>OW203722.1:15674985-16274985 GCA_934045075.1 Yponomeuta sedellus | reverse complement strand
TGCCTTGCAAAGCACGGAAGCGCTCGGAAAAATGCCACTAGCGGTAGTCATGGAACGCTCACCCATCCCGAACCTGACCGCGCTTGTTGCTGCTTAACCAAGTGATTGATTCCAATCACTCGGTTCGCCTAGGCCACGAGCGCTTCCCTGGGCCACGAGCGCTTCTGAATATACAATTTCACTAATTAGGTAATATGACGACCTCTGTGGCGTAGCGGTAGCGCATCTACCTACCATGCAAGAGATCCCGGGTTCAAATCCCGGCTGGGAACAAAAAAGAAAGCCCCAGGTCTTGGATGTTTACATGTTTGTGATATCGTTGTTTCAGGGTATCCTAGTTTGGGGCCAGAAGCAATGTAGGTGCCTGTATGTAAATGTTAATGCTATATAATGCTACTGTATGTCATTGAACTTCTCCTTGACGGCTGGAAAGATTTGAATGATATTTTTTTGTATGCATTTGGGTGGCACCCTGGATGGTTTAGATTCAAATCAGCCCGGCAGATGGCGCTGCATGCAGGATTACGTGTGCCGGGTCCGCTAGTTAGGTATAAGTATTTAATGTGACTTACCTAAGGGTAAGTCACGTTTTTTGTAGAAATTTGATGTATCCGTGCGATACTAAAAAAGTTAATATATTTATTAATTGCTTCGGAACTACAAATAACTTGGGTCCTTTGCTTCCACACTAGGTTTAGTATGTGTTGTAAGTGCTATTAAACTTAATAAAAGAAAACTTTGTCCTCTGCATCTACGAGTATCGTATGTGATGAGATGATTTATACAGCGTACAGTGGCACCTTCACTTACACTAGAAGGGTGAAGGGACCACTCAAATGCTGTAGTGCCTGAGACGTTGGTTTTAGATGGAGTAGGACGAATTATATTAAACCTTACGTAGACAATTATCAACTTAAATATTTACTTTGTAAAATTCACAAATATCGTTGGCAAGTAAAGTATAAATATTATACTATTTTTATTTATAATGCACTAATCCGTGCTAAGGACAATTTTAAAAAACCTATTTAGAGACTAAAATTCCACCCATGCCGGGACTCCAACCCGCGACCTCTGGCTATCCGTGCCAGCGCTCTTTCCAACTGAGCTAATGGGCGACTCACCAGCATCAGTGAAATTTATAACCTCTTTACACTATTCTCTGTATTACGTACAGGCAGCGACATCTGGCTGAAGTAAATTGCATCACTTACAGCCCCGAGTACCTACTTTGCAGTTAGGTTTTTTTACGGAATGATATCGCTGTACCCGTTAGTACCTATACCCTGTGAGTCGCCCGTTAGCTCAGTTGGAAAGAGCGCTGGCACGGATAGCCAGAGGTCGCGGGTTCAAATCCCGGCATGGGTGGATTTTTTTGCCTCTAAATAGGTTTTTAAATAGTCCTTAGCACGGGTTAGTGCATTAAAAATAAAAATAGTATAATCATGTGGGTACAGCGATATCATTCCGATGTAAAAACCTGACTGCAAAGTAGGTACTCGGGGCTGTAAGTGATGCAATTTACTTCAGCCAGATGTCGCTGCCTGTTCGTAATACAGAGAATAGTGTAAAGAGGTTCGAAATTTCACTGAAGCCGGTGAGTGGCCGTTAGGTCAGTTGGAAAGAGCGCTGGCACGGATAGCCAGAGGTCGCGGGTTCGAATCCCGGCATGGGTGGAATTTTTAGCCTCTAAATAGGTTTTTAAAATAGTCCTCAGCACGGGTTAGTGCTTTAAAAATAAAAATAGTATAATCAAATAACTTGTTACAATGTATAAGGACTACGACGCGGAAGAGGACCGCCATTTTGAGGCCGTTCTGTTGCGTCACATAACATTGCACGAACATATTATTATATTTTTAAAGTTTCAACCAACATGGCAACTGAATGATGACTAACTGCCGCACACAGAGACGTCCATTAAATTTAATGTTTATTTAAATATCATACCTTTGACTTATTATCAATGAAACAGAAAAGGACGACAGCATACTTAACGAGAGATGAACTTTAATCGACGTTTCCGAGTGCGGCGGTAAGACACTATCGGCCTTATTAATAATAAATACACTCTGAATAACTATTTGACGGATATCAATTTAAACTGGTTTGATCGCATTTAGCGTACTATTAACCAGTTTGTCTGACCTCGCATAACGGCTGAATACACAGCTCATAACCTTTATTAGTAAGGCCATATAAGTTTTACAGTGGGCCATTGGTGAAAGCGGCTGGGAAACATTGAATGACACTACCAAAGGACCGCATAGTTAGCGTGAAAGATAAGAGTATATGCCTAGCGATAGGCTCTGTTTATGGGCTAATCAACATTGTTTTATCAAATCTTGGTACAGTCTGTTAGCTTTTAGAATATACCTCGGCTACTATCGCATAGACACACACACATAACCTCACGCCTGTATCCCAGAGGGATAGGCTGAGACCAGGGACTGCTACTTGCCACGATCCTGACAGATCACCTTCGCTTCATCAACGTTCATAAGTCGTCGTCTATCGGATAGAATCGGATATATTCGTGTAATAGAAATATCGGAAATAATATGACAATTAATTTTGAAACGGGAACTACCTAATATGACACTTATACAGAGCAGAAAGTAGTATTACACTCGTGTGCTTTCGGCGAAAACCGAAGCCTGCTCTAGAGCTCGAGGTATATTCTAAAAGCTAACAGACTATAGTACCTACTCGCACCAAATAAACTCCAGGTAAGAAGGAAAAAGAAGAGTAAGTGAAGTTACAAAAACTATCATCATGAACAGCATACCCCGAACAAAGGTAATTACTGACCTTAAAAAACCTCCACACAGATTAATTCTGATTTAAAATCCGCGAGCCTTTTAAATGCGCATAAATACAACATGTCACGGGTAACGGGCTCCCTTTATCAATAACGGTGAGGACCCGCGCACGTGATATTTAATTCAGTACAGAAATTTAACTTTGTACTACAATCACGCAAGAAATGTTATTCATTACTTTTCAATGAACGCATTTTTTTGTCGTGCTGCATTGTATTTTTTTTTTAAATAAGCCTTTAAAATAACAAAAATAAGCAATCTAAAGCCTATGAGTTACTTAAAGATCTGAGTGATTTGATGTTGAATATTATTTGTTTTATTACATAATAACACACTATTTACAGCGTTTACAAAAAGTGTTGAACCTAAAATAATTGTTTTTACTCTATTTGTAGTTGTCTTTTAAAGTTATAGAGATCGTGGAACAAAGAAGGTGCTAACATATTTTAAACTTTCGCGACTTGTACACATAGAATATTTTCGGGGCTTAATCGCCAAAAATTTAGGCACAAAAATTTTAATCGGGAATGTGGTTTCAAACTGTCGCAAACGTGGGATCCGGTCATCAAGAAGTGTTCGAGGGAAAAAAAGTCGCATGGCTTATCGTCCGACATTGTCAGTGTAGTGTGTCGCAACACTAATAGTGCTTTGTGATGGCTGATTGAGGGTAGTCTGAAACCTCATCAGCCGTAGATGCGAACGGGTGCCAGCCATCAGTCTTCTCGTGACCACGATGACTGTAACGTCGTCGAAACGTCGAGGTAAAATAGCAATAAATTACTACACGATTAAGCCCCGAAAATATTCTAACTAAAGAAGGTGCTATAAAAAATGAAAAATAACAAACATGATTTAATTTTTGGCGTGAGGCCTGAATAATTCAATGGTTCGTTACACTTATACATCTTTCAATAAGCTGTCTAAAATATGTAAGCTTTCAGTGTACTGAGGAGTCGGTCAGTAGCATAGCAAGAGGCGAGTCTTTTTGTTTTCAACCATGCCAACCCTTCAATGTACACTGGGTGTAGAAAAACACCACTGCACATACGAAAATATACGGTTCCACTCTATTCCGAAGTATATACAGGGTGTCTCATTCAAATCGGTCAGTATGGGAAAGTCTGAAACTATAAGATATACGAAGATCTGTTCTGAGGAACCATGTCATCGATTTTAATGACAAGAAAAACTGCATTCATACATTTTAAAAAACATCTGTACTCCGTTCGGGAATCGAACCCGGTTGTATTGAAAAAAAAAACTTCTATTAATCAAACACTAACAATCAATTGAAAAGCCCACTTTAAATAAGTATGTAGATACTTATTTAAAGATTAAGATCGTTACCTAAACGTGTTGAATATTGTATTGAAAAAGGCGGCGGTCACTTCGAGCACCTACTAAAATAAATTAAAGTATGTGAAAACAGTGCATTTTATTCATTTTAGACATCATGTTTCATACAGACATTTACTGCTTTAGACCTACACAATCGATATCTAAATAGAAACAACCGGGTTCGATTCCCGAACGGAGTACAGTTTTTTTTTAAAATGTATGAATGCAGTTTTTCTTGTTATTAAAATCGATGACATGGTTCCTCAGAACAGATCTTCGTATGTCTTATAGTTTCAGACTTTCCCATACTGACCGATTTGAATGAGACACCCTGTATTCCGGAAAGAAAAATATTTTTTACTTATAAATATCAGCTGTTTTAGAATTTGAACGCCGCAGTAAACGTAGTATATAATATAATGTAGTATATAACAGCCGATATTTTTTTTTCGTAATTTTGTAAATATCCCCATAATACACATTGTTCACATTGACGAGTAGAAACTCCATTTTTGGACATATTATGGGGACTTTAATACAACCTGATATAAGAACAGCTCTGGCATAGATACAAAAAAACATTGTATGTTTTACTCCGGCAAATTCAACAACAGTTTTTTTAATTTTCTGGAAATAGTAAAGTGTACTATTTACCATACGTTTTGGACAGATCAGGGCCGAGTTTTATAAAACTACAATTCATAGTTTATTATGATCATTCAATGTACATTAGCAGAGCCTATTTGTTAAATGACTTCACAATGTATATCGAATAGTCATGTAAAGCATGAGTTGTTGTTCTATAAAATAGGACCGAGACAAGTCGGTTTTTACATGTTGGCACTCTAGTACGTTACATTTACGAGTGACTTTGCAACAAAATAAAGGAGATCACATGTCAAATATATACTAGGTATCGTTCTGTAGTGAATAATTTGTTAACGCAGAGTGGAAATTTTTTTCATCGAGAGAGAGGAAAAATGTGGCGCTCAAGCGTTTAATATTTACAAGGACGTTTATACGTAGGGCGTCACTGACAGAGCGCTCAATTTCTGTTTTGGAAATAAAATATTCTATTTCGTAATTTACCGTAATTAAAGGGATATGTTTACAGGAATATCCGAAAAGTGAAGTTTAGTTATAAATAATAAAACGACTGTGTATTTTACGTGCATTTTAGACACCAATATGAGTGCAATAGGGTTTATTAAAAATATATTTTCTCAATGCCTAAAGAAATAACATCCAAACGGGATTAAATTTATTAAATTAAATTATCAGTCATAAATTTATTCTGTCTCCAAGCTAGGATACCATGATAAAAAAACGTGTCTTATCATTATCTTCATGCTAAGTGTGAAGGAAAACATCCTGAGGAAACCTGCAGATTGCAGGCACGCACGTATTGATTTGTCTTTTCTGTGGGCTAGACCAACTAAGCTGTCATGATGATATAGGTCCGGGCAAGCCTAATCCATCTAAAAGACACTATACCTGACACTATAACTGCAGCTGCAGTTGTCCCTTCACCGATCTAGAGTCGGTGAAGGTGCCACTGGACGTGTACAAATCATCTCATTACGCAGACATAACATAACATTTACATACAGGCACATACATTGCTTCTGGCCCCACACTAGGATACCCTGTGTCGTGGGAACAAGAAACAGCGACATCACAAACATGTAAACATCCAAGACCTGGGTTTTTTTTTGCTCCCAGCTGGGGTTTGAACCCGAAACCTCTTGCATGTTAGGCAGACGCACTACTGCTGCGCCACAGAGGTCGTCGCAGATGCAAAGGTCAACGTTTTTTTTATTTAGGGCTGATTTTTCAATAGTCAGATAACTTTTATCTGAGGAATAAAAATGGCGGTTACACATAATTTTCATACATAAGCTTTCAAACCGCCATTTTATTCCTCAGATAAAAGTTATCTGACTATTGAAAAATCAGCCCTTAATATTCTAATACATGAAACGCACGGATCTGTTCCCTAAGGAAGGCATAGGTACTCCACCACGGGGGCCAAGTCCGGATTGGCGGCGCGTAAATTCATGGAAATATGTCTGAGAAGAGAAATTCTTAAGAGAATCATGGTTGTAATATTTTTCTGACTGTGCAATAAAGTGTTCTCTATCTCTATCTATCTATCTATCTAGTTACATTTCATTTGTTTTGCACTTGATTCTGCATAATGACATTTGGTTGCAGAAAAGTTATTACCAGAAACATCGTGAATCCGTGATAGCGTAACCTTCACCATGCTCTGTGACCGCACTATCAACAAATAGCGAACCGCACGTACAAATTAAATTTTAACATACATTAATTACAAGTGGCTTAACAAACGAAAAATATTTGCCCATTTACTGCCCTGGCAATGATAAATTGTAAATTACTTGAAAATTGTGCTTTCGGCACGGACTTTTAGCTCGATGGAGCGCAATTCACGAGTAAAATAATGAGTGGCGAATTAAAAATGCAAAAATTGATTAATCGAGCGTGCCCGGGCAAATGTAAGCAAATATGTACTTAATAAGCTGGTGTGTCTTTGTTGTGGCCCGCTCTATGATGCGGCCCTTTGTTTCCAGCAATGGCCGCTTTATTATTTATTTGCGCGGCGTTTTTGCCGAAGTGGATATTCATGGTCGTTTCACGTAGTTTAATCAAAATTGTTCTAGACTGCACTGCTGGGACGAACGGAACGACACGTAAAATGTTTTTAATGTTGGTTTGAGTCAAGATTAACTCGCAAGTCAAATTGCTCTGTCGCAAAATGTCCACTACAGGCGCTTTGGGGTGCTGACTAGCGTCACCCTAAGGCAATGTATGCGCCCTATAGCCCCCGTAACGTGTTTTATAACACGTTGTTTTCAAAAATTAAACATCAAAAATCTTAATTTCTATGATACAGTCATGCAGTCCAGAACGTAGTATCAACAGCCTAGGATTTAAATCGATTTCCGCTAAGAACAGGCGTTTTTGCGCGCCTTCACAAAAAGTCCGCCGTTCGTAAAATGCATCTAAAAATGTTCTTTTTACAAAATTTCCCTAGCCAGGTTGTTTTATTTTTGAGAAATCTGGAGAGACAGAACGATACATAATCAAATAATTTCCCTTGTGACTATTCTTCGTGACTCACATTATTTTACCATATTTTTATTGTGGCAACTTCGTTTTACATTCTCACTATCGTAAGCTTAGTTCATGCTTTGCCGCTCCCGCAGCGGTTTTTCTGATTTTATAATATATTGTAAAAATAGTGAAGCTCGTTTCTAATCAATCACCAGCCCCTACAAATAAAACCCACTAAACTACAAGTGTGTGCTGCAACTTTCGCATTTGAGTAGCAGCCAAGGATTACCTTAGCCTAATATTAGAGAGACAAATGGGTTCCGATCGCCTCTTAGGCATGAGGTGGGGATAAAATACAGCGCGGTGAGTTAATGCGCGCGATATAAGGTCGGGCGGGACCCGCGTTTCTCAGCCTTATCGAGCCGAAAGAGCTTTCAGTGTAATTCTCTCCAATCAGGATTTTATGAGGATTTCATGAAACTAAACAAAATAGGTCACGGTGCATTAGGTCAGAGTTCCGGAACATCTATTCGGTTCGTCGGCTCGCTAGATCTAATTTTCTAAATGTCTAGTTCCCTGAATGAACATATCTCTGAACGTCCGTTCCCTGAATGCCCACCTCCCTGAACGTCTATTCACTGAACATTCCTTTCTCTAAATGTCCACTTCTCTCAGCGACTATTCCTGAATGTGTAGTTTCCTGCACGTCCACTTCTGTGAACGTTTAATTAATTGGAATGACCACTTCTGCGACGTCAATTTCAACAGAGATACAGATGAGTTTGTTGTTTGTCGGATAGGCTGCTATATTCGCCTGACCTCGTCTTACCTAGTCCTGAACACCTTTTCTATAGTTTGTATGAAGGTTGTGGCTGTCCAATTGCTGTCAGAGACTATTGTGGCAAATAGACAATATAGACCTTGCGACCCGATCGGACATTCCGGTATTCACGCTGCAATAGGTATAGAACAATAACATTTGTTAAATCAGTGGCGATACCCATAGGAAGGGTAAGTTCTTTATTTGTATTCATGTTCCTAAAATAGTTTAAAACATAACATTGTAAAGTAAATGGGCTATTAGGGAAACATTGTAATCCATGACGATTGACAGTGGATCTCACATAATCATTGTTACAAGTATGTACAACGCAAACCGACTCTTAAACAAAATTTTCGAAGTCGTGAAAGAAATCTTGAAGTAAAACCTTAGCTGGTTAGCTTATAAAGTTATAGCTAACCCTGAGTATAATTTCACAGGACCCAAAGGAAACTATACGGCCAGAGTACTACATCAAAACTATCCAAGAGCGTAACGAAACCTGCCACGACTCGACACACGCGTTTAACTAACTCACGGGAGGTAAAATGATTACCGTCTGACAGCAGCCGAGAGTTAGCTCCCCGAATTTGATATTCTATGCAAATCGCAGCCGAAACTTATATCTTATCGCGAGCGCGGGTGAAGCGGCACGAGTAACGAGGTGGTAGTCGGATGTGGTTATTCGCATACGACTTTAGGTATTAAATTTGGTTCATTTTCACGGTACTTAAATACAAGGTTAAGCAAATTCTCCATATCTATCCGAAGTTTTCAGCACAATACTCTATATTTCTTTATTTTAACGCACCAAACCCTATTCGGTGCGTTAAAATAAAGAAATATAGTATAATATCCTGAAAACTTAGTCCATGTGTTAATGCAGGGTGTCGGCTAATTCCATACCAAATTTTATTAAAATTGGTCCAGCCGTTTAGACGTGAAGAAGTAACAAACATACACACTCACAAACTTTCGCCTTTATAATATTAGTGTAATGTGATGTGAAGTGATCATATAATAATATAATAAGTGTGATTTATGAACTGTTCACAAGTTATTTATTTTTAGCCGACGCATTATATATTTTTATATCGGCTTTGAGCAGCTGTAACTGGTGAAGGTAATATTTAGGTCATTTAAAAAAGTATGACTACTTCTACAGCTACAGGCTTACTTAATTAGTGTATGTAGGAATATAACTAGGCGCTTTATACATATTTTTAAGTAAAATTCCGCCGTAAGATAATCGGTCACCGATCTATCCAAATAGTTCAATGGTGTGAGGGTCCGTGGCGAAAACAGAACCGGCCCATCATCAACAGCAAACTACGTGCACAAACAACTTTATAATTACATCCACTAGTGCAAACGTGCGCACAATACTAACTAAACTCCGATTACTTACCAACTAAACTTACGCCCAAGTTTCAGCTGTCAAATTTGTTTAGCAGTTTAGAAGGCTTTACCTTTGTACACGGACTATGTTTCACTCCATAAAACACAGTAAAGGAGACTGTAATACGTTTAAGTTAAGGGTCTCGCGAAGTGTCTTGTTAAGTTGGCCTCAACTTGCTAAACGCCCCCGGCGTATAAGTAAGTGCCTAGCACAACTAAATTGTTGCGTTTGAGAAGGGAAAATTAGGCAGTGATTTATATTTAGGATGCTATGGTTAGGAATTTGGTTTTTAGTCGCCTTTGGATGACGAATCCATTTTGCTGTGTGAAATTGTCTTATTTTATTATATTACAAAAACACCCAAATGTTTGTCTGTCTTGTGTCCTTTTTTATGTAAAACTAGCTGACCCAGCGAACTTCGTACCGCCTAACAGTCGATTCTTTATTTTTTTTTTATGTTTCTCTCCGTAAGAACCATCCTCGTACTTCAAGGAATATTTTAAAAAAAGAATTAGCGAAATCGGTTCAGCTGCTCTCGAAATTTACGCTTACCAACACATTCAGCGATTCATTTTTATATTATAGATAAACTGTTCTCTATCTATCTGTAACATTTACGTATCGATAGGATTCAAGAAGAAAGAATGACCACATAAATAGAATTATTATCAAGCGAATTTGGGACGGTAATAGACGTCCTAGGTGACGTTGACCAAACAGGGGTTGTATGTTTAAGGGAGACATAAAAAGTACCCAGAATCACTGACAAAAGAGTGTTGATGAGGCGGAAAAAAATTGTAAGGATTGTGGCAAGTGGCAAACTACTGGTCTCTGCCTACCTCTCAGGGCTGAGCTTATGTATGTGTTTGCTTGTTAAAAACAAACTTATTAATAGCTCACCTCCCCGTGAAACCTTTCCGAGGCCATCGCAGCTTAATCTCGTAACGGTAGAGGCTGGCGATCGTGTTACGCTGAACAACTTTCCAAGGCTTCCGTGGCATTTGCCATTTCTACTAAGAGTAGTATAAATATACTCGTACACCCGCTCTTAGTAGAAAACCAACTCCATCCAAAGTTGTCTGGAACATATTTTTCGAACCAGTACGATCGTAAATTGTACATCATACTCACTATATCATAAGTGTAAAATAACGAAAATCAATATATTTTAATCGGATATAAATATATTTTAATTCTTTTTTATTGTTCTCTATCTGTAGGATTTCCAGACAAATAAATAGTATAATTATTATGACATGTGTAATTTTTGTCGACAAGTGAACTTTATCCTTACAATATGGAAATAATGTATACCAAATTGTTGGCACGTTCTAAGTTATTTATTAATCTCATAAGAGCAAGATATAAGTATCAAGCGCTGTCATCAGTTTCTTGACTTAATACTGTTCACACTCTTAAAGTGATCGAAGTAAAATTAGGTATACGTAGTTCAGTAAAAACCGGTTTAACTCGCAGTGGTACATTTGATTCATGTTTTATTACGACG
Organism: Yponomeuta sedellus; assembly: GCA_934045075.1. NCBI lineage: Eukaryota > Metazoa > Arthropoda > Insecta > Lepidoptera > Yponomeutidae > Yponomeuta > Yponomeuta sedellus. The sequence goes on along the minus strand of OW203722.1, from coordinate 16,264,021 downwards.
CTATCAAGACTTTGAGAAGAAAGGTTGGTACCTACATATTAAACACACCAAAGAAGAAAAGCTTTTACTTTTACAGTTTTTTTTTCAAAAAAATATTCGAAATCTCTCGTTCACGTAAATTAGGACCCATGTCTAAGAACCTAGAAAGAGAGTTACAGATGGGCAAAAACGGCCGTTTTTTGTGAAAATGATATCTACTCCTAGGTTTTCGGCCTAAGCTTCTAATCCATGGGTTTTAAAAATGCCAATTCACATGTCATCATCAATAAACGTCATCATTCCTTGTTCTATATTATCATTTTTAAATAAAATAAAAACCGACTTCAAAACACTGCGGCATAAATTATATTTTTTTAATGACAAGATCACTATAAAAACACTGAAATTGCTTTAATTGTGGCTTTGAAATTTCAAGAGTTCCCACGATTTCTAAAGGATCCTATCATCAGATCCTCACTTGGTGTTTACTGTTAGTCTATTGCTGTCAATTTCTGTTAAATAAGAGATCACTTTTAGTGATAAGGCCGCCGTCTGTACTCTTAGGTTAAAAAATATCTGTGCAATTTCCATTTTTATGTACAATAAATCTCTATTTCTATCGAAATAAATAAAAAATAAAATAAGTAAATAACTGTTATATACTCCCAAACACTTGTTTGTTTCTTTCAAACAAACATTTAAAGCAAAAAAAATATAATTCTCGTAAGATTTAAAGTCTTTCTGGTCTATTTGGTTTGGCCTGGTCAAAGTTCGTGAAGCCAAATAAAGTGTAACGAGTAACGGTATTCTTATTGGTGACTTATACGACTGAAGATTATAAGAAACAACAGGTCACCAAAAAGATTTACCTTGGAACACAATTATAGGAGTGCTAAGGAACTAATTGCGAAAATTAAGCAAAAAATAAGACTCAAGCTCGGATTTTTTCCTTGAAACTCCATATTTATGACGTTATTGGAGAAGTTTGTTTTATACCTACAGATATTAGTTTCACAATTACTCGTAGTTGTTTAGTATTTATTACCGTTACTAAAATATACGTCATGGAAACATAATTGAAATGAAATGAAAAGGTTCTATCCAAAGTAGCGCAGAAACTGTGGCTTAATTAACGTTACAATTCAAACTAGGTGTCCATTTATAAATCTAGATAATTTTGGAGAAAAAATGGACAAAAATACTCCAAACTTAGTCCTTATGATGCTCATACTCAATCACTATGCTAATACTCAATACTGGACTGTAAGGGCGTATAGGAGGCCGCTTGATTTTCCACTTTATTAAAACCTGTAAAATTTCGAATTTCGAAGTACTTCCTTTATGCTACAAAAAATAAGGTCACTTTAATATAAATCCCCATTTCGTTCCTTATTGTAAAATATCACTGGCGTCATGTCAATAATATTCCAAAACCGAAAATAAAAAACAATTGACGTTGTGAGTTACAATATAAAGTCACTATTACAGTACAGAGATGCTTAGCCTGAATAAAACTGTCGTAAAAACGGCATAAAATAAGGTTTGGCTGTTGGTGAAAGGAGAGTTGAATCGCTTAAAGAATGTAACACACTTTCACGTCATCGATACCTTGAACAGCCCTTTTTTCGCCGTTCCCCTAACTTTAAGTCGAATATGGAGCACAAACAATATATCGTGGCGGAACACGTGTTAACAGCGCTATAACCGTGCGAGTTAACTGCCAAACTTAGGGCCGTTCGTGAAATATGACGCAGTGTGATACGGCCTTATCGCCATGCCACTTTTTTTTATGTCCAATTTTGCGAGTCGACTTTTGAATGTGCGATGTTTTATATCAATTACGAGGTACGCTTAGAGTTAAAGTAGACCAGTCAAACTGAAAAATATAAACAGTCACGTAAGGGCGAGCCACAGGTGAAGGAAGACATCGTGAGGAAACCTGAGTGTCTGCGATGTTCGCATACCTCAGGGCTTGAAATTGTCAATCTGCTGTGGGTACGCGTGGTAATCAAGCCCTGACTTTCTGAGATATTATGCAGCCGATGTCGTAGGACATTATATCGGCTGTATAGAAAATAGCATGGCAAAGCATCGCAAAGGCTTTCTTTTGCGAAAGAGACATTTAGAGCCTAGTTAAGCTTGACTGAGAGAAAAAGAACAAACTAAGAGATCCTTCGGAGCTATAAAGAGCTTAAAAAATGTACCGTTTTGACGTTAGGCAATATGGCGTGACAAAACTCGAATAGTGCTATCAGGAAAATGTAATAAGTAAAGAGTAAACCACGTTTACTACAACCAAAAATCAATATTAGCAACATACTTTTAATCGATATCAACCCTTGTATGTCCCCACTGCTGTGACACGGGTTTCTTCCTGCATCGCAGGACGATTAGGCCATACTCCACCACGGGCTCCAAGTCCGGGTTGGTTTCTTATACTTTTCATATGTCCTCTGAAGCTCGGCCCTTATTTATAATATTATTATGTTTCATCTATGTAATATGGAGGTCCTACCTTTCCTTATGCATTACAATCTCTCTTTGCTAAAAAAACTTTGTAATTAATATGAACTTTGTTGACTTTATCATTCAGACTGAAACAGAGAGATAAATAAACCGTTGGTTTAAAGCGGAAAATATACGGCAGAAGCGCCCGGAGCCCAATGCAATGGGCGTGTAAATACAAAAAAGATCGCGCCAATATTTTCCGGTAATCTCGGAAACGCGCCAAAACGTATTTACGCCGGCAGTCAGTGGTTTCCTTTGGAGCCAATGTTTTGGTCTTATATCATTATAGGTAAGTCAAACTCAAAGTAAAAAGAATTTAATTCAATATAAAAAATAAAATGTTTACTTAGTGAATGCCAAAGCTGTTAGTTTCACGTTATGTGGACAACAAACTAACAAAGAAATTCTACATTTAGTAAGTATTTTCAAAACAGACTTTAACTTAATTAATAGTTTCAACTTAAAATCACATTACGTAGACTTAATCGCCCCAGTTAACATTAGGCAGGTAGGCAGTTAACAACCTCTTCGTATAATATTTTGTAAAGAATAGTTGAAAAAGTCGATGGCGTTTTAGAGAGATACGCGGGCTACATACAGGTGAAATGATAAAAATATGTGTTATTGCAGCCATTTTAAAATGTCGCTGTGAAGACGTAAGGTTAGCTCGAGATACATCAAATAGATGTAACGTGTAGCGACTATTGAAATGAGATCGGAATTCCAGGTCTAACGGCAATGACTCTAATGCCGGCAGCTAACGGTGGCGCGCCAAAAAAGATAAGTTGTCGCCCATGTTTTACCATCAGCCAGACGCTGCTTTATTATTAGGGACCGCACACACCTATCGCTGGAATAGACAATAAAATCTTCGGTGGAAAATGATGATGAATGAATGATTTCTCGAGGGTGTGGTCCTTAGGGGTTTTTTTTCAGAAAGCGTCTCGTACTGTTTTGTCGTGTCAATTCTTCAGCATTTAATCAGATTTTTAACTAAACATTGGAACCTACTTTGGTATACAGTTTGGTGTACAATAAAGTGTTCTCTATCTATCTATACAGTAAAAAAATTGTTGTTGTGGATATGAGAATCACGCGTGGTGAAATTGTGAAAATCTAACGACTCAATCAGTTACGAATCGTCCATCTTTCTATCTCCATGTTCACGGACGAGTTAATTCGAGTAATATAAAAACTGCCTTCGTTGTAGAACAAAAGAGTCTTCCGCCAAGACCCGGCCACTTAAAACTATCTAAAAGGCTCTTTTACCACACAAAAACACACATATGGCATTTGTCAAAATTTTCATAAGACAGACAGGAGAGCCGGGTAAAGCGTTGCCCGCGGCGACGAGCCCGTTCAAGATCACTTTGTAGCATTAGGCGAGTCCTTTATCAGGATGGACGCTACTGGACGGGGTACAAAGCGCGAACATAGTAGCGAAATTCCTGCGTACACATAGGTATTTTAAAATGTGACTTTAAACGAGTAGAGAAAAATTCTTGTTTATGGAAATGTTTTCACAAAGTTTACTTAGGAACATCTTAAAGCAATAAGTAAAGTTAGGAAACACGTCACTATTGTTTCTTAAAATCACTTGCTGTGTATGTTTTAGATAAAGCAATAAAAGGTTCCATAAAAATCTCGTTAACCAAATATTTTGGATTCGGTACATACAGCTTTAGAGCAAACAAAACCGGATTCCTCGACACGTGTTGCTCTACGTCTCAACTCCCAGTTTCCTTTAAAGACGTCACCATGAATAAGTTCACCGAAGCGTGAGCGTTCCCTGACAGTATCATGCCGGAGTGGGGACCCGGGGGGGACTGTTTAGTCGCGAGATCACTGAAAATAAAGAAATAAAAGGGCAGTCTCATAATGTAAAATATAAGGGGTCGAGATGTTTTCAGGCTAACACTATATGATTTTATTCTAATCCTGTACTAGTTTTGAAGACAACTAAAAATTTTTTGGCGCATGAACTCTGCTTTTTTCCCGTCTTTTCTCCTCACATCTCTCACTAACCTTAGTAGGTAGCTAATGAAGGAAGTTTTTTTTTTGTCAATACATGAATTAAAAACTTTTTAGAACTGTTATTTAGAGATGAAGCACGAGAATACATAGATACATAAATACATACATCATCATCAAAATTACATCCCCACCGAGGGGCACGGGTCTCTTCCCTGAGAAAGGTATAGGCCATACTCCACCACGGGGGTCAAGTCCGTTTTGGTGGAGGATTGCAAGACTAGACGTACATACATACATACATACATACATACATACATACATACATACATACATCCATACATACATACATACATACATACATACATCCATCCATCCATACATACATACATACATACATACATACATACATACATACATACATACATACATACATACATACATACATACATACATACATACATACATACATACATACATACATACATACATACATACATACATACATACATACATACATACATACATACATACATACATACATACATACATACATACATACATACATACATACATACATACATACATACATACATACATACATACATACATACATACATACATACATACATACATACATACATACATACATACATACATACATACATACATACATACATACATACATACATACATACATACATACATACATACATACATACATACATACATACATACATACATACATACATACATACATACATACATACATACATACATACATACATACATACATACATACATACATACATACATACATACATACATACATACATACATACATACATACATACATACATACATACATACATACATACATACATACATACATACATACATACATACATACATACATACATACATACATACATACATACATACATACATACATACATACATACATACATACGTACATACATACATACATACATAAACTCACATCTCATGTAATCAGGAGGGGTATACACAGAGGTTTGCAAAAAAATGTGTTTTTATACCACTAGTTTATAGAACACAGTTCTAAATCACTTTTTTATTATGCGAATCTGTTTTGCTATTGTTACTAGTTTAAAATTGAATAATGATAAAATATTAGCTTAGTTTAGCTATGGAACTAAATAAACGAAAAAAAGTACTTTTATTTCATATCTTTAGTTTGAAAATAACAATAAAAAACCATTGTTATTTTCAAGGTTAGGACTGAGGAAGTTAAATAGAGATTCACGGAAATACGACTTTTCTGCAGATTGTCCACATCTTTCTGTTGGACCATATTGTATGTGTAGAGTGGACGACACAAATGAAACTTTATTGGATTTTTTGTCAATTGTAGCTGGACTCGCCTTAATGGAACTGAAGTATTTTTGTCATGTGTGTCGGAAATATGAATGTGATATTGGATCCATTTCCTTGCAAAATATTTCCTTTAAAAAATTGGGTTGTCAAATCAATGATACTGTATGGACTAAAAACTACGTTTGTAGCTTTGTCAATTATTTTGGCGTTACTGCAATAAATATTTTGTCTTAGAAACGTATTGTGACGGCCCTACGTCCGTCTTTGTTTAATCAATCAATCAATGAATTTTATTCACTTGAACATAGATTATATAGAATTATAGACTAACTATGCTCTACCTATATAGGTGAGTAAATTTCTTATACAGTACACTCTTATTATAAACTACATAGCATGCCATGCATTATTTACATTTTATACAATTTATGTTAGCTGATGTTTATCATAGTGTTCTACTCGACCCTTTATCTTAATATGTCAATAAACGCTTTCTATTTCTATTTCCTTACGATAAGTTTTACAATTTTTAGATAGTTTTCATATATTTTATTGACGTACTTCAGATTTTAAACAAAGAAATTCATAAGATCGGTTCTTTCAAGATTTTGAATACTGTCCTTCGTTGTTTATTCAAAGTCTTTTTCTTATCTTCGCATTTGAGTGAAAATAAAAGTATTGTAACAATGTTAGCGAATTGCACACATAATCCAGTCTTTCTCTCGTTTTCCCCGAAATATCTCATATAACTCACATTTCAAGCGACATACCTAAAATTGCTAAAACGTGGCCGATTTCCGTCCAACAACGGATGCAAGAGAGCGATTTCCGAAATGTGTTTACAATGGAGACGGGACGTACGGACGCGACATATTTCATCGTTTCGCAAAGAAATGCCTCAGTACAACTCGGACCCTTTAAAAAGGAGCGAGGTAAAGCGGTACTGCTGTGTGCAAAAGTGGTTTCAAAATGTTAAAAGATCTGTATGAGTACCACATTAGTCAATAATCTTAGATTAATCTTAAATAATAGGAAAATTATAATAATTTTGTAGGGGCAAACTTAATATTCTCTCTCTTCTCTCTGGAATAATGTTTTTCTGGAATATTTGTTTATTTATTAATAATTTTAGAATGTTCATTTTGGCAAGACTTTTCATGAAACGTATTTCCATTTTTGGTATCTACTTGTACTTGTACTAAACTGACTGTCTGTTGCCAAAATATAAATAAATAAACGTAAAATAAAATTACAAAAACAAACCGTCTAAGCCGACGCCACTTTATATAATACTTTATTCTTATATAATACTATCTCTCTATTTCATACATGGCTAACCACCATAAACCTAAGATAAACTGAATTTAAGAACTCCAGAATAATTAAAATAAGTTTACTGGAGAAAAAATCTTATAACCTCACTGAATGATTTTAAAATGAAAACCTAGTAATTTTCAATAAGTCACAATTTTTGTGTAAATTTAAATAAAATATTTTGATTCGATTAGATTTAAAGTAGAGGGCTGTGCTAAATTTGGATAACAATTTAATGTAACTAAGTTAAATGTTGAATCCCTTAGTGATAAGCTACAAGCATACGAAAAAACAGGTATATTTTATAAATTTTTACACGTTTTCTTTAAAAAATTAAGTAAACATTTTGTAAACGTTCTTTTGAGCCATATAGAATTCTTAATGATACCTAATTGCTTATAACAGGTCAAATCAATATCAGTTGGTACAAAGTTCGCCAGTCATCTAGTAGGAGTTGTCAACTTATACAAGTATTTTAAAGACGATGCACTAGAGGGCTTTTGACAGCGATTGTACCGGTCCGCTGCCTCCGTCTCGCTTCCGGTCACTATATAATAATAAAGTTATTCTCCTCCTTTCGATAAACTTCAGTTTGTCCGTCTATAAATTACCGGGTCACCGTGCGGAAGTTCCCTTTGGCTCGGCAAATATTGGCTTAACTTTGGAGAATAGCAAAACTGAGTGTTATCCGCCAATCACAACACGTTACGGGGCAGTTTGACAAATGGAGAAAAATAACCGATTTATTTTGCTTAGGGTATAAGAAGCTGACTAAGGCTGACATTCAGAGACGAAAACTAAGCAAAGACTGGCCTTACAAATGTCCAAATCACGTACATTTTGACATTTCTGAGATCGGTCTTAGCTTCAGTTTCCGTCTCTGTATGTCAGCCTCAGTCGTAGTTATAGACTGTATAGAACCATTCGAAATGTGATCGTGGTGAATTTATTAAAATTGTTAATTGAACGTGACAAGGCCTAGGCGTAGTCGATGCGACCACCAGTACAATCATAAATCCCTCAAAGAGTATACTTTTTATGTCTTTATTTCTTTCTGAAGTTATGCTTTCAGATCAACCCAACCTTTATCAGAAACTCTCGTTGTATGTCTTTTTTTTGTAGTTATTTTATTACTTGTTGTTTTATTTGTTGGTCAGGCTCATCAATTAGACTTAAAAGTTACTTAAATATATTGAAGTAAATTTGTGTTTAAGAAACTTAGGGCGCTAAAATGTACATAAGGGTACATAAGGTATATTTTCCCACTGTACTTCACTCACTAATTTATTTAAAAAATATAGAGTATGGGCTTAATTATCACCGTGCCCACCGCGGATTGGAAATTTCAAACGTTGAGATGGGTGTTGAAAAGTTGGATACCTCAGACACTCAGGTTTCCTTATGATATTTTAATTTACATTTAGCATAGAAATGTGTCTATATTTATAAATTTTAATTAAAGATGAAAATAAAGCAATTAAATTTTTGTATCTTCAAGGAAATTACTAAAAACGCGTTGACTAGACTGGCTCCTCAAATACTTCGTGAAGGTTTCATAAACCTCTTTGTAAATTCGGCTGGCCTTTGTGGTTTATGCCAGTAAAATTGAGCTGCAAGTTTCCGTTGCTATATTAACCGGCCGAAACACGACAGACTTAGGCATTGTCTAGAATTCTATGCTCAGCGTTAAGTAGATCTATTTGCATAGACTGCCAAAGTTGCTGGGAAAGTATTGTTACAAATCAACAATTTAGTAAAATACTAGTCTACCTATAAATGAAAAAATAAAATTGTGCTGGTTTCCTATATTCAAGGTTAACCCGGTGGGTCAAAGGTAGGTAAATAAATGAATAGATAGGTAAAAAAAAGAAAATTATTTACTTACATGTGTGCACATTCTTAATAAAGATGAAAAGCTTTATGAGATTGCAAACGGTACACTTTGCATTTCAAATTATATATTAGAAAGTCGAACTAATGTTACTAGCTTCTTGTTGCCTCTGAGATTGCTTTTAAGTGAACTGTCATTATTACTGATTTAATTTTCATTTAGAAAAACTTGAAATGTTGATAAAAAACACCTTGAAATGTTTTCTCAAGATCTCAGAAGAACTCTGAGGTAAGATAATTTTTAAAATGAAAGCACAGTCCTTATTTCAAAAGGCACGAGCACTACCGAAATAATGTTAATATGTTGTCAGCTCTATCCATCGTTTAGTTCTGCATGTTTGTGGGAGATATCCCTGAAACTGATGGCGCGTTACTAATGCCCTATGAATGAAATTTACTGTCAATATCTGAGGCCCGCATGCGGCTTTGTGACGCTGTACTACCATTCTTTTATTCTCCTCTATTATTCGCGTCCTCTGTTTTGCGTTTGCATTTTTCGCAGAGTTATTTACGCGTGTCGTTCGACAGGTTTCGGTTTTAAATTCGTCGCGAATACGTCCAAAATATCATGGGCCCATTTTTTCGGCGAACAAGTACGAGGTAAAAATGGAAGCACAAAGTTTCAGCGTCTTTTGCGTTGAGCAGAAAAGAATATCATCTTTCAATTTCAGTAACTATATACCCACTTAGTAATTGTCAATTTTCCAAGGCCTTTCTAGACCCATTTTCTACATTCTCCTCATTAATGCAAGGGCTTTTAGATAGATATAAAAACAACACTTTATATGTACTAAGCTGTCAGGATGGTATAGGTGCTGGGCAAGCCTACACCATCTATAAAACCATGTCCCAGGCACTACAGCATCGGAGTGGTCCCTTCACCGATCTAGTGTGAGTGAAGATGCCACTGGACGCTGTATAAATCATCTCATTAAGTAGATGCAAAAAGGGATTATAGTACATATATATATATATATATATATATATATATATATATATATATGTACTATATATATATATATATATATATATATATATATATATATATATATATATATATATATATATATATATATATATGTACTATATATATATATATATATATATATATATATATATATATATATATATATATATATATACATATATATATATATATATATATATATATTTATATATATATACTATCACAGAATATACTATACAGAAAAAAATATTACATTTTCGCATATTTTTTAAATTTGTCTAATGTGCACACATTATTCCCCTACCTTTTTGAAATCATGGTCGCACCACTGATCGGTTCGCTGGAAGAAATTTTAATAGAAATAAGCTCACCTATTTATTTATATTACGCTTGTGTTTTGTTGACAATTCAGTATAATAATATTTATTAGATCATTCAAATTCTTACTACTTATCGTCCATTGCTCAAGCCTCCACAAACTGACTACCGACGATTGACTTTTAGAACATACATTATTAAGTAGGTAGGCAGGAAAACTAGTTTGCTATGCAATACATAACTGATTTTAATAATAATGAATCCTTATCTACCTCGATAAGCGAAGTGATCACTAGACGCTGAACTGCCCTTAAAATCAGGCCCAACGTTATAGACACAAGCACGCACAGGCGAAAGTTTAATATGATTGTATAAACATTTTCACGCCCTTTGCGTTCTATAGCCATTTAACACAATTTCAAACACCATCAAATTAGTCCTTAGTCCTAACGTAGACTTAGAGCCAAATGGGGCATGCTTAATCCTGTAATTAAACCTAGATAATTATAGCCCAGCTTACGTGGTGAGCTCATCCGGGGTATTTGAAGCGACATGCTGGTAAGACAGGGGCTGCAGTTTTTGTCGACCGCAGCGCCCTCCTACCCAATGTAATATTAGCAAAGCGCTTTCTGAAATAAACTTAAAGCGCTTTATTTTTTACTTTTGTAAATAAGTTTTCAATCCGCTATTTGACACGCATCAAATTTGACGCGATAAATGAATATTTCCTATAGTATTTAACGTAAGAAACCGAAATATATTCATTTTGCTATGCATCAGTATGCAGGATGGCTGCAAAATTTGCAAAGAAAAAAAAAATTCCTCGTTTAATTCGTAACGGCGAAAACGCTATCCGCCATCTTGAAACCATCTAAAATGTGTAAAAAAACATCTTTCAGCCCGAGCCAGTGAACATTGATTATTATAGGACTTACATCAAAGTGATCTTCACATAAATACACCCGAGTTTCAATTGATAAAGAGTCGGGGTTTCTTTTGGCAAGTTTGAGCCAAGTTTTTCGAATGTTAATTTCACTGGGTACACGAATCCACAACTTCCCGGGGGTCTTTATTGACGTGTTTTTTCATTCTCGAACAATGCAATAATGATAATTGGTATATTTTGGATGTAAATTCGATGAAATCATAGTTGCATTGTTGTTATTTCACTATACTCAGAGATCACCTACAAAAAATTGAATGTCAAACCTTGATTACAATTTTTTGGACTTCAAACCATAGACAAAAATGGCTGACCGCGTTTTTGGCTGTTTAGGAAAATGAAGTTTTAAAATGCATTTCTATGTTGCGTTTAGGTCCTCAAAAAATATATTAAAATATTTTTTTGTCTAATGGAAGAGTTATTTACCGTTTTAGACTTACTTGAAAAGAGATTCAAATAGCGGATTGTGTCTTCTTTAGTTTTTATCCGCTTTACAATAGGTAATTTAATTCAAAGGTCTTCTTCAATTCGTGAGGAAACCCGCGGCTTGGCTCCGCACGTATTGACTAGTCTTTCCTGTGAGTTAGACCGACTAAGCTGTCAGGATGGTATAGGTGCTCGGCAAGTCTACACCATGTCCCAGGCGCTGCAGCATTCGAGTGGTCCCTTCACCCTTCACATATATTATATGGATATATATATGAAAATCAATAACATGTAGTGCAAAATTGCTTACGGATCTGCAGAAGGTGGCTTTATAATCTTTCAATCAATTATGCAAATTGTGTTTTTTTGGACCCGCTACAGAGAACCTCGGATCAGAGACATGGGATTAAAAACGGTAGTTTTTGCGGAAAAAGTCAAGGTTCTCAGTCCATCCTACTAATGTTAGAAAGTTTATGAAGATGTTTGGATGTTTGTTACTCAACCACTCTGAGTTCCCGTGGGATAATATTTTACTGTTACCGTAAAGTTTTATAAGCAAAAATGTAAGTATTGATTGTGTGGCCATATAATAGTAGATATTTAGTCTATGATACAGATTTTGATAGATTCATGAATAAACATGGGAAAAACAAAGTTCGTCGGGATAAATTTAAAAACCTATTTAGAGGCTAAAAATTTCACCCATGCCGGGATTCGAACCCGCAACCTCTGGCTATCCGTGCCAGCGCTCTACCAATTGAGCCAATGGGCGACTCACGGCATCAGTGAAATTTCGAACCTCTTTACACTATTCTCTGTATTACGTACAGGCAGCGACATCTGACTTAAGCAAAATTGCATTACTTACAGCCCCAGCCACCTACTTTGCAGTTAGGTTTAACATCGGAACGATATCACTGTACCCACATGATTATACTATTTTTATTTTAATGCACTAACCCGTGCTAAGGAACAAATTTAAAAACCTATTTAGAGGCTAAAAATTTCACCCATGCCGGGATTCGAACCCGCAACCTCTGGCTATCCGTGCCAGCGCTCTACCAATTGAGCCAATGGGCGACTCACGGCATCAGTGAAATTTCGAACCTCTTTACACTATTCTCTGTATTACGTACAGGCACCGACATCTGACTTAAGCAAAATTGCATTACTTACAGCCCCGACCACCTACTTTGCAGTTAGGTTTAACATCGGAACGATATCACTGTACCCACATGATTATACTATTTTTATTTTAATGCACTAACCCGTGCTAAGGAACAAATTTAAAAACCTATTTAGAGGCTAAAAATTTCACCCATGCCGGGATTCGAACCCGCAACCTCTGGCTCGTCGGGATAGTTTGTGTAAATAAAATATGGCAGAGAAATGTGTTTACTTTGTAACTTAATTTAAAAATTATCTGTAATACTAACACTAGGGGCTTGTTCCGAAATAAAAATATTGAATTAAAATGGTATCTTCACAAACAATTAGGCGTAAACATAGAGTTTTTGCAGTCGGTCGTGGGTCATAATACAGAGTTTACACGTTCAGTCTGGCGTCAGTCAATTCCATCAGTTTAGTTAGACTGACGGCAGACTGATTGTATATTCAGCGGACTGATGGACTAGACTGACGGATATTCGAATATTTTGATGCTTCATCGTCTGGCATCACTCCGAGCTTGATCAAGGTCACGGACTGAACTGACGCCAGACTGAATGTGTAAACTCCATCTAACAATCACAATCTACACGATTGAGAGATTTGTAAGCCACATTTAGAATACCAATTGTACTCGTAGTATTTCTTAATGATTCGCGATACTCTTTCTTCTTCTTTTTAATCGGTCCCTCAATTCTGAGGATCGAGACCATATACAATAGTTCTCCATTAGTTCACCTCGCTTTGTGCCACTATTAATACATAACCGCGATTTGACTCGTTTAATATATAATTGTACTCGTAGAAGAAGATTCATCGGTGGCGCTAGTAAACCTTAACCTGAGCGAACACTTTCCATCTCAATCCACGATATTAATGTTAAATCAGATAAATCGCCACCTCCACCTGAATACTGAACGCTAATCAGTATTCAGAGCTCGTTCGTTCGGTTCGTTCCGATAAGCCGAAGCTTTGAAGCTTCTCGTGAATTCGTCGAGTGATCACAGAATGAAAAGGTACTTTAGGTATTTTATTAAAATATTTTATTCACATAATAAAAACTATAACCTTTAATTTCATTTTTATTTATTTGCCAAAAAACTTACAGCTAACATTATCGGCGTACTTTAATCCTAATAACTGCATCTATTCATAGCCAACATTAATAGACACACAAAAACTTGTATACAGTCACAAATTAAATAGAGAGCGTTTTTGGTTTCTTATAGAAAGTTGAAAGCCCAGTAGATTATAAATTATCCGCCAATTATCGATATCAACCCTTGTATGTCCCCACTGCTGGGGCACGGGTCTCTTCCTGCATCGCAGAAAGGTTAGGTCATACTCTACCACGGGGGCCAAGTCCGGGTTGGTGGAGGATTGTAAGACAGTGGCGGGCCTTACTGTCACAAGTCATCAAGCCGCCCATAAGGCCTTTGACATGACTTAACGACTGCCATTACATGACAGCCGGCACCAACGGCTTAACGTGCCTTGCGAAGCACGGAAGCGCTCGGAAAAATGCCACTAGCGGTAGTCACGGGACGGTCACCCATCCTGCGCCTTACAGCGCCTGTTGTTGCTTAACTCAAGTGATTGATTCCAATCAATCGGTTCCGCTAGGCCACAAGCGCTTCAATTTTTCAATTCCTTTGTACAATAAATAATATTCAATCTATCTATTACAATTGTAATGTAAGCGTCATCAGTAGAATGTAGAAATATTCCATCGAAAGCAAACAAATGCTAAAACATACAGTAGATAAAGTTCTTAGGCTTTAAGTCAGAGTAAAACTTCTATGATTTTCTACGTTTATCAGAAGATATTCGTGAGTTTCGTGACTAATCGCCGGGGATTCCCCTCGTCAGCGTAATCCTGCGTATAGCCCGGGCTGTTTGAAACAGTTTAGTTAAGGAGATCTATAATAAAAGAGGTGATTTGTCTGCAAATATCTTCTGTCATCAGGTGACTTGTTTTAAGATTTTCGTCCTTTTAGGTTTCCCTAGTTAGCAAGAAACACTTATTGTTACGAAATGTCTGTCCATTCGTCCGTCCGTCCGTCCGTCCGTCCGTCCGTCCGTCCGTCCGTCCGTCCGTCCGTCCGTCCGTCCGTCCGTCCGTCCGTCCGTCCGTCCGTCCGTCCGTCTGTCTGTCTGTCTGTCTGTCTGTCTGTCTGTCTGTCTGTCTGTCTGTCTATCTTTCTATCTGTGGCTAATCATAGATACAAGTACCAGAAAACTGAAATTTGGCACAGATACACATATATATAGGGCATGTATACATATATAGGGCATGTTCATGTTCATGATTTATACAGCGTCCAGTAGCACCTTCACTCAAAAGGTGGGTGAAAGACCAGTCGGACTCTGCAGTGCTTGGGATATTGTTTTTGGATTGATCTGTCTTTCCCGTGGGCTTGGCCTACTCGTTGTTTTTAATAAACTTAAATGTATTATTACTATAATGTGCCAGAATGTAACTTGTCTTTGAACTAAATTTTATTCTTTTTCTTTTTATTTGTAGATAGTACACTCATTTCTTGTTACGTATTAAGTAAAAAATATTATGAAATCGTTTAACGATCAGGCAATAACCCAAATACATTTAAAAAAAACTAAATCGGAAAAAGGCATATAAAATGTCCGGCATTCCCTAAAGCTGTGGCCACAGACGCATTCAGGTAGCCCAGTGAAGCGGACGGCTTAGCAGCCATATTTGCGGTGCAGCGGTCGGCCCCGTAGTCCGGAATGGAGGTCAATCAAACGATTACGATTTCCGAATACTCATTGGGACTCTATTCTGGTCCGGTGCTACAGCTTCTTTCGATAATCTGAGGGGAAAGGTAGATAAAGATTCACCCCCTTATTCATAATAGTCCGCTAGCTTAAAACAGCTGCTAAAGAGTGTTCTCTTTCATTCTGACTTAGGTCAATAGAAGAGGACAGAGTGAGAATAAGCATTGCTTAAAGTTAACAGACTATTATGAACAAGGGGGTCATTGTTTAGTAAAATTGATTAAACTGAGGCGCTCGTGGCCTAGTCGAACAAAGTGATTGGAATCAATCACTTGAGTTTAGCAACAACAGGCGCAGGATGGGTGACCGTCCCGTGACTAAGGCTAGTGGCATTTTTCCAAACGCTTCCGTGCTTCGCAAGGCAGGTTAAACCGTTTCATGTAATGACAGTCGTTAAGCCATGTCAGAGGCCTTATGGGCGGCTTGATAACTTCTGACAGTAAGGCCCACCACTGTTTTACAATCCTCCACCAACCCGGACTTGGCTCCCGTGGCCTAGTCTTCCTATGATGAAGGAAGTGACCCGTGCCCCAGCAGTGGGGACATACATGGGTCGATTAAACTATGATAGATAGATAGAATATACCTTATTGTATGCACACCAGGAGTTATATAACGGCTTAACGTGCCTTGCGGAGCACGGAATTATTTGCTAATAAACGAATTCTTATCGAGAATTGGTAGTTCTGAAGAGCACAGAATCAGCCCCTGTGGGGGCAGCTCGCCGCACGCCGTCGCTGGCCGCGGCACGGAATTAATTGCGGCTCGGCGTGTGGTGCGGCGTGATTACCGCGGCTGCGGACGCGCCGATATTGCAAGTGAGCGGTTGTGGCCTCGCGACGCCCGCGGCGGCTACTTGCCTGTGATAGTGTGGTCAGGAATTGACATCACATACCATTAAACTAATAGTATAAACACCAGTGCCAGCAAGAAATTAAAAATTCTCTTGTTACACAGAAACTGCGACTCAATGGACGTTACAGATTGAACAGCAGGCGTTTATTACAGGAAAAATGTTCTTTGTTAAAGAGATTCATTTTTTATTTTTTCCTTGACTACGTAATGCCACAATGCGGCCTGCGGCGTAGGCCTTCTACTAGAGAAAGAGATGTACCTACACCGAGAATAGGAATTATCCAAGTTGGTTTTCCGTCTAAGTAAGCGATTGGTAGGTATGGTTATTACAAATCTGCCAATGTAAGTAAATTAAATAACACATCTGTGGTACATACCGAAGTTTAGAGCCCACCACCAATTTAATGTAAGGCAAGTATTGTTTTCGACCACATTACCACCGCTCCTCGGCCCTTAATTAATTGGTAGTTATAGCTGTATGTTTAATTAAGTACTTAAATTATTTAATTTTCGTCTAGCTGAATACTCAAGCCGTTTAAGCTGTGTTGCGAGACAACACCTTACAATCAGAGAGTAATTTAAAACCTAGATTTCTAGATTAACACATCGGTAGATAAACTCCCTCCCTTATCCCGGAGGGTTAGCAGAGTCCAGAGTTTACCAATAAGTATAAAGGTTTTCTGGTTCCTTTTTCACCTTCTTCTCTTTCATCTTTAATAGTTATCTGGTTGACATTAAATATATACCTATTTTACGACTAGGTTTGTTTTGGTTTTTACTCAACAAATTAAAATTCATCATCAGCATAACTTTGTTAAAATGTCGCCTGTAACTTAGTTGAGTAACCATTTAATCACCAAGTGCTGTCTAATGCTCCGCCACAAACATTGTATCACTTATGTAGTTCAGGTCATCCGCTTAGAATTCCAACGAAGCGATGAAAACAAAACTATGTAACAATTTTAATATCCAAATTCCTAACTACACATGCGACTAAAATATCAATTAGAGGGTGCCCCAGAGCGTTGTAGAAACAAAAGATAGAGCGAGAGGCGTCCCTAATGAATTCATAATCTCGGTAATCTGTTCAATGAGATATGGCGTTTTACAAATAGCGGCGGGCACGCCCGCAAACAAATTAAACTAAGGCCAAAAATGAATTTATCACGTAGGATGGGACCGCCGGAATAAAGGGCTTTGCAAACTAGCCGTTTCGCACACGCGCTGTGTTTAATTTGAACTATTACAGATACCTTACTCTATATTTACCTACAGAAATAAGCACCATTGTTTGCTTTTTGACATAGAGTTTGTCCCTTGTCCACTCTGTTGTAACAAAACTTGTAACTGATGTTAGTGACTGACATTTACGTAAGCTACTAAAAACATCAAATAGGTAGTAGAACTTTACCCATTGAAGTGTAGAAATGGTTTCACGTAAGATCAACTTCAAGATTATATTGTAGAAAAAAATTATGACAAACTTTATAGTATTTTCGGGTCGTTTAATCTGATCACACGATCCATTGTGGGTGGAAACTGATAACGCACTCGCTGTTCTTTGATATCGATATCAGTTTTTCGAAATCGATTAAAAAGGTGATCCGATTCCACTGAAACAATATGTTAAAAATGTCTAATACTACATATAGGCGTAAAAAGTCTGAAAACTATACATTTGTAATTAAATCATAAAAATTGGCCTTTTGTGAAGTTTGTGAAAGGCTTGGAAAAAACTGCGAGATTCGATTCCTAAGCTATTCATATTGTACTCGTAAGTTACTTATAATTTTGTACGGAATGCTCGGTGCGTGAGTCTGAGTCGCACTTAGCCGATTTTTCTGTAGGTGAAACTGACATCGAGATCAAAACATATTCTGAGTGCGAAATCAGTCTCCATCCACAACGAATCATGTTTATAAGGTAATTAATGAACTTGCATTTCCAATTAATTGATTTAAGAACATTTGCATAAAATTTGATATTTTTTGTAGTTTTGTTTTGGACGTGAAGACGCGTAGAGTTACTAAGTAGCAAACATCGATATCTGTCCACCTCTCCAGGGTAAAAGCATAAGCATAATGGAAGGGATTACTATAACAAAAAGGGATGAATTTAAACATTATGATGTAGTCTTCAACTATACATTTCTAAAGTTGTATTAGTAATATCACTCGCTAACTGTGAAAGAAAACATCGTGGGAAAACCTGAATTCGTGGATATTCACATACATCGCTTGAAATTATCAATCAAACGTTGTAGGCAAATGAAATGAAAAAGTTTTATTCAAAGTAGCGCAGAAACTGCGGCTTAATGAACATTACAATTCAAACTCTAGATCATTTCGGAGGAAAAATGGACAAAAAACCTCCAAAGTTAGTCTTTTCAAAGTCCTTTATTAACAGAATTTACATAATTGCTATTATAATATAAAAATGAATCGCTGAATGTGTTGTTGGTAAGCGCAAATCTCAGGAGCAGCTGGACCGATTTCGCTAATTCTTTTTTTAAAATATTCCTTGAAGTACAAGGATGGTTCTTACGAAGAGAAAACTCAAAAAAAAATTAAAGAATCGAATGTTAGGCGGTACAAAGTTTGCTGGGTCAGCTAGTAAAATATAGAACTCATGCATTTGTACTGGCTTTAGTTCCACTCATCCTTGTCATCTAAACAATCCTTTATGCTATAGTAGCCATTTTGGCACAAAGTGCACTTAACGCACCCGCGGTAATTAAGCCCATATACTCTCATTCCCTGAGAGAAGGTCTGTGCCTCCTTCTTCTTCTTTTTTCTCAGGTTATATTATGTAGTCCACTGCTGGACATAGCCCTCCCCTTATGAGGGGAGGGCTATGCCTGTGTCTGTGCCTTAGCCTCATAAAAAATGTACTCTACTGTCTTTATTTTACTCAACGATTAATTCTAAAAACCTATTTAGAGGCTAAAAATTTCACCCATGTCGGGATTCGAACCCACAACCTCTGGCTATCCGTGCCAGCGCTCTACCAATTGAGCCAATGGGCGAGTCACCGGCATTTTTTAAATTTGTCCTTAGCACGGGTTAGTGCATTAAAAATAAAAATAATATAATGATGTGGGTACAGTGATATCGTTCCGATGTAAAACCTAACTGCAAAGTAGGTAGTCGGGGCTGTAAGTGATGCAATTTGCTTAAGCCAGATGTCGCTGCCTGTACGTAATACAGAGAATAGTGTAAAGAGGTTCGAAATTTCACTGATGCCGGTGAGTCGCCCATTGGCTCAATTGGTAGAGCGCTGGCACGGATAGCCAGAGGTTGCGGGTTCGAATCCCGACATGGGTGAAATTTTTAGCCTCTAAATAGGTTTTTAAATTTGTCCTTAGCACGGGTTAGTGCATTAAAAATAAAAATAGTATAATGATTAATTATAATTTAATAAAAATCTTCGTGGCCTCTGGTATCGCATGCCACCGATACTAATATTGTCAATAATGTTACCACTTGTATAAATAGTTACCCAACCAAGCGATTCTTTATTAAGTTAATAAGTAAAGTAATTATTACCTAATAAAACGGAATAGACCCGTTAAATGTAGAACTACAACGTATACACACACTTTCAAATAGCCTCTAGACGCCGCCACTGAGTTGTATTTAAAGATACATTATTTCCTTATAATTTTAATGGTAACCAGTGTAAACTCTAGCACAAATTAACGCAACGGACCGTTCCGGCTACTATCACTGCCAGATGTCGCAAGGTTCGGTGCAAATATTTTAATTTGGGCAGCTCCTCTGCCAGCGCTGTGTCCGGCACAGGAAGCGCAGAGTAAATACGTCAGAAGAATGACAATTATTATCAAACTATTCATTCATTCCTCCTCCGATTCGGATTTGCATGCTACGCCGTTGGTGCTGGCTGTCATGTAATGGCAGTCGTTAAGCCAAGTGAGATGCCTTATGGGCCGCTTGATAACTTATGACAGTAAGGCCCGCCACTGTCTTACAATCCTCCACCAACCAGGACTTGGCCCCCGTGTTGGAGTATGGTCTATATCTTCCTCAGGGAAGAGACCCGTGCCCCTCGGTGGGGACATAATGGGTTGATGATGCTCAAACTATTACAATTTGATCGTCTTTGGGCCATATTCCACGATGTCTAGACAGGTAGATATCGATATCAACCCTTGTAAGATAAGAATATTCTTATCTTATCTTGTATGTTCCCACTGCTGGGGCATGGGTCTCTTCTTGCGTTGCAGAAAAGTTATTATTCCATAACGGGGGCCAAGTCCGGGTTGGTCGAGGATTTTAAGACAGCGGCGGAACTTACTGTCAGAAGTTGTCAAACCACTCATAAGGCCTCTGTCATGGCTTAACGACTGCCATTACATGACAGCCGGCACCGTCTAGGTACAGGTGCTACTGGATAATAGAGATTTTTTTATTTTTTTTATTTAGCCTCTCTTGTGTCCCACTGCTGTGCAAAGGCCTTCGATATTCTGTATTACGTTTGATAATACAGTTTGTACTCGTATCATAACTAATAAGGTATTGTAGGTTGCGCCACCTTCTATACCTGAGCCAAATTCGATAACGAATAGCGATAAACAAACCGTTGCTAGGCAACGACTTGTTTACATCTAAAAGGCAGAAGTTAACAACCATTTCTAGAAATTATTTTCATACAAATGATAATCGTTCCTTCCTCCTACTAATGTAAAATGCTTATTTATGTTTATATGTTTATGATTTTATAGTGAAAGGCTTAACCGATTTGAATATGACATATGACAATACTGAAATATGACACACGGATGTAACAAATATCCACGCGAGCCATGCCGCATGATTTTCCTGATAGAATTAAGCGTGTCTAAGCAAAAAACATACAAACTCTTCAACTTTATAATATTAATAAGTACCTATAGATGCTACTATGAAAATGAGGAGATTGGGACCTACTGCAAATATTGCAATAAAAGAAAGTTCTTTGTATATATTTCTATTCATATCTTCACACTAATCATCACTGTCACTGGCCAAAGTGGAGGATGAATTTGTGTCTCCGGAGACTTGAATTAATTATAAATGCATCAATGACATTATCCATTACACCATCAAATTCAGCGTTTTCTTTTCTTCTTTAATTACGTGTTCAATACAACAATGATATGGGGACAATCTTAGCACTTCTATATATTAAATATATATATGTAGACAAATTTTGTCTTGTGCCATTTTGTCACACACATATACCATAATACTTATGCCATATACACGTATTGACAAACGACTAAACTTCACTTATTGGCATAAGATAAATTCCCCAAAATGTTTTTCACACCTGAATTTCATCCATGTTTCTTTTTCTGTAGGGCTGTCGCGTAAAATTAATGTCAATTTTTTCATAGTTTTTCGAAATAACAAGGTAATATGCATGTTATTTGAGTGATTCTAGTGAAATATGCTGCAATAGGAATTGTTCATAAATAGTTAGCATGTAAAAGGCTATAATCATGTAAACAATAGAAGATTTGTAAAACGTGAGTTGTGATAACCCTAAACTGGTTTGTTTACCTCTATTCTTTATCGAATTTGGCTTATGTATATCAACAAAAAGTAGCATAAAGCTTGCCTATGCGCTCTGTATAAATCTTGTTAGTGTTTGTCTGTACTGAAAGTATAAGTTTAATATTAAGTAAAATAAATGCGAATCGTGGTAAAAAAACCAATTCCAAGCATCAAACATCAAGCCCGACTCGCACCACTTGTTAAATGTATGTTAAGCAGCCAGTTATTGTGAAGAATTTTATTTAACCCGTCACGCGCTTAGTGTACACTAAGCAAACCGGCCGCGCGCAATCCCCCAAGCGCTTAGTGTACAGACGTATGTACACTATGCAACGCTCAGATTGGACTCTTTTTATCTATGCTCTGTGCATTCTCTATGGACAATATCTGTTGTATAAGTACTTAGGACTTATAAAACATATTTAGCACGAACTTTATTCACAATACGAGTAGTATACCTCAGCAGGTTTTGTAACATGTTAAGTGTAAGCGAAATATTAGAATAGAAGCATCCAAAAACCTATAATCTACTGGTGCAGTGTCTATTGACGGTAGTGTCACTTAAAAACCTATTTAGAGGCTAAAAATTACGCCCATGCCGGGACTCAAACCCGCGACCTTTGGTTAACCGTACCAGCGCTCTCCCAACTGAGCTAATGGGCAAATGCCGGTATCAGCGAAATTTCGAACCTCTTTTTAATTAAATAATTCCGAGAATATCGTAATTTGGGAATATTTTAATTCCGGCACGGGCGGAATTTTTTTAGCCTCTAAATAGGTTTTTAAAAATTGTCCTCAGCATGGGTTAGTGCAACGAAAAGAATTTAATAGTGTCACTTAAGTGATTTCTCGAGAACACACGGTGTAAGTATAAAAAGATTACAAAAAGAGCCTCAGTCTATGTGTATTTTCATGTTTGTGATGTCCTTCCTGGTTACCATAACACAAGGTATCCTAGTTTGGGGCCAGAACAAGTGATTGTGTTGTGTGAAGTTACTATTATAGGGCATATAGTTAGGACTCTTTAAGTGTCCTTTTGGACTACTTTATGCTGTGCAGGGATCCTGGTGTGGCGGTCAGTGTCGCCATCTGTTGGGCCGCAGTGATTAATATGCGGGACGGACATTGTCAAGGCATGTGGACGGAATGGACTTCCGTTGTGTTAGCCTTTTTAAACTCTGCCTCGGATGTAGCTAATGTATGGACTGGTTATATTTTTCCCTGCGATATGAGAAAATTGCATTAATGCTGACGGAACAGCAAATTTTAATTAATTGACCCCATGTAACACTGGCGCCACCAACGAAAAAAAAAATTACAGGTTATTTTTTGCGAAGTGTCAGACCAATCTCTCGATAATGTTAATAATGAGTTTTGGGATACACGACTGAAAACCTAGGTGAAGGATCTGGCTCTAGCGCTGGTTTGTTGCCTTAAAAACCAAATATTTTATTTTTCTTGATACATAAAAATAAAACTGTAGTAGGCTGTTCAGCTCTAATCCATACTTTTATTATTTTTTACAAATTTTCGTAAACATCGTGACGAAACCTGAATGTAACTCTGTACCTCATATACCTCAGCTCTTGCAATTACCAGCCCATGCTTTCTCTTTGAAAGAAGGCCTGTGCCCTGCAGTGGGACGATTATAGAATGTATTAAAAAAATGGTTCATAATCCAGCAACTTGATCTTTCCGTGTAAAGAAAACTGCACGTAACTTAACTAAGTAACGTAACCTCACTCAATCTTAAAATTGAAGGGATTTCGATTGTAATTCGACCATTCTCTGTAATTCGATCTTTCCAGCTCCACTGACATTCTAAACTTTCTTTTCATTTTGCACAAAAATAACGTTTAGTATTGTCTAAACATATTTTTAAATAACAAAATTACTTTAGGGATACTTGATAAAGTGTAAATAAAACTACCCTTGAAGTAAATCCTTTTTCATCACAAAGAGTCATGGAAATTATTTGGCGTAGAAAGCCACCACGAGCTTTGAGGTACCCCTTTACTAAGAAAATACAAAATAATGATATCACATAAAAATGTAAAGAATTATATCATCGATGGTAAAGAACATAAAATAAGGAGGCTCCTTTTATGTTGGTTAAGAAACAAACACATAATGAATCCTGAGGCGAAAAGCTTGAAAGAGTTGTTAAATTTTAAAAGAGTTATTACAATACCGCTGCTCAACACCCTATCTTACACTAAGCCCCGAAGGAGCTCGGGCTGTCTCCTTCTCTAAGTAATTTATTTAATTGCTCTGTGGCCGTAATTATTCATGAAATTACGGCAATTACGTCACAGGAAACAATTATTTATCGTGCAAACTCCAGCCTTAACTCACATTTTATTCCACAATGCATCAACAGATAACGGCGATGGATAGGAGAGCTCGCTTCGCGATGTCTTAATTTCTTCTTTAATTGCCCTGTTTTAATTATGGCATCGCATTGCTTATTTAATATTTTATGATGCAGCCTTATGGTTTACGTATACTTAATACAGTCTGCAACGGAAACGTGGTTGTTACTGTTTTAGCGGAAAATCACACTAAGTTGAGTTCCTTTTTCATTTAAAGCATACAGTGGCATCTCTCAACACTTAGAAAATGGATCATATAAAATGAGATTGAGTACTTATACTTAATCTATTTAGTTGTCAAATTAAACTTACGTATTTACCCACGTGACATAGTTTTAGACTCGAGAAGTCTCCGCTTGTACATGTCCTAATGAATGGCAGAGCTGGATCTCACGCTAGTCCTTAGCCACTTTGTTCTACCGGCGATACTTGGGACAGCAAATCGGTCTTAAGCCGTTTTGTAGTCCCAGATATGCCCTCTTCATTGCACATTCTTACCCCATATTTTTGAAGTCCAAGAGTCGGTAGCATTTCAATCCTCCGATGATGCTAGATTTGGAAATCAGCTCTTCGATTTTTAACTCAAAGCTTGGATAGATTACCTACTCGCATACTTTCCACAATCGTTGTTTTTGACTGTAATACTTTTAGGTTGCTTTGAAAAGATAGCCCGTGGCCGTTATTTGCTTTACACAAATAAACGAACCTTGTTGCAGGTGACACTGTATTATAATTAATATTGACGTTACATAAATGTCGCACTATATTCTATACTGAAAAGAAACGTTAGAATTTGTCTCTGAACGTGTAAAGAAAACATTATCAAAAACTAAGTTTTAATTTGAAATAAACCGTGAGTTGCTTATAAAAGTCACATGGCATTGACAGTCACATTTCATTTGAAATCGATCAGTTACCGATTACGACGCCACTTAGGTCCCACGTTCGGTCGCCGACGCAAATTAGTGAACGCACCGCATGCGCCAAATTGCCGGCTCTGTAATGACGTGACCCTCACGGAACCAAGTTTGTGACTAAAGGGTAAGTGGTTATGAATAATGGGAACTATTTAACATGTGTCCTCGAAGGTTAATGTATCTATGTAGATGCGTACATGGAACGACATCTAACCTATATGTACAAACACGAATCGGTAATTCGGAAGGGACTGTTGTGTTCGTTCAAACATTTGAAGAGAGTGAAGGAAGAAAGATTGACGAACGAAATTTACTCACATAGAATGACGTCTTTATCCTGGAGGGATGGGTAGGCACAAGAACTAGCCAATTGCATCGATCCTTAAAAACCTATTGGGTACTTTTCATCTTGCCCTTCGCTTATAGATGACCTATATTTGAAAAAAAAAATCAGAAACAAAAAGAAAATAAAGAAAGAGTTTTAGAAATAAAAGTAGCCAGTGAATCTACGCGTATAATGTAATGCTCTGATAGGGGGTTATGTCAACAAAACAACAAAAAAACAGGCGAGTCATTAAGTAATACGATTTCTCAATTATTTATTAGTTAGTTTTAGAACTCACTGGCTAGAAACTAGGGTATGCGTGATATAGATAGGATATAGAAACACTTAGCAAAAAAGCGGTTTTTGGGCTGTAGGTTCATAAAATAACTATCACAATTATTAGCGGCCTTATTAATAAAAACAAAATTCCTTCAAACTCTCCAAAAGACTCACTAAATAGTTTGCTTTGGAAATTTTACAAGGAAGAGACGTAACAAGACATTAAATTAACTGCCTCTTTGGAGCTTTAGAGGAATCGTGTTTTATAAATAAGACCGCAGGTTTTTTGAAGAAACTTGTTGTTTTCTATTGTTAGAATTAGTAATCTTCGGGTAGCGGCTCATACTTGGTTACTGTTGGGCCGAGAAGTTTTACATCATTGCACCCTACCCTACGTGACATTTGACTTTGCACCAGTAACGTCACTTGCGACTTTACAGCTTAACTGTGATGATTGACGTCATTTAATATGACGTCAACAATGTAAGTTTCAACGGTACGCCGTATTTTTTTAAAAGTTCTGTACTCAGGAAAAACACCTATAACTCGTGTTAAGTAGAAGTTTTGAAACACTGCTTGTTGGGAGTGAGCGGGGAGTTTATGGGGTCTGAAGGTCCCCACATGGCCGCTTAGTTACCCTGCGAATTATAGGGGCCTTCTCGATTCATTAAAGCAGTTAGGTTTAAGCCGGTGTTTACTCACTGTAGGTTGAAATCTGCCGGGTGTAAGGGTTATATGACGCTGATGAAAGTATTGTGAAAAATACAACTTTTCAAGCACTTCTGGTTTCAAATTTTTTGCAAAAATATACGTGAAAAGTAACGTTTAATGAACAATTGACAAGAAGAAAAGCAATATAGCAGTATATGAATATATCACATTATTATTGTTATTAAAATTCTTTATTGCACCAAGTAAATATTGTACAATAGGCGGGCTTAATACTAATTAGTATTTATTTTATTCCAGCCAACCAATGGGTGACGGGAAAAGTTGGGGGTAGTGCCTAAACAAGAAATTAAAGAAATGTAATACGTTAAGTATTTTAGTAAGAATGATATCCCTGTGGGTACAGCGATATCAGGAGTAATAGTACTCCTAAAGGGAAGTATGATATTTTGCTTTAACATAATATTCCTAGGTAGCCTATTATTCAAAGGTGTAATTCCAACGTTGTTATTCCGGCGGTTCCGTTGAGCAAGATGTCTAGTTGGCCATAGTGCATACAAAAAAAATACAAATTGTACGTGCATGAGAAAGCGGGGGTAGGCGGCAAAAAGTTACTCAATCTTAAACTATCAATTAGCCAAATTACTGTTAGTCTTACATTTCAACCACTCTTTAATAACAAATTTTACAACAATATCAAATATAAACTAATTGACTACCTCGTTGGCGTAGGGATTAACGCGTTTGACTACCAAAACAAAGGCCTTTGGTTCGATTCCCACTGGAGGCCACTGTATTTTATTTGTGCAAATGGCCTCATTTCTGAAGTCCTTGTCTGGTTACTATACTTCAGGGTAACCTCGTTTGGGACCAGCACACGTGATTGTACTATGTGGAAGTTATTATACTACCTATACCTTGAAAACGCCCAGTGCACATGCATTGCATCAGAGATACCATAACCGTACACAAATACATGTTTACCCGTCTACTAATTTGTTTGTTTAGCCTAATTAATGTATGACCAAAAACAAATTGACCTTTAAACAAACGAAAAACAAACCCCTCGGGGTCTGGGATTTAACCCGAAACGGGCTCGTTTAGAGCCATCCCCGCCAATTCATTCTCACACCCAGACACATTAACAAAAACCGGCGACCGAAAGAAGGCCGAAAAAAGACCCCATAAAATCCGGGCTCAACTAAGCCCTGTGGCTATCTAATAACATTTATTACTGTGCATCCGGTCCCCAGCGTCCACTTCCGGTGGCCTGATAAACGGCCGCCATTTTTGCCGTCAAATATATTTATAGGTGGCATTCGGGCGATAATTTCGATTGGCAAATCGTTCATTATCTGGAAAGCTGTCGAGCGTTGCTGCGGGCGTAACGGGCCATTGCACTTCTGTTTCGAGGTATTGAAACGTTTGTAACTGTTTACTTTGGATGAATTTATAACTGTAGCCACTGGGAGTCTAGACTGCAAGGGTAAATTATTTACATGGAATATTGATTAATAGGTTGGATAGTTCTGGCGTGTTATCAGAAAGCATAACATAGCATGAAGGCGCAAAGATATATAGAAGAAAGAACGCATCAAAATCTCCTCAAAAGAAAAGAGGAGATAACCTTTAATACCCGCACGACGATTCATCATATCGATGAGGAAAATAAAGGTAGTTAAGACTTCCTCACACTAACGCGAATACAGATGGTTTCTTGACAATTTTTCGCATTGTCCGCCTTAGTTAGTGGGGAGCTTTACATCCGCCTCGTGAACACAAGTTTAGTGCCGACGCACGCGTCTCTATCGAGAGCAATCGAGGATGACTAATGGCACTGATCACGGGAATAAATGAAGTAATGTGGGGCGGCCATTAACGAGGTACCTCGGTGATAAGTAGCCTGTCTTTGCTTTGGAAATTATAGAGGAAATGCTTCTTTACTCTGATGGCAAGTTTATCGTTGTCATTCTTCTTTTTTCTTCTAATAGTCATGTTACAGACAACTTTCCATTAAATATCCATATTATTGCTGAAAAGATTCACTGAAACGTCCCATTCGATTTATGAAATGTCATGTTGTTGGTTGCTACAACCTTATTCTCTCTTCATATTCATTTAACCGTCGTTGTATACCTAATCCGTAGCTAATTGTCAAACTACTTTGTTCAAATAGCCAATCCACCATCACCTAACTTTGTTCAAATAGCCAATCCACCATCATCTTCGTTTTCCCCACCAGAGCGAAAATCTTAAGCCACTTGCAAATGTCAACTAGTCAAGCTCTGTAATGTAAATTATAAGACGTCCCTTGTTTGTTTGCAGTGGACAGCGAAATCCCGGACATAAATCGCGGGTGGGCCGCTCAGTCTTACCAAAGGAGCGCCCGGGGGACCGCAACAGACATGAATCATGGTTGCCCACCTCCCTGGACCGCTTCGCAAGGTAATGTAGCTGTAAGGTGTAGAGTCATTCATCGAAATACGGCTTAACTCCGACGCGTAAAAATAAGTGTGCAGAGTAGATTTATCTTCAAGGTACAAATAGACAATTAGTTAATGATTGATTGATAAACAATTTATTTACATAAGACACACACACGTATACAAAGTGAAGCCATAAGAATCTGGTTACAAGTCACAGCACGAAGAAATAATAAACAAACAAAACAGTAGCATTGGTACATAAAAAGCGAAACACACAGACAACTAGCCATACACGGTACGGCATTGTACCCGGGCAATGTACTGGACTAAGAGTGACTAACGTAGGTGTGGCAAACTATAAACAAATGCAATTATAAATAATAATAATAACTTCCACGCAACACAATTACTTGTGCTGGTTCCTAACTAGGATACCCTGCGCTATGGTAACAAGGCAAGGACATCACAAACAAACATCACAAAAATACACGCCCTTTTGGACCCTTTTTTATAAGAATCAATTTATACAATTCCACCTCAATTTTTCATAGTCTGGTTTCCATAAAATTTTAGTATGGGACGAGAAAAAGTGATTGATAAAATAGAAGTATTTTTTCTGTTGTTGGTCTACAGTTGCATAAACATCAATTTCGATACGTTAAGATCTAAAAAAAGTGTAAAGACTTAACAATGTAAACGCGTCAAAAACGTCCCATGTGAGACACAAGACTTCTCCCGGAGAAACAAAGGGGTATGGCAAAGATTAACCTGCTATTGTACGATCGATAATTGTATGACCCAGTTGTAAACACTTCTTGGATCTGGCTTGTATTGTACAATCTTTAGATTTACTAGCTTTTTGATAATATAGTCAGGAATGTTGAAGTAAAAATTTGAGACATAAAGAAGAATGACCAAAAACTGTTTTAAGCGTTTATACCTCAAAATGTTTATTTTGAAAAATGATTTCACAGTTCGACCTAAGACTGTTTGTGCTTACGACTATTTATCAATAATTATCTCTTTGACCCCCATTAGGCTCTTTAAGCACTGTGACTGTTTGCAGCGATATATGTGCGATTAAGACGATTTGCTAGTGCATAGATACACTCGCAAATCGTCCACCGTTACACACATGCGCTATGTGCAAAAAGTCGCAGTATGTAAACTCCTAAAATGTCAATGGCTAAAAGCATAAATAATCTGTGGCATAAACACCAAACCACCAAACACACCAAAGCACGGATGTCAAAAAAAGACGGATGCCATCTCGCATTGAAAGGGTGTGAAGCACCCATAGTCCTACACTTTCGTGTGCATACACGAGCTAACTCACACAGATACACCAAGTCGGTCACATTACGCTCCGGGCAGCAGTGCCAGTAAGTCTTGTTTGACACAAAAGAAAATTTTAAGAAATGCCGTCTTGTGTGGTACGGTGGTGTAAACACTTCTCCAAAAATGCAATAAGTCTCATGGGAGCACCTACCATGCGTAAGTAATGTTTTAAGTTAGTGATTTGTGATATTTTTCCTTATTAGGTTTTGTTTACTTTTCTTTATTTACTTACAAATTGGGATGTCAAATACCGCAGTGATACCAGTTTTTTTTTCGGGGAAAATTCCCGAAAAGTGGAGATATATGTATTTGTTGCATTTATTAGTGTTTTTATTGTAGTAGTTTTGGAGTTATGGAAATACGCAACCGTAACCCTTATAAAATAACATCTTTATTATCTTCAAATATCTAATTGTATGAAATTTGCCGCCTCATTTCTGTACAAGCCGTGCTGTGTGTGGACATCTAACAACGTTGTGCATGAGCCGTCTATTTCTTTTTAAAGTGATATATTCTTTTTATATAAAAAACAAGAGATAACCTACAATAATTACTGACAGCTGACATCCAGCTGATATTAGTTAAGTTGTCAAACACCCGCCACCGTTGTAGGTGGCAGTGATATTACTTAGATATCTTGTATCCTAAACTTTCTACTTATTCGTCACATGTGATAATGTGAGTAAAATGAGCGCGAGAGTTAGTTGGTGACGCTGTTTCACGTTAATTTGTAAATGTAATTAGTTTCTCTTGCTAATTATTATTTCTTATTGGTTTTTATCAATGTTTTAAAAATTGAAGAAAAAATAAGAGGCAGTTGTTATAGGTATCTGCTACAAAAACACTAAATTTGTCGATTCCAAAACTCCCAATTTTTTTTATACAAAACTTCACTCCATATTAGCACCTTAAAATAAGTAAATATAGTTACACCCGATTTGATTCTATAGTAACAAACTAAAAGAAAGTGCTATCAATGTTAGCTAACATCTCAACTTTATGCAAATATGCATCCGATTATCCGATCTCTAGTCATAACCAATCCCTCAATCGAGGCCCCACCTCCTTCATAAAAGCCTTTTAAGTCACTCAGTAGTATGATAAAAGTGAAACCGTCACTAGATTAGGTAAGTTTACTTTGTTTTTTGATAACATGATTTAAGGCGTTTCGGAGCGCTAATTAGCGCCACCAATGGAAAAAATCATAACTTTTTTATAGAACGTTTTTATCTAAAAGTGAAGATGAGAAATCTTAAAAACTGTGATAACTATTTTTCAAACTTACAGTCTAGAACATATGATCAGTAGATTAGAACTTAAATGGATTTCCGTTAAACCGGCTGTTTTTGGCGGAAATAGATTGAAGTCGTTGGTTGTTGATTCTATTTTCTAGACTGTATGTTTAAAAAATAGTTGTCACAGTTGTCAAGATTTTACATGTTCACTTTTAAACTAAAACGTATTATAACACAACTTATGACTTTTTTCCTTTGGTGGCGCTAGTTAGCACCCTGAAGAACCTTGATTCTCTTGATTTGAAAAAGTGGGCAAAGTGATATTAGTCTGGCAACACCGATGGCACGCATACATAAAGAGATGGCGGCCATTTGTCTGCTTCACTCGTGATTATAGAAGGTTCCATCCGTCTTTTTTTGTCATCCGTGCACCAAAGTTGTCATAACTGAGTCTTTTTATCTGTGGTCATAACCTCAAAACAAGGGCTAAAAATTAAGATTTCTCGAAACTCCCATCTGATATTTACATAATATTTTTCTTGCATAATCCAGAGCTAATTTGTTATAGTTTATCGTTGGTGTCATCAATGCGCAATAGGAGACGCAAAAATAGACTAACTCCTATAGTAAATTGATCATTCTCCTATTTATGCACTGAATCCATCACGGCCCTGATAATGAATTGCTAATCTCCGTAGCGCCTAAACTTTTTTGTTTATCATAACCGGTTCGCGCCCGTCTGGCTCGGTTCCACCCGAAGTTTCCTGATTCATAATTAATGATAATACCCGGCTGCAGCGGCGTTTTTATCTGACGGGACACAAAATTTAAATCTACAGAAATATTAAGGAATAGAAATATAATAGGAAAATACTAGGACGTCCTTTAAACGACATGATAACATGTAGGTACGTTCTTTTTTATAGTGTACTTAGTAGATATTTTTTTAGTGTGTTACTTATACATAATACGAAGGTCGAAGACGTTGGCAAACGGATCACAGAGATAAAGTGGAGATGGGCGGGACACTTGGCTAGAAGGGAAGAAGGCCGGTGGACCAGGGCAGTATCGGAGTGGTGGCCAAGGGAGGGATGGAGGCTGGTAGGCAGACCACCAACACGATGGTCAGACGACATCGTGAGGGTTGCGGGTCAGAAATGGATCAGATTAGCACAGGACCGTGAGGAATGGCGCAATAAAAAGGAGGTCTATGCCCAGCAGTCGGTTGATGTGGGCTGATTATAGATTATAGATAATATATAATTAAATGTATTACTAACACGAAACAAATCCATCAGCTCAAGTTCGCCCACTGATAGATATAGGGCTCCTCAAAGGCATGCAACTTCATTTTCTCCTCGGTCATCCTCGTCCAACTGCAATCAATAATCCGCATCAGATTGTTTTGAATTTGTAGTGACGAGTCGAGGTCCGAATTGCTTAGTTATAATCGAGTTCAAATCGCTCTTCAACTCGGATGTTTTTTTTATGTGAGGATTCTTATGATACGCCGCCGCATTGGGTGCTAAACCTGATTCTGAAACTAATATCATGTTAAAAGACGTAAATTAGCTGTTTTCATAAAATGTTATCAGTCAGGCAAAAGGATGTGATACGAATATGTTTAGTTAAAGTAAACCTTCTGTGTAGAGGTTATAATGTGTAATGATGTCATGGCCGGGCAAAAACCGGGTAAAAAATGCCGGCCTCGCGGAAAAATAATCGAGGTCCTTAGTCATTTATGACGTTAGTCCGGACACCGGTGTTGCGCGGACGGAGAATGCTCCTGAATGCTGAATGATAAACATTTTGCTTTGTTCTGAAAATATAATTTTACTGTGGCCGTTTTCAACTCGACCTTTGTAAAGTCTATTTACATTTTCATAACATAACATAGCCTCACGCCTGTAGCCAGAGGGGTAGATGGAGACAAGGGACTGCCAATTGACAAAATCCTGACAGATCACCTTCGCTTAGTCAACGTTCAGTAGTTTGCCCGCACACCGGTTCTGAGTATTTTTGGCATTTACATTTAAGTTTATATATAAGTATCAACTGTTTTTAAATACATAGAAAGAATTTTATTGATTTTTTTGAAATCATACTGTTTGCATCATCTAATAATAATTTAATTTTGGGAATACGTACCTACCTATAATAACTCGTACTTATTGTTACACGACCTTTGTAAAATATCTTTGGTTTTCTTAAAATCATAGATATGCTTTTAAAACAAAAGAATTATATTTGGGTCATCAAAATATAATATTATTAACACATATACCCACAATTATTACGAGTATCCATCTCTATACTCGTGGATACAGCCTACAGGAGGTTAACTTTTACATTTTTGCTGCAAACTCACCCTAATTAGAGTGCAAGTATGAAAAGGTATATATGCTTTCGACTGTACAATCACCGTTGCATCTACCTTCTCAAAAGCACAATTTCAAAATGCGTCCCTTGAAATATTCACGATCCAGTTTCACAGAGCTTAGAGCGACATCGTTCCCGCTGAGCCAAACCGGAAATACAACAGCTAAAAAAGAAGTTCATTCGACCGGAAGCGACGACAGGAAGAAAGCGACGACAGCGCCGCGTCGCCGGCGCACGCGAATTAAAAATTAACGGAGGATCCGTTTCCGGTTTACGTGATGGCCGCTTTTTTTCCTCTGCGCGCTGGGAACTTTTATGCGGTTGAGTTGTTCAGCTAAGCTGTGTTTTGCTGGGTTATTATTTTTGAACAAGGAACCACAAAAATAGGGATGCATATTTTGACCAAACGGAGATTGTGGGTTTCGACAATTTTCCACCGAAGCCTGCGGTAATCAATTTGTACTAATAGCCTCAGTCTGGATGTTTTTTTGCTTTGTGATGTCCTAGCCTTGTTACCGTAGCGCAGGATATTCTAGTTTTGGACCAGGACGAGTTGGATTGTGTAAACACACAATTATTATTGTTATGATCTGTGTATCATCATTATATTTATTAGCTTTAGTTTTAGGTACGGTTATTTCAAAAAGAAAAAAAAGAACCATTGTAGGATTATTTTGTAGTAAGTGCGTGGACCAAAGATCCATTTCCTCAAGAATGAGTTTTCAACTTAGTATCAAATAAGATAAAATTATATCAAATACTAAGGACATTGTGCTGTGATAAATTCGACTTTTAACGTCGACGCAATTTACAGATCTGTCCATTCTGCCAAATACTAAATATAAAAACACACAAACTTATTTTTCGATTCGTTTTTAATTCATATGATGAATTTTTAGTTTTCTTGCCCTAGTAAAATGTTGCTTTCTGCCAGGTTTAATATTTTAAATGTAAAGGTTTCTATTCTATTACTATTCTTGTTGAAAGGAAAAAACTCTTAAAATCGTTACCAACAATAAAGTTTTTAAGGTTACAAACTTAACTTTGCAGTCGTATTTTATGGACGACCCTTAATTTCGTCCGCAAATTTAAGCTTGCAAACGCGCTAGTACTAGGTACTATTTTTTTTGGAGTTTGCTATTTTGATCTCTCGCATTACTTTAGACATTCGCATTCAGTTCTTCAGAGGGCTATGTCCAGCAGTGGACTAATATAGCCTGAAGAAGAAGAAGATTCAGTTCTTCGCGAGATATGGGCTGGCCATATCTCGCGAAGAACCGACAACCGTTGGAGTAAACATTTTCTTGAGTGGAGACCGCGACTCGGCAAATGTAGTGTCGGACGCCCTCCGACCAGGTGGGATGACGATCTGCGAAAAACTGCCGGCAGATGCTGGATGCGGCAAGGTGAAGACAGGGCGCTATGGCGGTCATTAGGGGAGGGCTATTTCCAGCAGTGGGCTAATATAACCTGACGAAGACATATAAGAGAAAACTTTAGACAAATTATTTATTTAGCATCAAGATTATTTATTATTCAGCATTAAGATTAATGTCAAACACAGACTCTGTACCCTTGCGAATGTCTATCTAAATAACCCCGCTTCACTATCTACTCGACTACCTAGCTGATCCATAATATATCACAAAAACCTATCTAATATAATTAGAACCTTCACCTAAGGTACTAAGTAAATAACGCATACACACTACTAACATTTTACCGTACCCACACCATGATGCCACGTCTTACATAACACGTTGCTCGAAGAACGCTGCTTCGATAAATATCTCGGGCGCGCTCGAGCGAGAATTCTCAGTGGGCGTGGCCTAAGGTAGGCGGAGCGTAAGACTGGCCGTCCTTGAAGAGGTATTTTTTACTTCGGCGTTTTCTAGGTATCCACCGACCGGCTAAGCAAGACCCTGAGCCGGGGAGATGGAGCCATCAACTTCGTATGTTGGACGCGTGGTTGGGAGGTCAAGTTACACTGGCGCACTTAATATAAGTAGAGATAGCAAGCAACGAGCAACTTTGGTCGTTATCGCGCTTATAAAAATTCCCGAGACAACTTCGCTTTATAGGTGTTTCGCTGGAAATAAATGTTATTTGCTTTGTCTAGCGCTTTGTTGTCTTCAATTCCGTTTAATATTGTTTAGAGAGAACATTTGCTTTAATGTTTTCTGTTCTTTTTACAAAAACTTGTAGATATTGAGGGTTTTAATCTTTGAAAAACGTTCTATTGAAAAGAGTGACTGCCGGCAGATGCTGGATGCGGCAAGCTGAAGACAGGCCGCTATGGCGCTCATTAGGTGAGGGCTATGTCCAGCAGTGGACTAATATACCCTGAACAAGAAGAAAAGAGTAATGGTATACTAGCATTTCTCTACTATTGATACGAACACGCTTATAAAAAACAGTAAATAAAAATTAAAGACACAAAACGCCATGTAAGTTTAGGTGATTAAACTCAGTAATACGACACAATAGTACTGGTATTTATTATCTCATGTCATGTCAGTATTTTTATCTTATCTTAATACAAAAAAATACTATTAAGATTAAACAAACGCTCGAACTGAAAAGTGGAATTAAATAATTGTACTTTCTTGCACACAGACATTTCACAGGACATTACCTGAGACATTACGTTTACCGAAATTCTACCACTCGCCAACCTAATACCATTACCAAACCTCATTTTCGTATCTACACATGCATAACATGAGTCCGTAATGAAGCTTAAAACACCTTCCGGTGGTCGGTCCTATCATTCAATTAAAAACGAGCGGCTGGGGACGGGTATTACCCGTGAAATAGGGCGCACAGAGATGTCTGGGTGCAGTCTCGTTACCGGCAGCGTATTTACCTCTATTTTATTAAGGATATTAACAGCAAAAACCAATTATTGAATCGATATCAACCCCTGTATGTTCCCACTGCTGGGACACGGGTCTTTTCCTGCATCGCAAGAAGGTTAGGCATACTTCATCACGGGGGCCAAGTCCGGGTTTGTGGATTATTATAAGGCAGTGGCGGGCCCTGTGATTGCTTAACGTTAGTGATTATTTCCAATAACTCGGTTCCACTGAGAACAGTTAACCGAATTGGCAACTTTTGTTTTGTTAATAGAAGTTATATGTTTGAAATAGGCCAAATAGTTTCAAGGATATAAAAATGGAAAACTGGTTCCGAAAATAAGAAAATTCTTTAAAACTGAATATGATTTCATTTCTAAGTAACCATTCATTTCAAACGGATTGATTTAATTTCAATCATTAATTTATCGAATTGCTCGTAGCTCCAGATCTTAAACGATCACGAAGGTTAAGCATCATAGGGCGCGTTCAGTACATGGATGGGTGACCGTCTATGACTAACGCTAGTAGCATTTTTACGAGCTGTTCCGTGCTTCGCAAGGCACGTTAAGCAGTTGGTCCCGGCTGCGCTCCATAGATGGCAGTCGTTAAGCCAATTCAGAGGCCTTAGGGCGGCTTGAAAACTTCTGACTGTAAGACCAGCCACTAATCTTGCAAGCGTTTACCACCCCGGACTTGCCAAAAAACCACGTTGGGAGCCATTGTAATGTTGTATAACTTTTATAAGTAATAAAACTGGAACGACTTCAACTTTTACTTTATTTGTAGATACTATTATTTTATAATAAAACAGAAAACTGGATAAAAACGGATAAGCAGGTAAAATAGTCAGATCTAGTCAATGTGTGAGGTGGTAATGATGAAAAATGATGGAAATTGAAAAATGTGTGACATAATTTTAAATATTTGAAAATGATAGATAGAAAAAGAAATATAAAAAATGGTATAAAGAGGCTTGCACCGTTACAAACTTCCTCAAGGAAGAGACCCGGTGGGGATATAATGGTAATTTTTTTTTTATTTAGACAAGACGTTTGTCGGATCAACTAGTTTAAAAAAAGGCGACGCACTCAAACGAGGTGAAATTCAAAACAATAACCTCAGTGACCCCACTTGCCCTCGCCCGATCGGACACCGTTATCTCTTGCGCCGACGCTTCCTTTGACGAGCAATTGTCTGTGAGAGACCTACACAGACCATCGCCTTATCTGTAAGGACATTTGCAACTTTAATGACATGCTGGGTACCGTGTGGTGAAGGTGTGTTTTTGGTGGTAACGGAACTGCGATCGATAGATATTCATTTTGGTTGCCATTGGAGCAAAGGAACTTTCAATGACTTTAAAAACCTATTTAGAGGCTAAAAATTTCACCCATGCCGGGATTCGAACCCGCAACCTCTGGCTATCCGTACCAGCGCTCTACCAATTGAGCCAATGGGCGACTCACGACATCAGTGAAATTTCGAACCTCTTTACAATATTCTCTGTATTACGTACAGGCAGGGACATCTGACTTAAGCAAATTGCATTACTTACAGCCCCGACTACCTACTTTGCAGTTAGGTTTAACATCGGAACGATATCACTGTACCCACATGATTACACTATTTTTTATTTTTAATGCACTAACCCGTGCTAATGAACAAATTTAAAAACCTATTTAGAGGCTAAAAATTTCACCCATGCCGGGATTCGAACCCGCAACCTCTGGCTATCCGTACCAGCGCTCTACCAATTGAGCCAATTTCAATGACTTGCCTGGAGACATATGGAGAAAAGCTCAGACAAAATGGCATGTTTAAAAATACACTGGCCTGCAAAATTAAGTATCAAACTTTTAAAACTGCATTAACTTTTTGAGTACACAAGTTGTGTTTGTGTAAAAACTTCATAGTCAGTAACCTTCTTTTAAAAATGGCTCAATAAAACTTTAAGACAAAAATAATATTCGAATGCCAATTTTACCAATTCTCTAACTTCTGTAGTTAAGACCTTATTGAAATTTTAAAATTATTGCACTTAGTTTTGCAGTTCTGTGTAAATTAAACAAACCCTACCTAAATACGAAAAGTCCTGGTTTGCATGGAAATAACGATCAAGTTGATATACGTTTCAAGGTCAATTATATAAATTAAGAGAGCAATATACGGTACCAAGAAACTGTATTCTTAGTTTGGTACTATTAAAGTGAATTATTGTTTAGTAAAGTGTCACTAGACAAACAAAAAAATATCCTTTAATGAACGGCTGATCGGCCATGGCACGGTAAATCTAAAACCCATGTGTATTTTCGTAAAAGAAATAACTTACATTTAAAAAAAATATATCTTTGTGTCTGAAGCATTCTTAATTAAAAGGTGACTCTCAACAAACTATTTAGAAAATGCATACGAGTTAAAACGGTCGTCGGTCGACCCTCAAGTTTCAAATAATTGATAGTAGGTTCATGATTAATTGCGAGTCGAATCCAAATAGGTCACTTCACATTTGGTGCCAATATTAAATGTAATTCGGTTCTCATTATTTACGCCAAACAAATTCACAATGTCACCCACCTACCTACATCACAAAGAACGGCGTGTGCACGCATCCGTGTGTAAGCTATTCACCAGCGCTCGTGTGTGCGTGTGTCCGTATTCATTTACACAGTGTGCGTTATCTGAAAGATTCCACTTCATTTCCCTCGACCCGCGACATGAAGTCACATGTTATTTTGGGTATAGTCAGGTACAAAAGTTACACCGAAGCCTGCAACCTGAGTGGTTGCTTAGTTCTCTGTTTAAACACTGTAAGGATTTGTGTGTTTGATGGTACATGACTTTCAATAAACACCGTGCTAAAGCACTTAACTACGGGAAGTGGTTAATGTATGAAGTGTACGAAGCCACTAATGAGATCCCGATCAAGCGAGTGAACACGGTTATTATGGAATTTGACAGCTCACATAGCGAGTAAGACTGCTTGAAGGTAGGTGAATGATTACTGGAGTAGAAGAGTGGGACATTTATATGTGTGTTGTTGTCAATTTCTGAGCTATTTCAGTTTCCGTAACAGACTGCGACCAGTTTTGTGTCTATTTTTACGTATTTGGAATAAAGTATTTTTCTTCAAAACAATAAAGAAGCCTGATTACATATATTAAAAGTGACCCGTTTAATTTGACGATGAATACACAGTTCCCATTTTCTCCTAAGGATAACGTGGGAATATAAAAAAATGGGTCAAGTGCGTTTTGGGCCACACGCATTGTAGTATTTCGTAGACAGAGGTGAGTTCATCCACTTTACAAAACTAACAATACGGTTTCCTTTTATTTTAGTTTTCCAACATTTTAACGTCTAAAACCTAAACTTAGCCATTACAGTTGTTCTTTTAACGTCGTTATATCTGCTACTACCATGATTTTTTTCACGTTTCTTCAACCGTTTAGCCAGGAGAAGTGGGGGGGGGGGGGGCGGCTACATACCCTAGAAAAAAATAAATAAAGATTTTATACTGCCTTTTTGTCGGCGTGATTAATATATACTCGTATGTAAGAAAGTAAATATCTATGCAAAATTTCCGTGCACAGACAGGCATACAGACAGATGGACGGACTTGTTGAAAATATAAGAATTCCTTGTCAACTAAAAACCGGATAAGTGCATGTCAGACTCGCCACAGAGGGTTCCTTATATATTTGTAGGTACTTCCTTACTAAATATTTCAGAAAATGAGTCTCGCAGTTTTATCCCAGCTTTCGCAAATTTCAAAGACTAAAATTGTTATGATTTTATGAGTAAATTATAAGTTATTTACAACTGTAAAGTTTCAGATTTTTTTCTGTACTTGTTACCACATAAAGGAGACGGGGATTTCTGGGCCCGATTGTAAATAGTTGAGGTATGGTTTAAAAAAAGCGTTGTATATAAAAAATATAAAAAATGAGCTCAATTCACAATCTGGAAGACGAGAAATATTAGAAATAAGTTTATGTCCCTAATAAAATAGGATACCGATGACTTTAATCGATTAATCTGCATGTATTAAATAAAAAACACCTGCACCAGATGATTCATTCAATCAACTTAAATAAATACATTATAATTATAAATACATTAATATCAACAGTTTAAAAAAATCCAAATATTAACTTGATGAAAATAAATCTTTAAATTGATTCTCGTTTACGGATCGATTTACCCGTGTTTGTCAACTGTATTTTTAATCTGTGTCTGTGCCAAGAAAAACATCCTTGGTCTGTGCTAACAGTGACAGGCGTGACAGCTCCCTGACTCAATCTATGATCTTCTCTCAGAATAATAGAGCGTCTTCTCGTATCGTTTAGGGCGTTTTTAGCGTGTTTCCTGTTGTTTTTGTTATTATAATTCTCAGACCAGTGCTTTCTTTCTACAGACTTACGATCTTGCTTAACTTGTACGGACACGGATAAGTTAAGTATAAATTTCATTGTCAGCTTGTTGCATAGCCTCACTTTTACCAAATCTCTTATAACTCTGCTCTCAGATTGCCGAAATCCACAGAATTTTCCGAGATGGTTTGCTAATATATAAGCTCTAAATTGACATCTCTTTTACCTTTTTA
Organism: Yponomeuta sedellus; assembly: GCA_934045075.1. NCBI lineage: Eukaryota > Metazoa > Arthropoda > Insecta > Lepidoptera > Yponomeutidae > Yponomeuta > Yponomeuta sedellus. Next base: position 16,222,575 of record OW203722.1, on the reverse strand, counting down.
CACCCAGGCCCAAGAATGTATGAAAGTGTATCCGTCTCATTTTGACTGTCTTGAGTGTCAAAATATATGTTTATTTTGCGGGATAAGAGGCCATATATATTTTTCAAGGGTCTATAGACCTTAGTAAATCGTTTTCATTATATTCTTTTTAATGCACTAACCCGTGCTAAGGACTGGAATTTGTAGCCTCTAAATAGCTTTTTAAAAATGGTTTTCATTTTAACTCGATACCCTCTTGCGTTCGGAAGATAAAGCGTCTTGACAGACAGACAGATGGACTGTCGGACAACAAAGTGTCCTATAGGGGTCTTGTGTTGTTATTTTAAGGCACGGAACCTTAAACGTAAAGGCCAAAAAGTCTCATTTGCAAAACATTTTTTCATTTCTTCGTGTTTCTTTGTGTGTGAAGCGCTCGTGGCCTAGGCGAACCAAGTGATTGGAATCAATCACTCGGTTAAGCAACAACAGGCGCGGTCAGGTACGGGATGGGTGAGCGTCCCGTGACTACCGCTAGTGGCATTTTTCCGAGCGCTTCCGTGCTTCGCAAGGCACGTTAAGCCGTTGGTGCCGGCTGTCATATAATGGCAGTCGTTAAGCCATGTCAGAGGCCTTATGGGCGGCTTGAGAACTTCTGACAGTAAGGCCCGCCACTGTCTTACAATCCTCCACCAACCCGGACTTGGCCCCCGTGGTGGAGTATGGCCTAACCTTCCTGCGATGCAGGAAGAGACCCGTGCCCCAGCAGTGGGGACATTTAAGGGTTGATAACGAAATAAATAAAATCATAAGAAAGAACCGAGCGCGATAAAAAACTCTACCGCTTTTGGAACCGCCACCTAGGGATTTTAATTGGATAAGTTGTCAAATATCTTGTAAAAAGTTGAAGAAATCATAGAAACAATACTCCCTCCTGTTTGAAATGATTTCGTAACGATAAAAAAATAAATTAACAAAGTAAGCACAATAATTAGCAGCCATAAAAATAAAATATTTGGAAGGAACATTATATGCACTTTTGATTTAATTGCGAGGGGTTGCTGTAAGGAAAAAAGCGTGCTCTCATTGAGTTGATCAGTATTGGTTACAGCATTTTAATGCCTTTCATGAATGCCAATATTTGCATACGTTTGCCTTGAAATGTCTACTTTGTTTGCTTAGCTGCCTCGAAAAACTACGTTAGAAGTCGACTCATAAGGTAAATAAAATGCTTACATTTGTTAAAACTAAGATCACCTTCTAACAAACTATCATGATGTGAGACACTACAGGCGTGATTTTATGTATTCAGATACATAAAAACACGCCTGGAGAGCTGCAATGTAACAAAACGATGTATATTTTAACATAACATTTCACAGTGCGTAAAACAAGTGAGTAAAACTCTTTCACAATTGATATGAAAATCGGATCCTAAGAATAAATTTAAAAATTTCTAAGATTTTATTTTTTATTTTTACGGTTTATAAGACGTCTTCAAAACTGTACCGACACAAGCCAAGCCAAGCCACTACAGCACACCACAAATCGCCGAAAAAAAGCACAATACAAATACCCCGCAAAACGCGGAAAAACACAAAAGCATTGGGGGCCCACAACATTCACCGCAGCCGTAATGAAGCCGTATCTCGTTAATAGCCCTGATAAGGGCGTTAAATGTTTGCGCACACGCCAAATGAAAGGCGCCTCGATCATAGCCGAGGGGAGGTTTGATGAGGAAAAAAATACACTCCAAGAGAGCTGCGGTCGCGGAAAGTGACGTAAATGGAAAAAAAGTTAAGGCGGTGACGATCTTGGAGCTCGTTTGGAAAGTGACGAAAATGAAAAAAAAAATTAAGGTGGTGACAATCTTGCAGCTCGTTTGAAGAGTCTCGTATATGAAAAGAAAGTTAAGGCGTAGACGATCTTGGAGCTCGTGTGAAAAGTGACGTATATGAAAAGAAGTTAGGGCGTTAACGATCTTGGAGCTCGTGCCGTAAGTGACGTATTTGAAAAAAACTTTAAGGATCTTGGAGTTCATGTTTACGTCACGCAACACACTTGAACTTCAAATGTACGTCAAAAAACTCACGTGTCTTGTAACTGATCGTGGGGCAAACCGGTTCGCTACATTGAGGCGGACGCAACAAAAATAAGCCTCATTAGCAAGGTTTGTCTCTAACAACAAGGTTGAATTCCGGTCACAAATGTTTGGCCCATCAACCGGGACGTATTAGTATTGGTATTGGTGGCAATTACAATTTCAGCAACTCGGCTACTAATCAACCTATTTTGCGTATTGAAAGTTAATTCGTGCCACCCAAATTCCTCCAGAAATGCCAGAAGCTTCCAAAACTCACTGCAGGCCGCCCGAAGTATCACCGACATTCCGAGCAGAGTCGCTCGTTATCTAGCCATACCCGTGCACTACACTAGCACGTGGTCGGCTATTTCTTCCACGTCCATGCAAGCTCTGCATAATGGACTGCCTGTAACACCCATCGTGAAGAAATGTTTGTTATAATAACCGAGGACAGTAAGAGCGTCTGCTATCAGGCGTGATTACGCCTAAGTAAGGCGCAAGAGGCACCGGAAGAGGCGAGGGTTTTTGCCAGGCATTGCAATTCTTGCTTGCCTGCAGTCAGTAGAAAAGGTTGTTATTGCTGTGTACCAAGTTATACAGCAATAACTGTACGCTTACTTAGCCATGTATTTAGTTACTATCTACGGGCTGCGGAGCTATACATACCGAAGCCGAGTGTTTCCCGAGAGAATCCGCTCAGCCGTCACTCTCACGAACAATCACTGGTGTTTTACTAGTAATCCACCCGCCCTTGTGCTACTGTCGTAGTACAGCCGAGACTCAACGGGAGTCTCTCAAGTCGCCCAAGCAAATCTGCTCTAACGTCCAACTGGAGGCCGTTCTTGATTGACACATGGGCTCAGACTGGTTGTATATCCATGTTTGTGATATCTTTTCCTGCTTACCATGTCTCAAGGAAGCGCTCGTGGCCTAGGCGAACCGAGTAATTGGAATCAATCACTTGAGTAAAGCAACAACAGGCGTGGTCAGGTGCAGGATGGGTGACCGTCCGTGATTACCGCTAGTGGCACTTTCGTGCTTCGCAAGGTACGTTTAGCTGTTGGTGCCGGCTGTCATGAAATGGCAGTCGTTAAACCATGTCAGAGGTCTTAAGGGCGGCTTGATAACTTCTGACAGTAAGGACCAGCACTGTCTTTCAATCATCCACCAATCCGTGGAGTATGGCCTAACCTTCCTGCGATGCAGGAAGAGACCCGTACCCCAGCAGTGGGGACTTACAAGGGTTGATAACGAATGTCTCAAGGTATCCAAGGTAGGTTTTTTTTATCTAGACACGACACTTTAGTACTTATTCTACCAGCAGCGGGGGAAAACAAAAACGATAGGAGGTTTATCCGCCGCTGTTATCACTCGATTAGGTAACATACATTTTTATTCTTAAACACACATATTTTAGTATATTTGCTGAGGCTTCCTCTATATACTTTCTTAAGTTTCTGGTGATAAATCATTATTATATTATTTTAAAATAAACTAACCCGTGCTAAGGACAATTTTAAAAATCTATTTAGAGGCTAAAAATTCCACCCATGCCGAGATTTGAACCCGTGACCTCTGGCTATCCGTGCCAGCGCTCTTTCCAACTGAGCTAATGGGCGACTCACCGGCATCAGTGAAATTTCGAACCTCTTTACAATATTATCTGTATTACGTACAGGCAGCGACATCTGGCTGAAGTAATTTGCATCATTTGGTTCGAATCCCGGCATGGGTGGAATTTTTAGCCTCTAAATAGGTTTTTAAGATAAATCATCAGTTTAATTACTTCCACAGAACACAATAACTTAAAGCTGTGTACAGTTAAGTGCAGGGTGTACTATGGTTGCCAGGCAAGGACGTCACAAGCATGAAAATACACCCAGACCGACATTGTACAAATCTATCCCCAGTAGGCGAACCCACGACTTCTGTCTGCGACCATTATAAGCGACTGTGGTGTGCGGAGTTTATTTTGCGTGCCATCTCTTACATCGCTCACTCGCTTGCGTTAGAACGAGCCCATTAAACGTAGCAAAATGTTTGTTGCTCCTTTTTTCCCCATGATGGGAACCGTCTTTGATGGTCCCGCTTATCGCCAAACGAGATGTGGCTAGGTTAGCGGGAATTGAAAGGCCCTCCAAACCCCCGATTTTTTTTGCTAATAAATGGCGTGAGAGTTTGATGTATTATTTTCGATACGAGCAAGAGTCTAAGATTGATGAGGGGCTTCATTCGGTGCGTGTTTGTGTGGCATTATGGGGTAGGTATTATTGCCAAAGAGGTGATTATAACCGCACTGTTTTCACGGTAGTAGGTTTTACTGTAGATGGTTAAACATATTTACGCGAAATATTCTGTTTAGTTATACTGTTCATTTCACGTATAGCTAGAGTGGTGGTTTGATTAAACAAGAGTAGCTTAGGAAATACGTGTTAAGTGTTAATTGTCCTCCATGTGTATATATAAATATATAAGTGTCATTATAGGTGGGTATGTGTGTGTGTATTTGTGATTAGTACCGCTTACTTCTAAGGCTAAGGGTAATACTTTTGTTATTACTACATCAATAAACGAATAAAGATATCATAAATAAACCCACTTTTTATATACATAAATAAAGTCACGCCTATATCGGAGGGATAGGCAGAAAACAAAGTTTGCTACTTCCCACGATCCTGAAAAAGCTCTATCGTTTCATCAACATATTAATCGCTGCTCGCACGCTCGGTTTTGGGTACTTTTTAGCACAGTTTTTTTAATATATTGAGATATGTCGTACTTTGCAACAAGTCAAATAAAAAATATGGACCGTACAATATTGAGACATTCTAATAAGGATCTATAAAAAAATAATCCTATAAAATATGATGAATGAAGGCAGAGAATTAAATGCGGCTACGAATTTTTCGTAGCTAGAACGTAGCGCTACGAGCGATAGTGCCGTCGGCTACGGTGACTACGACGTTCGGCTGATAACGTCCGATCGTTCGCGGGACAAAGTAACCGATTTTACGGTTACGATTATGCCCTCGTAAATTCGGCTCTAAGTAAAAACAAGTTTACAGCCAAACCGTTTTATGCGGTTTTTTATATGCGCTTCGTTTAAACTGCTGCCCAGATGCCCGTAAGTATTTACACAAGCTAAGTCCAGTGCTGTTTCAATTCTGTAACTTCTATGCTGCTGGGTGTTTGCTAATCCTACTTATATTATAAACGTAAGAATATGGAAACTTAACTGTCCTTCTGTTAAGACCCTTTTTTATGAGTAACGGGTATAACTATTACATAACGTATTTAAGGTGTATAGAAATCGTTAGGCCGTGGTGAGCACGATTAACCTGTAACGGTGCAAACCTCTTTACACCATTCTTTATATTTCTTTTTCTATCATTTTCAAATATTTAAATTATGTCACACATTTCGAAATTTCCCTCATTTTTCATCATTACCACCTCACACGTTGACTAGATCTGACTATTTTACCTGCTTATCCGTTTTTATCCAGTTTTTCTGTTTTATTATAAAATAACTATCTAAAAATAAAGCAACAGCTGAAGTCGATCCAGTTTTTATTATTTATAAAAGTTATACAACATTACAAAACTACTCTCTGAGTGTAGACCTTAGCCCTACACTGGGATGTATATGGCTGCTAATGTATGATATATTCTAAAAACCTACCTAACACCAAACATTCGTCGCAGCGTACTCCACATGAGTGGGGTTAAAACAGCGCGGGGGACGCCGCACAGGATCACTTATAATTGTTATTTTATTCATAGAGACAACAGTCCCAATAGGCCCACTAGACGAGCGAAAACATTGTCGGGACGCAAAAGAACTATGGCAGAAAGCTCACACTTACTTTAACTTGGTGTTCACATACCTCAGCGCTTGAAATTGCCACTCTGTTGTGGCACGCTTGATATTAAGTCTCTGAAAAAAAATTATCTCTCCAAAAAAAGGAAAGCTCTACCCGTTGATATAAACAACTCTTAGGGCCCTCGCCCACGGCGACTTTTTGTAGTGATGCTGTCGCGCGTTTCGTAAACGCACCACAGCATCGCTACGAACGCGCTTAGGTCGCATTTGCAACGCGCTACAGAGGCGATGCCAACGCGCTACTAACGAAAAAGCAGCACCAAAGATAACGTGACTAATATTGCCTCAATGGAGTCCATCTTGCAACTATGGTGATTGTAGGCATTTTTGTGCCGTTACTGAATAGCTTTTGCATCGCGCCAGAAGCGCGACGGTATCGCGTTTGCATCGCGACTGAATCGTGGTTACGTGGGCGAGGGCACACAGCAAGCGACCGCATCGCGGCAGTATCGATGCAAACGCGCGACGGCATCGCTACTGCATAGCTGCAAAAAGTCGCCGTGGGCGAGGGCCCTTACTATGACGACCACTTGAAAAAAAAATGCATACGTTACAAGCAAAGGCATTAAATAATAATAATAACTTTCACACAATCACTTGACATGGCCCCAAACTAGGATACCCTGTGCTATGGTAATCTGGCAAGGACGTCACAAACATAAAAATATCCCCAGACTCAGGCAGCTTGTACAAACGTACGGCGAGTCCCAGTGGGAATCGAACCCACGACCTCGGTCTTGGTAGCTAAGCGCCTTAACGCCTAGACCAGTGAGGTCTCACTGGTCTAGGACACTCACGGAACCCTAATTTGTTTTTTTTTATAAATTGGTCAATTTATAAAAAAAACAAATTAGGGTTCCGTGGCTCAACAGGAAAAAAACAGAACCCTTATAAGATCACTTAGTTGTCAACCAGTCTATCTGTCCATAAATATATTATACTAACGTGTACAGTCCTTTGTAGCTGTAAAATAAACATATTTTAAGCTAACGTAACAAAAAGATACGGCTGTTTATGCTGAGAAAAAAGTAAATTTTGACACTCAAGGATCAAATTAAATCAAAATGTATGTATAGGGCACTTTCCGTTGACCTATCATTATGAAAATTGGCATGTAATATTGTCTACTACAAATAAAGGAAAAAATTATGTAAAAATTATGTATCAAAAGTTGTCTAAAGTTCGGGAAAAGCTCGGAAAAAACTAAGAAACTTGATTCCTAAACTATTTATAACATAATTAAAACTGTTTTAGTACGGATTTCACTCGTTTATTATATTTTTTTACAATTTTCCGACGTTTCGGCACATTTACAGGTGCCGTGGTCTCGGATGACCATTCGGTGGTCTGGTACTCGTGTTAACCTTAGAAAATACTATTTATAATATGTAAGTACTTATCTAGAACGTTGTACGGAACCTTCGATGCGCATGTCTGACTCGCACTTGGCCGGTTTTTTAAGATCAATTCCACGGAACAACTCCACCTTTAAGGATACGGTATAAGTTGAAAAATTTCTAAAAAAATGTTCTTCTGCGGTTAGTAATCAACTTGGTCTCTGTCTGAAGCACCTTTTACTGTACCGATGTGTTTTCTCTGACGCAAAGTTGAAGTGTTGGACAATTAGAAATAGTGTGTGATGGGGGATCTGCGTGTTTGTTAATTTAAGTATAAAGAATTGGGTCGTTTGTCTCATTAAAATAATAAGAAATGTACAATATGTACCTTCCTGCGATGCAGGAAGAGACCCGTGCCCCAGCAGTGGGGTCATACAAGGATTGATATCGTACAATATACGCACTTAATTCTGAGAGAAGGTGATCTGTCAGGATCGCGGCAAGTGGCAGTCCCTGGTCTCTGCCAACCCCTCTGAGATACAGGTGTGAGGTTATGTTGTGTTATTTTTATACACTAACTAGTTGAGAGCCAAGAATCTTCAATATTTTTCATCTAAGGATATGAGGTGTACTGTCATCACTCATTACTTATTTGAAAATCTCTAGAACCGCTTAGACATTCAAAACTCGGGTCTCTTAATCCATATAACTCTTGCAAAGTCAACGGTTAATATTTCCCGCAATGTCATGATGCCAGAATTAGTGGAGTGTTTGTCCCAACTGCAAAGCAAAAGATAACCATAAACGGTACTGCTTTGGCTTATGCGTTTTGACTAGTTTTAGACTTATTATTATAATTACCAAGGTAGTAATGTTGACACGTGAACACGAGTGTGTGCATGTCTTTATATCGGTCCACAAAACATATAATACATTATTTTCTATTTACTTTAAATGTTTATCATTTCGAATTGTTTGCAAAAAAAAACAATTTGAACAGTTATGCACTTTTTAAAACCTATTTAGAGGCTAAAAATTCCACCCATGCCGGGATTCGAACCCGCGGTACAGCGATATCATTCCGATGTAAAAACCTAACTGCAAAGTAGGTTCTCGGGGCTGTAAGTGATGCAATTTACTTCAGCCAGATGTCGCTGCCTGTACGTAATACAGAGAATAGTGTATAGAGGTTCGAAATTTCACCGATGCCGGTGAGTCACCCATTAGCTCATTTGGAAAGAGCGCTGGCACGGATAGCCAAAGGTCGCGGGTTCGAATCCCGCCATGAGTGGAATTTTTAGCCTCTAAATAGGTTTTTAAAAATTGTCCTTAGCACGGGTTAGTGCATTAAAAATAAAAATAGTTTAGTTATGCACTTTGGCAGAAACCAACTTCCGTATTTTTTTGTATTTTTATTTGAATAAACGTCTTCAATCAATGAATCAATTTATTAACTATACATACATACATACATACATACATACATACATACATACATACATACATACATACATACATACATACATACATACATACATACATACATACATACATACATACATACATACATACATACATACATACATACATACATACATACATACATACATACATACATACATACATACATACATACATACATACATACAGGGTTATCAGATAACCAGGGTGTGCGACTTACCACGTTTCTGAGAAACATCTAGTTGCCTTGTTTCGCTATATTAGGAAATAATAAAATAACAGAAACAAATAGCACGGATTTTTCCAACTTTTATACGCCTACACACACTACAGAAAGCACAGTAAAATAACGTTTAGCGTTCTCACAGTGTCATTGTTTCACCTGCAAACCAGAAGATAACCTTAAGCCGTTTTCACACAGCAGCCGGGTCGCGCAATCATCCCGCAAATCCGCCATCATTAAGTATCGCTAAGAAAGCGATCCGCGGCCCATTACCATGTTAATAACGTGGGGGAAACTGCGATTAATCAACCTGACGTTTAAGCTTAGAGCTCCAAGTACGGTCACACAGATGGTCCATTTTGTGTGGTTCTAAATAGCACACCCTACTGTAATTTTAAAATTTATTACGTAACAAACATATATAATAAAAACAAATGTTATTGTTGTGTCGCAAATATTATATGTGTCATCTAGCCCCTTATGCTCTAAGGTGTCATCTACTACTCTGAGTACTTACTCATATTGATTTTTAGAATGTCAATCAGAAATAAAAACATATTATTTCAGAGGTCGCGGGTTCGAATCCCGGCATGGGTGGAATTTTTAGCCTCTAAATAGGTTTCTAAAATTGTCCTTAGTACGGGTTAGTGTATTAAAAATAAAAATAGTATATTATTTCTGATTGACATTCGGCAGGACAAGGCAGGGTAAATATTCACTTTGGCCATCTCTTCTCTATTCGTACAAACATTTTCATCCTGACATATTGTTAAGTTCTACTAAATGAACATATTTGATTTGATTTGACCTTGAAAACCACAATATTTTTCTATTTTAGTTTCAAGGTCAGGACTCAAGACGCATTGATTGGTCTGAGGACCTACCTAACAAGATCTCATGGGTGCCTACAATGATCAACAACTTGCACACTAGTTCCGCGGGCGACCACACCGACAGCGGATAGCACCCGTTGACAAACAAATAATTTTAGTCTTAGGGCTGATTTTTCAATCCTCCGATAAAACTTATCCGTCTAATAAAGTATTACACAATAATATAAAAATGTCACTGTAAAATAACAAAAGAAAGGCAATTACAACACATTTTTGAAATGGTAGTTTAATACGATATTCCACGAATAATTTTTATCCGAGGGTTGAAAAATCAGCACTTAATAATGTAATGTGTAATGACTTGCACGCCTTTGTTGCCCTATATAAGGGCTAGCCATTCTGTTTACATTTTTATTCCAGACGTAGAGGTAGTGTAACTAACCTCTCTGCCACTGACAATTTATGCATTGGAGAACGGCCGAGCGAGCGGTTCGAGATTTGGTGGACCCTCCCTAAGCTGTGTTAGTATTAAATTTAAATCCGACTGATTGCGTGGTGCAGCAGTAAATCTCGGTGTAGTTTTACGAGGCTGAATTTTTAAGCGACTGCAGACATTGTTAAGGTGCTTCGGGTGTTAACTAGCGCCACCAAGGGAAAAAAGTTATAACTTGTTTTATAATACGTTTTTATTTAAAAGTGAACATAAGAAATCTTAACTACAGTGACAACTATTTTTAGAACCTACAGTCTAGAACCTAGAATCAACAACCAAGAACTTTAATCAGCTTCCGCCAAAAACGACCGTTTTTAGGTTCTAGACTGTAAGTTCTAAAAATAGTTGTCACAGTTGTTAAGATTTCTCAAGTTATAATTTTAATACTACAAACGTATTATAAAACAAGTTATCATATTTTTCCATTGGTGGCGGTAGTTAGCACCCCGGAACGCGTTAAAGCAGATAATTTATCTGTCCTTGTTTTATAACTGACGTTTGTAGAATATGACAGGTTCAGGTAACTATCTACTGTAGAGATATTGACAACAAAATTAAGGGCCGACAAAACTCTGTACCTTGCTATGCGATGAAGTTTAATATATTAAATTGGTCAAATCGCGATTATTAATCAGGTAAAATTTTATTATCTTAATTCCCGACGTTCAATTAACTGTGCCTAGGTACTTAGGCTGAGCACCTAGGCTGTTTGACAGTGTAAAAAATAGTATTACTATATACATTTCTACCAATTATGAGTTTTTAATCCGATTACTAAACCGAAAAACAGATTAAACTTGTTAAATGTGTATCTGTGGCAATTTTATCGAAAACAGCTAGGATTGGTGGAATCGATAATGACGTCTCAGCGCAGTAAATATAGCGATCCGAGAACCCGAGAGTTTACTCGACGTTTCTTTGGTTACTGACCAGTGACGTCACTAATTCCTGTGCGACGCCATAGTGCTCAAGCGCGTTTTGGCGGCTTATTTTAAAACAGAATTTTTATTTCCTTTCTTTTAAAAAAAATACACGAAAGATTTAAAAATTATCAACTGAGCACTTATTAAAAACCAACAAAAAATCGAGTCGCTTTTCAAAAATCTGTCAAATAGCTTTTCTATCCTGACTACGGAAACCGCAAAAATGTCAGGAATTACGGTAATTAAATTTCATCTGTTAAATAATCGTCATAAGACCCTTCAAAGTTTAACTGTGTTACGATATTAACACTCATGATTCTTAAACATGGTACCAAGTTACCATACATGGTATGCCACGTTTCTGTACACAAGTCAACATACCACACCTCCACAACACTGGAGTAATTTTATCTCTCATTTTGGCTTTTAAATTTCAGCTGACTTAACCACAAGTACGTACCTACTAATAAAACGGCGCTTAATCTAGTTAATCCCGTGTTGGGCGGGCGGACGGTCAAACGTTGATACTTTCTCTTTTTAATCCTTGTCAGATTATTTAAATTCCCACCTGCGAGAGACCCGGCTCCTCTTTTATTTAACAAAAATAAAACATATAAAAATATTTCCGTATTTGTTTTGGACGGAATCCTTTAATTTTCGGCGCGGCTGCGTGACATGTTCGCCCAGTGGCTAGCGCTGGGGCACAGACTAAAGAACTTACTGGAGAACACAAAACCATGCTTTTATTTTGTGTACTAAGATGCAGCAAGCTGCGTTAGCCCAGTGAATATGCCAGTTGTTTCACTTCTAGTTTCCGTACGATTCCGTAGGTTCCGCACAAATACGTTGCTTCTAGGTTCCATTACCGACATGTAAGATAATAAAAAACTTGTACAATGTACACGGATGATTGGCAATTACATTGCTAAAAGCAAAACCATTTCTTTCAGATAGCCTACTACATGTACCTATGTCTTTAAATTTCTGAGAATCATACCTACATTTATTTGTCAATTTTCAGTAGTAATCCCACTAGCAAATGCAAAGATAATGTTGTGAGGAAACCGTTGATAAATTTGACTCCGCCGACGTTGATATTGTCTTAATTATCATTGTACTTTACTGCACAGGAAAACACAATATAGGAAATGTAATGTAAGATAAATACGGGTGCAAATTTACATGCTTACAGTCTATTTATTCTTACTTGTCCAATTTAGTAAACAAGATTCTAACCTTAAAATTGAGATTAGATGCCCAAACTAGATATTTTCTCGCAAATTCATGAACTATCATGAACTATTATACTATTTTTATTTTTAATGCACTAACCCGTGCTAAGGACAAATTTAAAAAACCTATTTAGAGGCTAAAAATTTCACCCATGCCGGGATTCGAACCCTCAACCTCTGGCTATCCGTGCCAGCGCTCTACCAATTGAGCCAATGGGTGACTCACCGGCATCAGTGAAATTTCGAACCTCTTTACACTATTCTCTTCTTTTATTTTAGCCTCTAAATAGGTTTTTTAAATATCATGAACTACTCGTATGTTTATAAAATTGGCGGCGTGTTATCTAAAAGAGTGTCCTAAGTTACTTCGTTTATGGAAATATGGCAGTTTTGGACTAAAAAGTCACAGTTTAAGGGTAGAATCTTGTTTACTAAATTGGACAAGTAAGAATAAATAGACTGTATCTCTGTCTTTCCTGTAGATTAATGTGACTCACCTGAGAGTGTAAGGGATATAGGTGCTGGTCTTTATGGATCTTAATTTTCCAGATACTATTCACATATCTAGTGTAGGTAGGAATTTCCATTGAACGCTGAATAAATTAGCAATGAAGGCAAAACCGTTTTTCTGTTAAATTTTCGGTTGCGGCTGCAGTTTTTAGGACGTGCGCTTTGAAAAAAAATGTTTTTCACATTTCACGGTCTCTAATTTTATAAAATATTTCTGTCCGGTCCTTATATTTATTTGGCTTTTGGAATTACAAAGCGTGTTTGTTTGAGATAAAAAACCGGAAATTGTGCGACCAAAATTCTTCAAAAATATTTACTACAACCGTGTTATATTTTCCAGGGAACAAATAAGTAATTTTTAAAATAAAGTCTTAGGCTATTTAGGGAAGCTTTATATGTGACCCAGGTTCTTTTCCCAGTGTGGCCATGTACCATTGATTTTGTTTAGTTTCAAATTTACGTACATTTGCGAATTTACAGTCGCAGTGCCACACGCTAACCGTGAAGGAAAACATTGTGAGCAAACCCGCCGTTGGGTGGCTCCGCACGTATTGACTATTCCCTCCTGTGGGCTTGGCTGACTAAGCTGTCAGGATGGTATACCCGTAGGTGCTGGGCAAGCCTAAGCCATCTCAAAACAATGTCCCAGGCACTGCAGCACCTGAGTAGTCGCTTCACCCATGTAGTGTCAGCGAAGAAGCCACTGGACGCCGTATTAATCATCTCATTACGTAGATGCAAAGGCCAATGTTATGTGCGAAATTAAAAAGTCGCAATATACTCGTATTCTCCTAACAATGGACGAACAAATAGGCTAATCCTTTATACGGCAATACCGGAGGCATATTTCCAGGCCAGTTTTACTTTATAAAAATCTGCGAAACGTAATTTACTTTACGTTTAGTCCGACGTTATTTGAAAAGGTCATTATAAATGTCGATTTCAATGACTCTAGTCCCACATGGTAATGGGGTCAGATTTTTTTTCTATGCTTCACCCTATTCACAACCTTGTTTATTGAGGCTAAATATTTATTACATACATACATAAATAACCTCACGCCTGTATCCCAGAGGGGTAGGCAGAGACCAGGGCCTGCCACTTGCCACGATCCTGACAGATCACCTTCGCTTCAACAACGTTCAACGTTCGTCTTTGCATGCACGCCCTACGGATCCGGGCATTTATTATTGTTAAAAATTTATCAAATTTACAGAAATATTTCTTTCCCACGTTCACACCTAGTTTTCAGTCTTTCTTTCTATCTCCGCCTAGGAATTGGGAGCGCTTCGTTACCGATACAGTGTGGAAGCTTACATTCTACATGCCTTGGGAAGGTTCCGTAAGGCTGTGTAATTTTTATTCGTTAATAGGCCAAAGTGACTGCTTCATTATTTTACTATGACTATCTGCCGTGGTTTTATTTAATTATGTAGCTAGCCCAAGATCATAGGTCTATGTTGTCATGGTAAATGAAAACAAAAAGAAACAGAGTTATATATTAAACGGATCTAACACGATTATTTATTAGTTAAAACAAAATTACCCTAATTTCCGCAGTTGTTCTATGTATGAGCGTCATAAGTCATTAATAAAAACAAACATGTCAGATTATTCGCATGAATTCTAGTCGGCAATAAATATTTCGAAACATGTTTTTTCAGCCTACCGTCGCCCACCAGCCGATTAAAACCTTCCATAACTTTATGAGCTCAAAGACGTTATTGTAAATATATGATGCCGTCACCGTCACATTTCTCAAGAGAGAACACATCAGCGATATATTTCGTAGTCGGCAACGCCGACGGACGGACTCACTGAATCACTGAACTCCATAGCCGTTGCTTCAACTTTGAGTGCCGTATGAACGAGTTATTTTTCTATTCAGTCTACTCGCTGCATGTTGGCGAACCTTAACTTTTGTATTGAAAAAACTGGAACTCTGTATCGAGTTTGAGTATTATAAAGCGTCCTCTTTTCCGTGCGCTTTTTATTCGTATTAGTCAAAGGAATTTCAAAACAAGGGGTGAAGTTATCCTCACAGCACTCGTGCACTTAGCTCTAAATAGCAAAAAAGGGCTTTAGTTCTATACAAAATATCATATTCAAATCTCTCATAATTTGACAAGATTCTAGAGAATCTATAGTTTGTTCTACATGTATGTGCCTGTATGTAAATGTTACGTTATGCTATGTTTTGTTACATGGGACAATTAGCAACCAAATTGTTTTTTCCATTGATTTTATAGCTTGTGTCGATAGCTACAGTTAACAGTACATGAGGCTTTATATACGTGTTATCTCAACCGTGATAATAATATGACCGTTATATGTAACCGGGCGGCTACATATATTAAGGAAGGATGACTTTGCAACAATACCATTGGTTCATCGATATCTTTTCATGTTAAGCCGTAGCATAAAAAGGAAGAGTTCTAAGGCACTAGAAGTAAGTACGTTGACAGATACAATTAAACGGACGAAATGTTAGTTTATAGCTACTATTAGTAAAAATATTTATTTTTTATGAAGTCTGGTACGATAGGCCTCACTGCAGGGCCTTCCCTTGCTGAGTGAATATGTCTTGATTATCACGTGCCCAGCGCACGGATTGACAACTTCAAGCGCTGTAGTATGTGAACCCTCAGACACTCAGGTTTCCTCACCATGTTCTCCTTTACAGTTAGCGAATGGGATTGCTACTAGAACTTCACAAATGCACGTAATGTAGAAAATATAGTCATTGTATTTCATTGTATGCATTTAGTTTATGCTGGGATTCGAACCCCCGACTCGAATGTGAGACCAGCGTTCTACGTTCCGCTCTCATCGATCCGTAAAGTTCTAGTGCAAAACGTTTATTTTAAATAACATAAGTTAAAGTTTAAAACATCTATTTTTAAGTGTTTTTATGTATGCCCCTTTATACTGTTCTTGGCACTGAAGCCTCCAAGTGGCCCCTTCACTTATCTAGTGTAAGTGAAGATGCCACTAGACGCTGTATAAATCGTCTTATTTCTTAGATGTAAAGGCCATATTTCGGATATATGGTAGACACTTAAAATTTAGCCAGGCTCTTAAGCAAAACAAACAAGTGCTGGGGAAAACCATTAACAAATCCAGTACTAGTCCAATATGGAACAACTTACAAAAGCATTTCATTCCCACAACCCAGGCAAATCCATCCATTCACATTCAATTGCGTATGACACTCGCCCGGAGCCGAGGCCGCAACAAGGCGACCTATAAATCACGCGCCGCCTTCAAATAGAAACGTCATATTATTTCCACAAAAGATTTAACTCGAAAATAAATTACACTCTCCCCCTTCGGGCATTGTTCGCGGATGTGTGGAAGCCGCGATATTTAAAAAACCATTAACTGCACGACTTTGTATAGAAAACCGTACCGGCAAAGGTAATGGGCCGGTCTCGTTTGTTTGAGGAAGCCCGACAGGAGTCATCAAACGCGAGACGAAAAATACGCAGCCCACACAAAAATATGTCAAGGTAGAGTCGGCGGAGAATCAACCTTCACATTCGGTTGTCTGAAAAAAAAAAACACTTTTAGTAATAAGGCCGCCATTAAAATGGAAACTAGTACATTAAAATGGTAATTACATAGATATTTCTTAACCTTAGGGTACAGACGGCGGCTTTTACCCTAAAAGTGATCTCTTCCAGACAACCTTTGGATGGACTGGACTAGCTATTACGGATCCAGAGGAAATGTACTGTATACCTATAGGTCTATATAGAGATATTAATAGAATCCCGTTTGGGACCCTCTAGGTACGGAATACGAAAAATAACCAACATTGGAGTGATTAATTGATACTTAACACCATCAGTAAGCACGATCAGTAATCGCACAGACAAATACAAAAAGATTTAATTCCGAGCAAAACGCACTCGTTTTTACAAAATTACATGTTATGAGTTCGCACAGTATTTGTCATCCAGTCAGTCACCCGCTGCTGCACACATATAGAACCACACCAACTCATATAACCCTTGTCACGCATCGATACATCGGCAGCATATCCATAACCGAAGTTTTCCCTCCCGCGTTTGTTGGGAACGCACGTGCTTAGCGACAAACCTGCGAGCGGCGCCATAAATTCCGGGGAGTCTGATTTACAGCCGGCGCTAAATGTTTGATTTGTGCCCGTAAATCGAGATGAGCGCCGTTGCCCGCCGCCGGCAGCAGCTGATCCTGGGGCTTGTTTTTGGGAGGAAAATGGAAAAAAAACTTTGAACAGGCGTAGCCTATATACGACCATCCGACAGAGAACCAAAGTCATCGACAAAGCTCAGAGAATTAGCGAGCTGCAGTGGCAGTGGGCTGGTCACATCTCGCGAAGGACCGACAACTGTTGGAGTAAAAGTGTTCTTGAGTGGAGACCGCGACTCGGCAAATGTAGTGTAAGACGCCCTCCGCCCAGAACCCACCTGTGTTGATTATCTCCGAAATACTGCAGGCAGATGCTAGTTGCGGTAAGCTGAAGACAGGGCGCTATGGCGCTCATTAGGGGAGGGCTATGTCTAGCAGTCGACTAATATAGCCTGAAGAAGAAGGCTCTGTCTCTCTCAGAGAATGTTTGAATCTTGCTCTGCCCTGCAATGAGGGGGAGGAGCTAGAGGTAGGGTATGGGCTTAATCAACAGATTGTTGAAGACAATGTTTGTCTCAGAGGTGGAAGATAATGTTTGTCTAATAAAATTGCTAATATACTATCTTGAAAGAAATGGTTTTTAGTAAGGATTCCGCCAATTGTACCATCATCATCAACCCATTAGGTATGTCTCCACCGAGGGGTTTCTTCCCTGAGGAAGGTACAGGCCACTATATTTTTATAGAATTTCTATTTACTGTAATTTCTGTGTAAAATAAAGAATATTCTATCTATCTTCTTCTTTCTATGCTCAGTAAGACTAAGAATAAATGATTAAATGTAACATTAAATAAAACAAGTAAAAAACTTTTGATATTCTGTTACTGTACTATAACATTTCAAACAAAAGCACTGATTTTGTAGATTACATTTTTTTTCTATCACTGGATAGAACAATGGACTCGCAAGCGAGAGACCCAGGTTCGATCCCCAGTACTGGCGTGTACCAATGAATTTGTTTAATTTCAAAGTTACGAAAATTTGCGAATTTGTCGCAATACTACACGCGAACGTGAAGGAAAACACCGTGAGCAAACCCGCGACTTGGTTGGCTACACACGTATTGACTAGTCTTTCCTGTGGGCTAGGCCGACTAAGCTGTAAGGATGGTATAGGTGCTGGGCAAGCCTACACCATCTATAAAACCACGTCCCAGGCACTACAGCATCCGAGTGGCCCCTTCACCCATCAAGTGTGAGTGAAGATGCCACTGGACGCTGTATAAATTATCTCATTACGTTGATGCAAATGGCAAATGCTTACAAAGGTAGAAAAAAATATTTTGGATTGAGCTGGACACTCTCAAAACATCTCATATCTGGCAGCATATCTTCAAATCCGAAACTATAACACGATGTACACAGCCAAAGGCCACGTCTGCAGTCAGGAGCCAAAGTCCCAAGTTACGCTGTAACTTTAAAGCGCGGTATCTCGTCCTAAGCATACAATTGCCAAGTTTAATTATGAAGTTAATCCAACGCAGCGCTGACAATCCGCTCCACAACTCACGGGCCCTATTCAGAACTACTAATGTGCAAGTGCGATAAGGCACTGGGCTCACTGAATGAGCAGATGTGGAAGGTCCGTCCGTCGGAGAGAATATATAGTACTACGTGCCGAAAAACTCTGGTAGCACATCAGATCAACCCTGAGTGTCAGAGGTATTCAACTACCCTGTAGTAATTAAGCCATTACACTCTCTTTCTGTGCTGTGTGGTGTCGGCCTAGAGAATAGCACCAACCCAATTCTTCCCGCGAGTGTCATAAAGGTGACTAAGGGACACGTCAAGCCGGGGGGTGGGCAGCAGCGCCCCATGCAGTACAATTCCACCGAACTGCGATCCCCAACCCGCATGCCCAGCGTGGGGATTATGGGCATTACCCCCTATGATAGCACAACGTGGCGCTCTTTAGGGGAGGGCTATGTCTAGCAGTGGACTAGTATAGCCTGACGACGACATCAGTAGAACGCTGGCCTAACCTTAGAGAGATAGTAATGCGTGTTTTACCTATGTTACGAGCATTTGTGAATTTGTAGTGTTAATAGCAGTCGCTGTTAACGCACTTCATGTATGCGGTCGCGACGACGCGGTTTTGGAGATTACTTCATTCAGATCAACCTCAGCTTATAATCATATAAGCTCCATTCTGATCACAACACACGTCATTTCGTTTTACAATACCTTCTTTTATGTACTTTCTGTAATTAAAACTACTTCATCATCACCATCATCATGATGATCTGCGAAAAACTGCCCTCAAAATAAAATAGAGAAGCTTTTATTTTGACTGGTCAGTCAAAATAAAAGCTTCTCTCTCCAATCCACACGCTAACTGTACGTCGCTAAAACATCGCGAGGAAATCTTATTGCGGAAATAGAACCTACTATACTTTAAAAAAATTGCTATCACACCGTATGTTTATTATTGAACTAGCTTTTGCCTGCGACTCCGTCCGCGTGGACTTTTTTCGCAACCCCATTCACTCCCTTAAGGGTTAAATTTAGAAAAACGGGCGAAACACGTTTTCGATCAATTGTGTTGAAGAGTATTTATTTTAAGTTTCATGCAAATTAGACAACATTCTTTATACCTTCCATACAAATTTTGGCAACCCTTTTCGCTCCCTTAGGGGTTGAATTTCAAAAAATCCGGTCTTATTCTTTGCCTACATTACACTCATATAAATATAATTTGCCTACTCTGTGCAAATTTCAGCATCCTAGGTCCAACGGCTTGGGCTGGGCGTTGATGAGTGAGTCAGTCAGGACTTTGAATTTTATATAATAAATAGCTGATGTTCACTTTTAACAAAAACTGAAAATATGAAGAAAAAAAATCTTTTCATGGCGCTAGTTAGCATTGGGGCTAACACCGCTTTTTATGGCAATATTATGTTATACATGGTTATACCCATCGATATCAATTTGACATCGAGCACAGAGAGTAGTTCACCGCAGTCAGCAGTAATAATACCCAATGCTAACGCCTCATATTACCTCACAATAGTGTTCTGTAACAGACCTTCTGATGTCATCCTTCTGTGTCCTGTAGTCAAACTATAAATGGGTACGAATTGCACGATTTTCACCTCGCTGCGTCGGCGAACAAATTCGGTAATGCTCCGTTTACTTTCCTGCTAACGGTGCTAAAGCTAGCAAATGACCATTTTGGAAAATAACCATTGGCCAATAGTACCATTATGGTCAATTAATTAATTGCTTTACAAAAGATTTTTTACTGAGTGGCAACCGTATAAACAGTTGGATTAAAATAATATTTTGAACCCGATATGAATACCATTCTACATCATTTTATATGAAACCGGTCAAATCACGATTATTTATCAGGTAAAACGTAATTACCTTCTTTCCCGACGTTTCGGCAGCGTTACGGCAATTATTTTGCCGTGATCTCGGGTCTACCCACGACCACGGCCAAATAATCGCGATATGACTCGTTTAATATATAACTATATATGGGTATCGCGAATCTTTATCTTTAACAGGTAGGTAGAGATATATTTATATATATATATATATATATATATATATATATATATATATATATATATCTCTACCTACCAGTTATCTTAACTTGTATCTTGTAAAATTGATTCAATAAATCTTATCTAATGTAAGATCCTACCCGAGACTTACTGCGCAGCGGAGGCAATGGGATTAAATAATTAATTTAATGGGAAGTACATTAATCTAAATACAGATGAATGTAATTTCGATACTTCCTTGTTAACTCCAATTGTAGTGGACATTATGTAAATAGGAGATGATACCGAGCCGCACGCGTGCATGTAATGTCGTTAATTCGACAATTTAAATCGGATACGCGATAAATTTCGTGTTTAACGCTTTCGGGTTTTATGTCGCGCTGGCGGTTATAAATTTATTGGCAAAGCAAAGATAGGTAGCTAAATAGTGCGGTAAAAAAACAATTTCCCATTGATTCGCACGTTTTTGACACAAAAGTGCATTACATAAGCTTTTTTAGCAAGAGGTATTATGGGTCCAATCTCCACGCATGTCCAACGCGGTCTGATAATTCAAGCCTTAGGTGATCTATGTGTCAGGTATTCATCACGTTATTTTTCTTCACGGCTAGCGAATGGTATTGCTGTTGCAAATGTATGTAGCGTTGAAAACATAGTTGTTGGTACATTAACCTCGGTTTGAACCCACGACCTCAGGAGTGGTGAAGCAAGCGTTCTACCGGCCACCACCGCCTTTTTCTGACATAGGCACATTAACCAAATTTGGTTTTTTGTTTGCGTAGTTTCTGCACACAATATTGATTGTGGTATTTAAAATTAGTAGTAATGCACCATAGAGTTTATTTTCTAGCAAATTATAGTCGGCACTATGACTTAAGTTGGGCTCTTGTTACGAAAAATATACACAAATAGTAGATTGTGTGACAAGGATGCAATATAGGTATTATAGTATTTATACGGCGAAGGCGCTACTTTGAACCACGAGCGTAGCGAGGAATTCTATTATTCTCATTGACTCATTAGTTTCGAAAAATTCATTAAAGTATGTACATACTGTTATGGTTAGACTCTTGCGATAAAAAGCCTACTAAGTTTATTCGGTTACAATTTCATAAAGTTTTTTAGTTAGTCCGAGTTCAACCAGCCAGTAATTCCTAAAATTTGCGTTTGATTTCTATGAATGATATATATGTTCCAAATTCAAATCTCGTCTCCGCCCGCTAAAAAGTATTAAGCCCGCCAATTGTACAATCTTTACTATTACAATAAATAATTTAATAATAATCAAATTATCTATCTAAGACCTATTTTGGTCCTTGAGAAGTATGGCAGTATGTGTAGTGTTACTTTGAATGACAGGATACGCAATAGTCTGATTAGAGGACGCTGTGGACTGAAAGAGGATGTAGTGACTAGAATTGAGAAAGTAATGTTGCGTTGGTTTGGACATGTGGAGAAGGTGAAGGAAGAAAGATTGAAGAATATATATGCTGCGAATGTGAGTGGAAAGGCAGGTAAGGGACGTCCCAGGCGGGCATACATCGACCAAATAGGGGATGTATTAGCAAAGGGGAAGATAAAATAAACTTGTAGTTGCTCCTCAATGAATATTATCGAAATTAGTCACGCGTTTTGTGGTTCTGCGTCAAATGTGTGAAAACTACTACAACTGACAGATTGTATTTATCTGATTCTAAAGAGAACATTTCTACTTATGTGCCAAAAGGGTTACTATAACATAAAGGATTATTTAGATGACAAAGATGTCTGGAATTAAAGCTAGTACAATGCATGAGTTCTATGTTTTATAATAATTATGTAAACTACGATAATTAAGGACTTTGAAAAGACTAAATGTGGAGTTTTGTGTCCATTTTTTCCCCAAAATCCTAAACCTAGACGCCTAGTTTGAATTGTAACGTTCATTAAGCCGCAGTTTCTGCGCTAATTTGAATAAAACCTTTTCATTTCATTTCAAAATTAAGTAAAAATAAATTGTCGATACTTTTGAAAGAAAGTTTCGCCTATTTTATTTTTAGTTTAACAAAGCGAATACCAAATCGCGAGCTAATATTAAATTGATAGAAGCCATGATGCGCCCCTCTTACGGAGTTTTTTGTTTCGTTATTTATGGCAGCGCAGATATCGATAGAGCCCGTGGCGATATCATGAAATATTAAATGCATTACAAGTGGCGTCATATAGGCCGGAAGACGAGGTTACGAACCGCGTGCGGTGCCATTTCGATTCGATTGTGACAGCTTTGTATGGAGATGAAAAACTTTTTTATGTAGTTTATAAACGACCCACTGCAAGGGTCTTCTTTCAGAAAGAGAGTCGTCGTCGTCAGGCTATACTAGTTCACTGCTGGACATAGCCCTCCCATAAAGAGCGCCACGTTGTGCTATCATAGGGGGTAATGCCCATAATCCCCACGCTGGGCATGCGGGTTGGGGATCGCAGTTCAGTGGAATTGTACTGCATGGGGCGCTGCTGCCCATCCCCCGGTTTGACGTGTCCCTTAGTCGCCTTTTACGACACCCGCGGGAAGAATTCGGTTGGTGCTATTCTCTAGGCCGACACCACACAGCACATAAAGAGAGTATAATGACTTAATTACTACATGGTAGTTGAATACCTCTGACACTCAGATGACCTCACAATGTTTTTCTTCTGAATTAGTGAGTGGTATTGCTATTATACCTTCACAAGCCCTTGAACCCTTATGTGCCTACAAATTATTACGATATATACGAGTATAAATACATACTGACTACTGCGTTGACCCGCCCACTGCCTTGCACTAGTTGTTTTTTTATCTATGTTAAGTATGGCTACCTGTGTTATACTTAGGGTCTGAAGCGGGAGGGAAGCAACAGGCCTTCACGTGGCCCCTCCTGTGAGTAGCGATCAAAAGCGAAACGAACTGTTGCAAAACCGAAAGCGCAATGAATAACAACGGACCTTCTCAGGACCATACAAAAGGACCTTCTCAGGACCAAAAAAACGGACCTTTTCAGGACCAAAACAATGCACTCACCCAGGACAATCAAAAAAATCTACTCCCGAGGATCACTACAAAGCGACCTATCTCAGAACCAGGCTCGGTTCTGAGATAGGTCCATTATACCCAGCAATATTGAGGGGATCTCGGACGAGAAGGAACGTCTGCTCTCTGATCTCTGCAAGCACCATAAATGCGACGTACTGTGCCTGCAGGAAACCCACAGGGGTGAAGACAACAACCGCCCTTCCGTGATAGGTATGAAATTGATCGCTGAAATACCACACAGACACTATGGAAGCGCCGTGTTTGCCAGACCGGAGCTGGAAGTGCTATCTACCAGCAGAGACGATAGCAACAATACAGAGATCGTCACCGTCGAACTCTTAAACTGTTACATTACCTGCCTGTACAAACCGCCAAAGGCAGCTTTGAAACCCCAGGTAGACTCCACGCTGAATCCCGACAAAGTCAGGTTTGTATTGGGGGACTTTAATAGCCATAGCGAAACATGGGGATACAGAACCCGCGACCAAAACGGAGACAAGGTCGAAGAGTGGGCCGACTCAAACCAACTTGCCCTCATACACGACCCGAAACTGCCGGCATCGATCAGCAGCGGCCGCTGGAAAAAAGGGTTCAACCCAGACCTTATATTCACTTCCAATTCAATCGCGCAACAGTGCTTTAAGTCTGTACTACATCCAATACCCAGAACACAACACCGACCGCTAATGTGCCAAGTTTTCGCAGCTATCCGACCCCGCACAGTGCCCTTTAGAAGGAGATATAATTTCTCCAAGGCAAACTGGGAGAAATTTGCTACAGCACTTGACGACTTAATCGCCGATTTGAAACCAACTCCAGAGAACTACGAGGTATTCGTGTCTAAGGTAAAACTGGCTTCTCGGAGACATATACCTAGAGGATGCAGAGTGCAATATATTCCTGGGCTCTCGAAGGACCTAAGCGTTCTCATGGAATCTTACAAGATTTCATACTAGAACGATCCATTTGCCCAATCGACGGTGGACACGGGAAATCTCTTACTTCAAGCTATATCGGATGCAAATCGTACCAAATGGAGAAATCTGATCGAAAGAGTAGATATGACCCACAATATCAAGAAGGCGTGGTCATTCATACAAAAACTGCGGAATGATCCAACTAAATCCTGCCTCCAGTCGAATGTTATGGAAAACCAAATAGCCCATCAACTTTTGGCAAATGGCAAACCACCGACACGTAGCACCTCTCTGAATCTAAAGCGAAATCCTGAAGATGAGGCCGATCACCTCCGAGAACCTCTCACGTAAGCTGAGTTACAGACGGCCCTAAATAAGGATGGGAAGGCTGCTGGTGTTGACGATATCTGCACTGAGCAGATCAGGAAAGTTGGCCCCAATACAAGGAAATGGCTACTGGCCCTCTTCAACAATTGTATGTACAGAAACCGAATCCCAAAGACGTGGCGGAAATCTCACGTCGTCGCACTTCTGAAACCCGGTAAAATACCCGAGGATCCTAAGAGCTACCGTCCAATATCCCTTCTATGCCACTTGTTCAAAGTGTTTGAGAGATTAATTCTCAACAGAATAACAAACACTCTTGAGAAAAATCTCAGTAGCCAACAAGCTGGTTTCCGCCCGGGCAAATCCTGCAAGAGTCAAGCCCTAACATTAACTCAACACATAGAGGATGGATACGAAAAGGGTTTAATCACTGGAGTGGCTTTCGTGGATCTCACCGCAGCCTACAATACTGTCAGCCACCGTAGACTTGTATCTAAGATTTACAGTACCACCAAAGACTACCACCTTACACTGCTTATACAAGAATTGCTCAGCAATCGCAGGTTCTATGTATTCTTCTAAGGAAAATACAGTAGATGGCGACGACAGAAAAACGGATTGCCACAGGGCAGCGTGTTGGCTCCAATGCTGTTCAATATCTACACAAACGACCAACCCATCCTGCCAAACATGCGCCACATTCTCTTCGTCGACGATTTAGCTCTGGCGTGTCAAGAAAAATCCTTTGAAGCTGTAGAAATAGGATTAGAAGAGGCCTTGGAACTACTGTCAAAGTACTACAGTGACAACTAACTCAAGCCAAATCCCAGCAAAACTCAGCTAAGTGCGTTCCATCTAAAAAACAGCCAGGTGAATCGTAACCTGGACGTTAAATGGGAGGGTCAATACCTGGAGAATACAGCAACCCCAAAATACCTTGGCATCACCTTGGACCGAGCTCTAACCTTTAAGCAACATTGTCTCAAAACTAAGATGAAGATCAGTGCTCGCAATAATCTTCTAAGGAGCATGACGGGAAGCACGTGGGGTGCCCATCCACATGTATTACGGACTACTGCTTTGGCACTCAGCTACTCGGCCGCGGAGTACGCTAGCCCTGTCTGGAGTAACTCTGCGCATACTGGTCATGTCGACGTGCCCCTAAACGAGACTTGCCGTCTCATCACGGGCTGCTTGAGACCGACTCCGACCGCCAAGCTACATTTGCTTGCCGGAACAGCGCCACCAGCAATTCGTAGAGAGGCTGCCGCTGCTACTGAACGGTGGAGACAAGCAAATGATGACCGCCATCCAATGCATAGCCATGTCCCAACGAAAAGCATCTGCGCGCTGGTGTTGCTTGATCCAGAGATAACCTAAAATGATGGGGGATCCTGCCCCCATCATTTGAAGAAGATCATCTGAAGATGCTGACATCCTGTGCCGATGTGGAGCTGCACAAACAACAATGGATCTTTGTGTCTGCCCTGAAGCTCCACAGTGCAGTTTGCGGGATCTCATGGATGCATCACCCGGCGCGCCCCATGCGGACACGCTCCGAGTTAGCTTACTTCATAATTTTATTAAGGTATTAGTGAATGAAGCCGTCCATTAATTGATACGTAAGTAATCGTGATTCATCATCGTCTGTCATAATGTATGTACGTATTGTTATTGTATTTTTTTGTAGTTTTATCACAATTTCTATAAATGACCCCCCCCGTCTCCTGTAAGTCTAAGTTAATGTACCTCCCTACGTTTATGTAAATTTATTTCTGTATTTCACCTTTTCTTTCATGCACTACCCTTTGCCAGTCTCTTAGACATCAAAGGTTTGCTGGAAGAGAATGTTTCTTGCATTAAGCACGTCCTTGAATATTTACACATGTATTCCGTGCAATGAAGAATTAACATAATAATAATAAAATAATTTTACAAGTATTGAAAGCTATTGGCCGGTTTATAGGTTAAAAAGAAACAAATATTTTACAAGTATTGAAAGCTATTGGCCTGTACGTTAGCAAGAAATATAATGTTCGCTATCCACAACATTCTCTCCCCACGATACATTGGTGAACCACATCTCTGCAGCTCTATCGCGTCTAGAATCGCGCACAAAAGTTTATTCATTCACTTTTATCAGGGCCCGCCTCTGCGGCGCGTTAGCGAAAATGATTTATGGCGATTTATCATAAATAACTTAGTAGTGTGCCGGTCCATTTCACGGTCTATTGATGCTTTATGAACTGTAAGGTTTGGAATTGGTTTTTCTATAAATAATATGTTTGTTGACACAGTACTCTCGTGATTTGCATTTTTGGGCGGATTGACGTCGGTGAATTAGTCTTCAAATTAAGAGAGTGACAGTGTATTTATAACACAAAGGACCGATTAGAAGTGTAACTCATAAATAAATAATTGTCTGTTGCTCTAAAGTTAGGGCATACTCCACCACGGGGGCAAAGTCCGGGTTAGTGGAGGAGTGTAAGACAGTAGCGGGGCTTACTGTCAGAAAAAATCGAGCCGCCCATGAGGCCTCCGACATGGCTTAATGACTGCCATTACATGCCAGGCTGCATCAATGGCTAAACGTTCCTTGCGAAGCACGGAAGCAGTCGAATTAATGCCACTAGCGGTAGTCACGGGACGGTTACCCATACTGCACATTACCGCGTTGTTCCTTAACTGAAGTGATTGATTCCAATCATTCGGTTCGACTAGGCCACGTGCTCTTGAAAATATTCATATTCTCGCATAATATCTTTGAGAGAAGGCCTGCGCCATGGGACCTAAATAAGCTGTTTACATAATGCATTCAATAAGACACAAGATCAAAATCATCATTAAATCGATATCGATCGATCGATATCAACCCTTTATAATTATGTCCCAACTGTAGGGGCACGGGTCTCTGCCTGTATTGCAGGAAGGATAGGCCATACTCCACTACGGGGGCCAAGAACGGGTTGGTGGAGGATGGTAAGACAGTGGCAATTGCAAGACAGTGGCGGGCCTTACTGTCAAAAGTTATCAGGCCGCTCATAAGGCCTCTGACATACCCATCCTGCACATTACCGTGCCTGTTGTTGCTTAACTCAAGTAGTAATTGATTCCAATCACTCAGTTTGACTAGGCCACAAGCTCTTGAAAATATTCATATTCTTGCATAACGTCTTTAAGAGAAGGCCAGCGCCAAGGGACCTAAATAAGCTGTTATTGTAATGTATTCAATAAGACAAAAAATCCAAATTATTATCATTAAGTACATACATTTAATAATATATTTTCCATCTTACTACAAAACCTTCTCCAAACTCAATATAGCCGATCAAGGGTATAAGTTACCACCAAACACCGCGTTACGGTTGCTATGAAGTATCGACAGAACCCTTCGAGAGAGTTCTTACGATATTAGGCATCGTAATCTACATATTATTCCAATAACTGGCTTTCCTCGGCCGCAATATTGTGTGGGAGCCACTTGCGGTATGTAACAAATGTGACAGAAGGCAGATTCGGTCAATCTTTCTTTATTTATTCTTTTATTTTCATTCGTTATTACATTAATTACATTGCAAATGTAGCACGCCCCACCATAACTTTGATGTTGAAGATGCTGGAAAAAAGGTGAAATACAATAGTAAAGTTACATAAACGCAGGAAAATATATTAACCTAGACCTAAAGGAGAGGAGTTCAGGGAATAGTAAAAAATATGACAAACCTTTTGGCAAACTGCAATATTATACTTTTTTTATTTTTAATGCACTAACCCGTGCTAAGTATAATTATGTGGGTACAGTGATATCGTTCCGATGTAAAACCTAACTGCAAAGTAGGTAGTCGGGGCTGTAAGTGATGCAATTTGCTTAAGCCAGATGTCGCTGCCTGTACGTAATACAGAGAATAGTGTAAAGAGGTTCGAAATTTCACTGATGCCGATGAGTCGCCCATTGGCTCAATTGGTAGAGCGCTGGCACGGATAGCCAGAGGTTGCGGGTTCGAATCCCGGCATGGGTAAAATTTTTAGCCTCTAAATAGGTTTTTAAACTGCAATATTATTTTTAGATGTGTATGTACAGTTTTGTGTAATTAAGCGGCTTAATACAGATCGAGGTGTCCTATGAACACAGTATAGTATTACATTTTATAACCGATGAAAGCCAAGCGGCCTTCTTTATAAAAACACAACTTCTTAATGGCCTCGATAAACGGTGAATAACGTAGTCTGTGGTTACGTTTTCCCTTTTACTACAGACTATTTAAA
The DNA here is from genome assembly GCA_934045075.1 of Yponomeuta sedellus. Classification (NCBI taxonomy): domain Eukaryota; kingdom Metazoa; phylum Arthropoda; class Insecta; order Lepidoptera; family Yponomeutidae; genus Yponomeuta; species Yponomeuta sedellus. The sequence goes on along the minus strand of OW203722.1, from coordinate 16,193,379 downwards.
CTGCCTCTTAAACTGTGTTAAGGAATCTTGATTTTCTAAGAGCATAAGTTTTTCTTTCCTGGCTTTCTTTTATTTTTTTTCTTCTTTAGGTAGTTTTATCATGAATGTAAGCTAATCAGATTCGGAAATAATAATAATAATAAGTATTCATAGACATATTACACTAATAATAATAAGTATTCATAGATCTCTTTAGCCCCATACTACGAGTAAGTGCAACTAAATGACTTGAGTTAAATTACTGCATTTTTGTTTTTCTCCGAATCAGGTTGCTAAGTGGTCGCACTTGCCTATCAGTTCCATGACGATACCTTTATGATCCCTTATACTTAGAAGTACAATATACAAAAATATTTATTCAGTCCAGTTATGTTACAGCATGTCATGTAAGCCACCAAGTTTTATCCAATTACGGCCTGGCTGCAGCAAAATAGTCAAGAGTAAAATTAATCAATAAGCCCGGGTTCACCCAATCCTGGACATAGGTGTCCCCTAACGGTAGCCACTTCCTTCTAGCCTCGATCATCCTAATCCAGCCACGGCAGCAATTCCCTTCAGATTGTTGGTGTAGCAAAGTGGTAAAATTATTTTGCTTCTAATACAATGATCCCATAAACCAAATACACAGTCTGCATTTTTAGCTTCGGTACTTCTGGATCATTTTAGTGAGAGACGCACAGACCCTTGCGAGATGGAGCCGGCAAGTTTTTACCTTTTATTGTTTTATTTATAACTTTGTGATTGATGACGACTGAGCCGAAAGTTGAGGAAACCTTCATAAATATTGAGGAAGCGCAAGCACACGCTGAGAAATAGTTTTCCATACGATGCAGATGGTTTATGTTATTCACTACGGAACACTAGCCAAGTGAAAATCGGACTGGTGCAACAAAGGTTCCGTAACTTTCGCATTTAAATGTGTTTTAACACATTCTTGCAAACATTCTTGTAAACAGAAGATATTTCTTCCAGTAAACCCTAGAAAATTATATTTCTGTTTGTGAAATAAAAAACTATGTATACTACTCTATCTGTACACTCTATCTGTGTTGACGACCTCTGTGGCGTAGCGGTAGCGGGTCTGCCTACCATGCAAGAGGTCCCGGGTTCAAATCCCGGCTGAAAACAAAAAAAAAGTCCAGGTCTTGGATGTTTACATGTTTGTGATGTCGTTGTTTCTGGTTCCCACGACACAGGTTATCCTAGTGTGGGGCCAGAAGCAATGTATGTGCCAGTATGTAAAATGTTATGTTATGTATAATTATAGTGTACATAAACCGGGGGTCAGCCAACCAAATAGACAACGTAGGCATATAGTAGACTCCCGGTGATACCTTTCAGTACGGTAGCCTAAAAATGATAATTTTAGTGCCTCCCGTTAGCACAAATGACATTTGGTGTACGATATGATTACATGACAATTTACGCGATTGTTATAATTCACGTCGATGCTAAAAATAACTTGTGAATACGTTTTATGAAACTTAATTTTCTCAAACATGCTCGGAAATGTTTGTGTTATTACCATGAAATAAAGCCACAAAGTTTCTCTTTTATGGCTCCCGCCTCACTTTACTGGCCTAAGCCAGTAAAGTAAGTATGAAAATCCATTACCGTCCGCTGCTCTAACTTTTTAAATTTACTTACTAAAATTAAACTGACCAAGGAAAAATTACATACAGCCAACCACCTACTAAGTTCTGTAAGCATACTTGCAAGATTAAAAAAAAAATCTATGGTATTGGTTTTTGTGCGGTTAAACATGGTGCTCAAATATGTTAGTGTATTTAAAAAATAAAAAAGGCGGCAAACTAACTATTATTTCTTAATTACCTAGTAATTATTTAAATATTAATATTTCCTCGCATTGTTTGAGAAAAGCATTATACAATCCTCGGCCGGAACAGGGACTGCAGGACTCGTTCTAGAATCCCAAACTCGTCCAGCAATCCCTTACTTCTCGGCCTCTGCAGTAATGTACTATTGTAAAACCTTTTACTTGGATTAATTGAAAATTAACGTTTCGAAGCTTTAATTACTGAAAGAAAAAGTAACAGTTTTCAGGTTTTGCGTTATCAAAATAACATGTTTTTACTTTAATAACGCACTTTTCATAACAATTAGAAATAGAGCATCCACTTCAAAATGCTAAGTTGCTGTTAAACCTACAAGTATCCTTGAATTAATCGTCCTGCGTGTTTTTAACACCAATCGCGTGATTCTAGAAACTTTAATTGAAGATTTTAACATTGTTTTCTCCTCAAACAAGCCATTTGAATTCAAGCACGCCACGAGCCAAAGCAACGACATTCGTTACATGTTATCTCGGTGACAATCAACAAGGTATCAACCCGATACTCAGATAATTAGACTTTTTTTCCTTTATCTGAAGTCCGATACAACTGTGTACGGTAGACGATTTCATTTGCATGAGTATTGGTCCCAAAATTATTTACAAACAGAAAGTCGTTCCCTACTACATCTAATATTGATGAAGGTATTTAACTCAGTATACAATATAAGCGTTTCATGGTTGTCAATAAATAAATCTGACGATATTTGTCCACTGCTGGGCATCTCTCAAAGTGCGCCAATTCTATGGTGGTACATTTAGGTAATTTTGAAATCAACGGGCGTCTTACCCCGATTACAAATTATTTAAGTTCTCCATATTTCGGCACTGACAACGGGAACCCTAATAAATTACCAATCATTAAAAGAATTGGTTTTCTTTTATGATTCAGTTGTTATTAACTAGCACATGTAGATAAAGTTTGTGCAGTACATGAGATCATAGCTATATTTATGCGTGCACAACTTATATAAAAAAAAGAATTTTAAGTCTAATAGATTGAGGAAAAGGAAGTGCCAAATCAGACCATTCCAGATCTATGTATACTTGGTTTCAATGAAACGCACAATATCGTCATTGTTTCGAGTTTTGGTCGGTGTAGTCCTACGTTTTTTTCCGATTGCGGGCGGGCGGTTTTAATTCGCCGGGTGGTCAGCAACACGCAACGTTTATTTCCCGTTTAAAATTCAACCGGCCGCGACGGTCTGGACATAGTGACGGACTGGGCCACAAACGACAGCGGTGTATACAACAATCGCTATTGTATAATACAGCATTGTGAAGTTGTCAGAAGATTTATAATTACAAAGTTTCATCAAATTACATTAGGTCTTGCACTCCTAACTAATGCGTAGCACTCGTAGTGCTAGCGGATTCGTAGCAATCTTTACGTAGCAAATACGTATTTACGGTTCCTGACTGTCCTATCGCCTGACTTTGTCCATTTTCACTTTAATTTAACGCCAACATCTTTCACTTACGTTGTCTATGATAATGCTAAAGACCCCGGGATGGAAGACAATGAACGGGCTACTACTAAGTGGGTAGGCGTGGTTGGAGAACGTCTATAATTGAAAAATAAAAACTTAAAAAAAGAAAAACTTGTCAGTGGCAGACCAAAAAGACGTGTAGGTACTTCTTTGTTGTTTAGTGACAAAAATCTTTATTTATAGTTTTATAGTATGTGATTCAAACACAAGATTCGCCAAACGCGAATGGAGCATAGAATGCAATCAAACTTACTGATGTGGAAATTGGGACCGCTAAATTCAAGTAGAGCTGGGCTAGCCAAGTCACACATAGAGGTAGACCAAATTTGATTGGGTGCGATGGCCATCGGTGACGTGGCATATAGAGGCGGCGACGATTTAACCAAGTATTTACATGGGTGATAAGAATTGGCCAAGGACAAGGAGGAATCTCTCATCTCTTTCAGAGATAAGCCCGCCTTTGTACATGTTATTTCTTATGTAATGTCCTGTTAAATGTTTCGTGTGCAATAAAGTATAATAATAATAATAATAATTGAGGAATAGTAGTCTAAAGAGGAAGCCACAGTAGGAGACAAATGTACAAAAAAAAACACTCGTACAGACGACAGCACATTAACCTTTACATACTTGCACTCAGTCACGTTAAAGGCAAGTTCGCAACAGATGTATAAAGGTTGATCTGCTGTACTATCGCCCGCTCACCGCGATTCGCTCGCCCTAAGCCGAGTCGCACTCGGCCAGCCGCAATAACTGCGGGCGACGCGGCCACCGATGTTGCCTTTAAATGATTCTGCGATTAGGCTCTCTGGATGTGGCAGGTGGTGCTCGTATTTTTCGTAAAATGTACACGTTCGTTTTTTGCCCGAAATTAATTTTGTATTTGGATAATGTTTCGCAGGGCTACCATTGGTGGCCACGGTATTTAGATAATTTCCCAATAGCATGTTGTCTGGGCATTCTCATCGTGTAACGGACCAAGGTCCATACAAGTGCTCACGATCGTTAATATAAATTTGAATTGTGTTCTGTGCGAGTTTGGTTCGAGATAGGTTACGTAGTAAAATCGCGGAAACTTTATTTAACGAGATTGATTAGGTAGGTAGGCACTTTAGTCGTTAGAAGGTCCTTATCATTCAAGTTAGGCATTACAATAAATCTATAAATACAACAAATAAGTTTCGTAGCGGGGACGCTTTCTGGGGATTTGTTGAGGTTTGTTTGTGTACTAATCGACATTTCCGTTATTAGTCATAAAAAGAAAAGAAAAACATTCCGCTTGCTGAGTGAGGCTGGGTTCGATCCCGCGGCCTTCCGGTGGAAATCGGCGTCCATCGCAGCTGGGCCAATTTGCATTTAATCAAAACAAATATGCAATAAGATTCTCTATGTAGTAGTCTATTCGAAGACTGAAATACAGCTAGACATTATTTTGTTTACTAACAGGGTTTGTTATACCTAGATTAAATTGTGCAACAAGAATTTAGGGATGACAATAAATAGTGGGATAAAATAATAAGTTACAACGACATCTGCAGTGGACGAGCGCACAACTAATAGATTATCGATTGGAAAAAACTCGTCCGCTACCTATCACTTGTGACACGGCATTTCATCCTAACAGATAGATGGCGCTATCGGCGGCTGGGAAGTAGATTCCCATCAACTGCTTTCAAATCAAATGTTAATTGCTATCGCTATTAAAATAGTAGATTATAAGTACAAATTTCAATATCTTTCTTGTTTTTGCACGCGCTTGTAGATTTTAAAAGCATTTATTTACCTAGTAGTTAAGTAGGTAAAATTCCGTGTTGAGGTAATGTTATGGTTATCAAAGTATACTGAGTTATTCACAGCGATTTTATGTTAGTGATTTGAAGACAGAAAACCATACACTAAAGATATAAATAAGAATAATCTCTGAAACATTTAATTTAGCTCCTACCTAGGAGAGAATAGAATCACTAAACGATAATTATTGCTACGTTTAAACTCTGTAGTATGTCGATAATACATATTGTTATGAAGGGAAACTAATTTATAACACACCGATGTAACATCAGAGACTTGGTAAAAGTATTATATTCACTTAAACAATAAAAATTACTAAAACTTATAATCAATCAAATAACTACTAACTCCATCTAGTTGAGAATGGGTTCACTAAACTTTCTTTAATCCTACTTTCAAATTCTTTAAAAAGCTTTTAATAAGTCTTGTCATGAAAGAAAACTAATGTATAACGCACCGATGTAATATTAGAGACTTTGTAAAAGTAATATATTCACTTAAACAATTAATTTAATAAAACTCAATAGATCAAAATAACTACTAGCTCCATCTAGCCGAGACTGAGATCACTAAATGTTCTTTACGGCTCCATTCAGAGGTTATTAATGTGTCTTGTCGTGAAAGGAAACTAATTTAGAACATATTGATGTAATTTTACAAGTCTCTGTAAAAAAAAAAATGGTCTATTCACAAAAACAAAATAAATAAAGCTCATAATTAATCAATTAAAGAACATCTACTTTCTTTTGAGAATGGATATTAGCCTATCTAGGCTAGTGTTGGGGTTGAATGATTTAAACAAAAGAAAAGGAACTCGAATGATTCCCTTCATATCCCTTTTAATATCTAGATCACCTAAACGTAATCTCGTATGATAAATCAATCATAAACTTAATGTCTATAAAAGAACGTGAGAGTAGGTGTACCACATGGTCTCATTCCGTTCCGCGTTAGTAACCGGCGGCGCCGTCTGCCGAGACACGTACCTACGGTTAGGCGAGTGACGCACGTATTTGGTAGGTGTAGTGCGGAGATCGGACGGTACGCGGGTTCGATTCCGTTCAACTTTTTTAAAACAACCATGCACGTCGCTTGGGACAGTATGGGACTAATGTTGTAATGTATGTTTGTGTTGTATAAGAGTTATTATTCTTAACATAATTTGTCCAAGGTAGGAATTTCTATTTTGATTGTTTATTGATTTTATTTCATGGCTCGATGCTTTCGATAGTCTTGTCACGTTATTTATTTCATATTAAATCAAAATTTCAAAGTAGAGTAACTTAATACCATAATATTTGCCAATGGTGTAATTATTTATAATTGTTGCTAAAGGGATAGCTAAAGTTGTTACTCGTAAATTGGAATGAAACATGACATTTAATATATTAAGTCACGAACTGCTAAAGAGCTATTTATTCAATGTTCGGGGAAAGGAATTGAATCATTCATCACTTTTGAAATGTAGCATTCAGGACATCCCTAATAATTAAATATTATTGAACGCAGCTTCTTCTCGTATTCATACAGGGTTGCGTGTGTGAGTTTAGAGTATTGCTGTATTGGTGGATTGTAGTTCTCCGATTAGCCGATTCCGGTTTGGGCGCCACTAGTTGCCGCGGCGCCTACTAAAATGATTATAACGTTTCAATTCGCAATTGTAGGCTAAGTAGAGTATTTCTAGGTAAATCTGTACTAAATTGAAAGGATGTTTTAACACAGACATTACGCTGAACCTTTATATTAACAGAAGTTAGTTAGTTGTCCGTAAGCATTGTGCCGCAGGTCAGTGGTGTGTTGGAATAAATTGTTATGAAGAAATATTATTGTAGACAAATCAATTAAACAGGAAATATCGAGATTAATAAATAGAATATAAATAATGTATTACATTAAGACACAGGAAATTAATTTACAAAATATCAAAACATTAAAGTTCTGAAACGAGATGGAGGTGGATTTCGGCTGGCCAATCGGGTGGCATTAGGTTTCATGATGGGTTAGACAAAGCGGAATTGGTAGTGGAGCCATTTTGGACGCGCGGGGTTGTTTCGCGAGGCTATAAAAAGGCCGAGGCGCCAGCGGCGCGCACGCATTCTGGACCAGGAAATTCAATAGTACGTACACCTATTCCGCTCGTAGGAAAATTCGCCATTTTGTGTGAATTTATTAGAACTGGGGAGTTTCGATTGCATTTAAATTCGGTGATAGGAAAGTGGCTTTGGATTTGTGACCTAGCATCATCTGTGGGCATTGCGTTCTAGTGTATCAGCCCTGGTGTGAAGTCTCAGGTTTAGAGGTACTTTCGGAGCTAGGGAATTAGATTTGAAAGTAAAAAGTGTAAATGTTAGGAACGGTTTTGGTGAGTATTCCGTACAATTAGCTAGAAAGTTTCCGCGTAAAATATGGTTTTCAGCATTTGTGATTAGTGTAGCTTCCGCGAAATAAATTGTGAACTAACCCTTTTTCTCCACAGTACAGCGTTTTTGGGGAAATAAATGTGTGCAAAACAAAACTCTCGGTGGCAAGGGCATGTTAGGGATAGGCCGTGTGGCTAGCCTTTGTCGAATACCTACTCGACTCGATGTAGGCACACGAGGTTATCAATGACATGACTGCGCCATAGCTTTCAGAGGTTTGCATCATATTTAATTCCGCATACAAACGTGTGAATTTAGAGCGAATTCACTTGGTAGCCTTATACAGTTGATTTGACAGACTAAATGAGGAATTCCAATATCTAGCTCTGCTTACTATGCTACGGCTGAATCTGAGTCTGCTTTGGTTGAAAGGTTTAAAGAATCCCTTCACCGGAGGTGTGCCCAATTTAATTTATTTGTAAAACAATTTTCCTATATAATTACATGTCATAATTAATTACTTAATTGAGATAATTTCATATTAATTATCTAGCTTGAAAATTGGGTTAAAATGCTTCTTGTGAATGTGGTGTTAGATCTCCTTCCACTAGCATTTGTGGTATAGCAATTTTCCCCCTGCTATTTCCCTGCGTGACAGACGATTCCAGCCCTCTGGCACTTTGCACCCATAACATATCTATGTATTATATTCCGTATATTCTTACCCTGTAAGTGGTACCGATCCCATAAACCACTTACGCATACACACCCTAGGCTACACACTCTGGCCGGCCAGAAAGTCTGAAAGGTAACTGCGTCAAGTCAGTCCTTAGCACGAGTTAGTGCATTAAAAAGAATTTAATGACTTGAAACAGTTAGGTTTTCCGGAGTTAGGGAGGATAGCGATAGGTAATAGCTGTGACTAGGGAAACACCATAGGCACTCACACATACACACGATTAAATATAAATGGGGTTTGCTTTGCTGAAACAATTTGTTTGGTGGTTAAATTCATTAGCTTACTGGGCTGGGAATGTTAGGTAGGCTCCCCTTTTTCTTCCAGGGTATCCAGAGTTGAATGATGAGAGTAAGTATTTCCCCAGCTCCCCACCTATGCGGTCATTATTCGTCTGTTAGGATCATTTTAAATTAACAAAGAAGTGAATTGGTGTCTCCTCAATGTTTCCTATTGAAGCTATTAAATCAAGTAGATAAAAGCGTTACGTTTACTGTCTCGATTAAATTAGGGTAAGGTAGGTAAATCTGTCTAAACCCGTTAGAAAATTATAGCATTTTAATTCTGATTTGGTACCTACTAAACGTATTGTTTACAACTTCTGTCAATATTTTATATCAATGATTGTTAGATAACACTAGGTGTGAGGTTCTGTGCATATTAATCTAACAGTGACATTTCCATCGAACTAAGGAATAGGTTTAGAGCGATGCGGTACCTTTATAATAGCTGTCTAACTCGTGACCTACGGGTCATTCAACTCTTGCGTTTATGTAGGTAGGTGCGTACTTTTCTCGACCGAAGTTATGTAGGTATGTTACGTTTGTAATAGATCATATAGGTGCTTACTACTGAATGGGAACACATAGGCGGCATATACGCAATATAGGGTGTCCAGTATATAGGGTGGTAAATTACGGTTTATATTATGTTACGTTTGTTAGTAGATTATAATTATATACTATATAGGAACGCATAGTCCGAATATAGTCGCGATATAGGGTGTCCAATATATAGGGTTATCAAATTACGGATTATGATAGGCAATGAAAGGACGTTATGGGACGTTAGTGAGTAGTTAGAAGCCACTATAGGCTTTTTAATAGTAAGACTTATTTTTGTAGTAGGTATATTGGCTTAATTCTTGGCATTATTTCATGGTTGCGTGGGTTCGGCTGAGATGTTTCAGTTTGGTCAGCTTCGATGAAGTTGTTCCAAAGTACTTGGTGCATTGGTCTACCTACCTCTCTCACACTCTTCTGTCAATGCATTGTACTACTGAACATCCCTTTGCCGTTTCTTACGTTAATTGTGTGTAATGACCTGGGTCTTAAGACTTAATACCTAATTATGCTTATTGTGCGTTTATTATATTTATTTCCTTCTGATGACTTGTGCTTTAGTATCATTAATAGTTGCGTTGGTTTGGCCAGATTGTTTCAGTGTTGGTAGGCTTCGATGAAGTCTTTTCCAACGTACTTTGTGCATTTGGTTACCTACCTCTCTCTCTCACTCTTCTGCCAATGCATTGTACTGCTGGACGTCTCTTTGCCAATTCCTGCGTTAATTGTGTGTGATACTTAAGGCATATACGTAGTTAGGTTATTATATTTATTTTGGGAATATGTACAGATTTTATCGTTAGTAGTTTTCTTTAGTTGATTGATTTTTCCTATAGTGGCATTTCATGGTTGCGTGAGTTTGGCCAGATTGTTTCAGTGTTGGTAAGCTTCGGTGAAGTCTTTTCCAACGTACTTTGTGCATTTGGTTACCTACCTTCCTCTCTCTCTTTCGTCAACTGCCAATGCATTGTACTGCTGAACGTCGCTTTGCCAATTCTCGCGTAATTATGTATGTTTACTTGAGGAATAGACTCGGGTTAATGAATCACTGTACCTATTCTTATTTCTAGTCTGTCATAGTTTATTATTTATAAGTATATATTAACAGTATAACGTAGTGGTGGCCATACCCCATCCAGGGCGGATATAATTAGCTCTATCGACTAGTAGATAACCGAGTAGTGTACTCATTTCATATTAATCCATTCTTATCTACCTAGTTGGCTAATAATGTCTGTCTTAACCGGCCTTTTTGGTAGGGGACGTTATACTATAACACTCACGTGTTTGCTGTATGACATTTGGTTTATTTGGTACTTTTATATTTAATTTATTTAGAAGTAGTTTTTGTAAGAGTTACTTATTTCATCCTAGTTTTATTTCTTTTAACTTAATTTCAGCTTAACCTATTATCTATTTAATTTATTCTAAATCATATCTTGCTTTCGCTTATTCCATTCGCTTGATTGCTGTTTTCATTTATATTTATTTGCTTTAAGCTAACCTTTGGTTCCTGTTCATTAATCTAAATTCTGCTTTTGTATTTAAACGGATCTCTTACACTCTCGTTACTCAATCTCATATCCTAAAAGAGCTTAGGTTACTAATACGTTCACAACGAAGGGTTCTCATTAGACTAGACGATCACAGTTGGCCATTAGAGTGTTTTGCATCATAGCTTCTTTTAGTAGGTTAATTATTTTTGCACGCTTTTTCTTCTTAAGTGGGTTAAAGCATTTTTACGCGGGGTGGGGTGTTACAATATGGTGTTGCCGTGACCATGATGTTTTAAGATTAAGTAGCTTATATATATATATATGATGCAAAATATTCCTTTTTCTTTTCATTATCGTTGGCTTTATGCCACAATTTGATGTTCGTGAAATGGAAAGGTTTGAGATTGACGATGGGGGTGTGATTGAGATCCGTTTATATGCTTTTGTATAGATTTTGGATGCGTACACGAATGAAACTAAATATTTTATTCGCGTATGGATCGATTAATCTAATTGCTACTTGTTATCATGTTAATTCGACTAGCGTTCCATAGCCTCTTTTAGTTTCCAACTAAATTACTTAATTTTAAAGCAGAAACTGCAGTTCGTTAGACACATTTTAATCTGTTAAAGTTACACGGTTCAGTTGTTAATTAGGTAGAGGTATGTCAACGGTTTTTTATTCGGGGGGTTGTATGTAACTATATTTTACGCCACACTTAGTTACGTTCATTGGGAAGCTAGGGCAAATAATATTTATAATTTAGTAAACTAATAAACCTATTAGGAAAATAATAAAAAGAACTTTGCTTAATTTTATCAGCTTTATCAGCAAATTTTATTAACCTAGGGTATTTTCGTATGGGGGTTGATTAAATATATAAGTATCACAGGATTTTAAATTGACTTTCCTTAGGAGAATATTGTCTGTTTAATATTTAAACTTGCTTTGGTTATAAATTAATTAATTTGGTTTACTTATTTTATGCTGGTTTGATAATTATCTTTCCTTTTTTCAAGATATTAATTCATTTGGCGGAAACTATTCTTTCATTTGGGGGGTTGTAGTAAAAAGAAATATAAATAACAAAGTTTTCTTGGCGGGGGGTTGCTCTTATAGTATTATTAAGAATCTAGTTTTGCGTAATTCGGTAGGTTTCGTAATTCAGCGGTTGCGTTAATAAAGTCTGTAAATATTTTAATTATTAGTAGATATTTAGAGCTGATTTGTTCCATTAACATTAAAAAATAAATATGATATTTTAGACAACATTTGGATATTTCGTTATTTCTTATTTTACTTAATAAATTATTAAAAAAAAAAAAAAACACTGTTTTGTTTTAATAATCCGCGTACAGTAAACGATAAAAGTAGATAATCGAACATTCTAAAGCTGCACTATTATTATTAATTTTCTTATAACTTACGTTTACCCAAATATCTTTGTTAATAAAAACCGAATGCGGAATAATCTAATCGGGTTATAATTTGATTATTTAATTTTCATCGTTGACTGTACATTTAAAACCCAGGTAATTAAAAAGGTTTTGAAAGGTATTCTGGTAATGAAATTTTGAGGTATTGTGTACGGTAATCAAGGTAATTCAAGGTATTGTGTAAGGTAATAAAAAAAAAAACAATCTTGCGTCTCATAACGTCTGTCAATAGATATATTTGCGGTCGTGGGCTTTGTTTAAATAAATTTGTTTATTTTATGCCGCGGTAATAAAAAATGTATTTGTCTGCGAAGAGTTGATTCGCTTAATTCTCAGGCTTCATATATCAGTATGAAAACAAGTAAGAGTATGTTTGGGTATAATTCAATGGATGAGGAAGGAATTAGTTGGAGTATAAAGAAAGATAATGAAAGAGGGGCTTGAATGGAAGTTCTAGAGTTCGGTGAATCGGTCTAACGCAGATAACTTGTTTTATTACGTTTCTGAATACAGCACACACCTCAATCGGATACAAATACATCTTTTGGTTTTCATTTTAAAGTAATTTAAATTGTATTTGTATCCCGGACTCCACAAGAAGCTAAGAACTAGTTTCGGCAACTACACAAGCTCCAGAAGCGAAGATGTTGTCGATTGGGGATTTTAATTGATTAATATCGTTTGTTTGATAGCTTTCGGTAGTGATCTCACAGCTGATTGTTATTTGAGGCTATTGTAAGAGTCGGTTCTATTACCGGTGCACGCTTGCTCTTGGGGAGGCCTCCCCTTTGGAGTTTAATGCGAGTGTATCTGGTAGTTAGTAGTCGGTGCCTTCGGGCTGTCCTGCCTCACAACCAGGATCTCTTTATCAAGGTCTTAAATGATAGGCTGGGTTAAAAGCTGCTAAGCGATCCGAATAAAACGGTGTCGATTGAAATTTCACGTAGTCAATTATCCGAAGAGTCTGGTTGAAAAACAAAACTCATTCATTCCGTCACATTTGGAAAATAGTGAAACAAGAAGGTAATTAGTAATTTTTAAAGCAAAATACTCTCGTGATCACTTATGTTTTATTGAAAATTTGATAACGTCAGGTCTTATCCAAATTTTGGGGGTTGATTGTAACGGACCAAGGTCCATACAAGTGCTCACGATCGTTAATATAAATTTGAATTGTGTTCTGTGCGAGTTTGGTTCGAGATAGGTTACGTAGTAAAATCGCGGAAACTTTATTTAACGAGATTGATTAGGTAGGTAGGCACTTTAGTCGTTAGAAGGTCCTTATCATTCAAGTTAGGCATTACAATAAATCTATAAATACAACAAATAAGTTTCGTAGCGGGGACGCTTTCTGGGGATTTGTTGAGGTTTGTTTGTGTACTAATCGACATTTCCGTTATTAGTCATAAAAAGAAAAGAAAAACATTCCGCTTGCTGAGTGAGGCTGGGTTCGATCCCGCGGCCTTCCGGTGGAAATCGGCGTCCATCGCAGCTGGGCCAATTTGCATTTAATCAAAACAAATATGCAATAAGATTCTCTATGTAGTAGTCTATTCGAAGACTGAAATACAGCTAGACATTATTTTGTTTACTCACAGGGTTTGTTATACCTAGATTAAATTGTGCAACAAGAATTTAGGGATGACAATAAATAGTGGGATAAAATAATAAGTTACAACGACATCTGCAGTGGACGAGCGCACAACTAATAGATTATCGATTGGAAAAAAACTCGTCCGCTACCTATCACTTGTGACACGGCATTTCATCCTAACAGATAGATGGCGCTATCGGCGGCTGGGAAGTAGATTCCCATCAACTGCTTTCAAATCAAATGTTAATTGCTATCGCTATTAAAATAGTAGATTATAAGTACAAATTTCAATATCTTTCTTGTTTTTGCACGCGCTTGTAGATTTTAAAAGCATTTATTTACCTAGTAGTTAAGTAGGTAAAATTCCGTGTTGAGGTAATGTTATGGTTATCAAAGTATACTGAGTTATTCACAGCGATTTTATGTTAGTGATTTGAAGACAGAAAACCATACACTAAAGATATAAATAAGAATAATCTCTGAAACATTTAATTTAGCTCCTACCTAGGAGAGAATAGAATCACTAAACGATAATTATTGCTACGTTTAAACTCTGTAGTATGTCGATAATACATATTGTTATGAAGGGAAACTAATTTATAACACACCGATGTAACATCAGAGACTTGGTAAAAGTATTATATTCACTTAAACAATAAAAATTACTAAAACTTATAATCAATCAAATAACTACTAACTCCATCTAGTTGAGAATGGGTTCACTAAACTTTCTTTAATCCTACTTTCAAATTCTTTAAAAAGCTTTTAATAAGTCTTGTCATGAAAGAAAACTAATGTATAACGCACCGATGTAATATTAGAGACTTTGTAAAAGTAATATATTCACTTAAACAATTAATTTAATAAAACTCAATAGATCAAAATAACTACTAGCTCCATCTAGCCGAGACTGAGATCACTAAATGTTCTTTACGGCTCCATTCAGAGGTTATTAATGTGTCTTGTCGTGAAAGGAAACTAATTTAGAACATATTGATGTAATTTTACAAGTCTCTGTAAAAAAAAAAATGGTCTATTCACAAAAACAAAATAAATAAAGCTCATAATTAATCAATTAAAGAACATCTACTTTCTTTTGAGAATGGATATTAGCCTATCTAGGCTAGTGTTGGGGTTGAATGATTTAAACAAAAGAAAAGGAACTCGAATGATTCCCTTCATATCCCTTTTAATATCTAGATCACCTAAACGTAATCTCGTATGATAAATCAATCATAAACTTAATGTCTATAAAAGAACGTGAGAGTAGGTGTACCACATGGTCTCATTCCGTTCCGCGTTAGTAACCGGCGGCGCCGTCTGCCGAGACACGTACCTACGGTTAAGCGAGTGACGCACGTATTTGGTAGGTGTAGTGCGGAGATCGGACGGTACGCGGGTTCGATTCCGTTCAACTTTTTTAAAACAACCATGCACGTCGCTTGGGACAGTATGGGACTAATGTTGTAATGTATGTTTGTGTTGTATAAGAGTTATTATTCTTAACATAATTTGTCCAAGGTAGGAATTTCTATTTTGATTGTTTATTGATTTTATTTCATGGCTCGATGCTTTCGATAGTCTTGTCACGTTATTTATTTCATATTAAATCAAAATTTCAAAGTAGAGTAACTTAATACCATAATATTTGCCAATGGTGTAATTATTTATAATTGTTGCTAAAGGGATAGCTAAAGTTGTTACTCGTAAATTGGAATGAAACATGACATTTAATATATTAAGTCACGAACTGCTAAAGAGCTATTTATTCAATGTTCGGGGAAAGGAATTGAATCATTCATCACTTTTGAAATGTAGCATTCAGGACATCCCTAATAATTAAATATTATTGAACGCAGCTTCTTCTCGTATTCATACAGGGTTGCGTGTGTGAGTTTAGAGTATTGCTGTATTGGTGGATTGTAGTTCTCCGATTAGCCGATTCCGGTTTGGGCGCCACTAGTTGCCGCGGCGCCTACTAAAATGATTATAACGTTTCAATTCGCAATTGTAGGCTAAGTAGAGTATTTCTAGGTAAATCTGTACTAAATTGAAAGGATGTTTTAACACAGACATTACGCTGAACCTTTATATTAACAGAAGTTAGTTAGTTGTCCGTAAGCATTGTGCCGCAGGTCAGTGGTGTGTTGGAATAAATTGTTATGAAGAAATATTATTGTAGACAAATCAATTAAACAGGAAATATCGAGATTAATAAATAGAATATAAATAATGTATTACATTAAGACACAGGAAATTAATTTACAAAATATCAAAACATTAAAGTTCTGAAACGAGATGGAGGTGGATTTCGGCTGGCCAATCGGGTGGCATTAGGTTTCATGATGGGTTAGACAAAGCGGAATTGGTAGTGGAGCCATTTTGGACGCGCGGGGTTGTTTCGCGAGGCTATAAAAAGGCCGAGGCGCCAGCGGCGCGCACGCATTCTGGACCAGGAAATTCAATAGTACGTACACCTATTCCGCTCGTAGGAAAATTCGCCATTTTGTGTGAATTTATTAGAACTGGGGAGTTTCGATTGCATTTAAATTCGGTGATAGGAAAGTGGCTTTGGATTTGTGACCTAGCATCATCTGTGGGCATTGCGTTCTAGTGTATCAGCCCTGGTGTGAAGTCTCAGGTTTAGAGGTACTTTCGGAGCTAGGGAATTAGATTTGAAAGTAAAAAGTGTAAATGTTAGGAACGGTTTTGGTGAGTATTCCGTACAATTAGCTAGAAAGTTTCCGCGTAAAATATGGTTTTCAGCATTTGTGATTAGTGTAGCTTCCGCGAAATAAATTGTGAACTAACCCTTTTTCTCCACAGTACAGCGTTTTTGGGGAAATAAATGTGTGCAAAACAAAACTCTCGGTGGCAAGGGCATGTTAGGGATAGGCCGTGTGGCTAGCCTTTGTCGAATACCTACTCGACTCGATGTAGGCACACGAGGTTATCAATGACATGACTGCGCCATAGCTTTCAGAGGTTTGCATCATATTTAATTCCGCATACAAACGTGTGAATTTAGAGCGAATTCACTTGGTAGCCTTATACAGTTGATTTGACAGACTAAATGAGGAATTCCAATATCTAGCTCTGCTTACTATGCTACGGCTGAATCTGAGTCTGCTTTGGTTGAAAGGTTTAAAGAATCCCTTCACCGGAGGTGTGCCCAAATTAATTTATTTGTAAAACAATTTTCCTATATAATTACATGTCATAATTAATTACTTAATTGAGATAATTTCATATTAATTATCTAGCTTGAAAATTGGGTTAAAATGCTTCTTGTGAATGTGGTGTTAGATCTCCTTCCACTAGCATTTGTGGTATAGCAATTTTCCCCCTGCTATTTCCCTGCGTGACAGACGATTCCAGCCCTCTGGCACTTTGCACCCATAACATATCTATGTATTATATTCCGTATATTCTTACCCTGTAAGTGGTACCGATCCCATAAACCACTTACGCATACACACCCTAGGCTACACACTCTGGCCGGCCAGAAAGTCTGAAAGGTAACTGCGTCAAGTCAGTCCATAGCACGAGTTAGTGCATTAAAAAGAATTTAATGACTTGAAACAGTTAGGTTTTCCGGAGTTAGGGAGGATAGCGATAGGTAATAGCTGTGACTAGGGAAACACCATAGGCACTCACACATACACACGATTAAATATAAATGGGGTTTGCTTTGCTGAAACAATTTGTTTGGTGGTTAAATTCATTAGCTTACTGGGCTGGGAATGTTAGGTAGGCTCCCCTTTTTCTTCCAGGGTATCCAGAGTTGAATGATGAGAGTAAGTATTTCCCCAGCTCCCCACCTATGCGGTCATTATTCGTCTGTTAGGATCATTTTAAATTAACAAAGAAGTGAATTGGTGTCTCCTCAATGTTTCCTATTGAAGCTATTAAATCAAGTAGATAAAAGCGTTACGTTTACTGTCTCGATTAAATTAGGGTAAGGTAGGTAAATCTGTCTAAACCCGTTAGAAAATTATAGCATTTTAATTCTGATTTGGTACCTACTAAACGTATTGTTTACAACTTCTGTCAATATTTTATATCAATGATTGTTAGATAACACTAGGTGTGAGGTTCTGTGCATATTAATCTAACAGTGACATTTCCATCGAACTAAGGAATAGGTTTAGAGCGATGCGGTACCTTTATAATAGCTGTCTAACTCGTGACCTACGGGTCATTCAACTCTTGCGTTTATGTAGGTAGGTGCGTACTTTTCTCGACCGAAGTTATGTAGGTATGTTACGTTTGTAATAGATCATATAGGTGCTTACTACTGAATGGGAACACATAGGCGGCATATACGCAATATAGGGTGTCCAGTATATAGGGTGGTAAATTACGGTTTATATTATGTTACGTTTGTTAGTAGATTATAATTATATACTATATAGGAACGCATAGTCCGAATATAGTCGCGATATAGGGTGTCCAATATATAGGGTTATCAAATTACGGATTATGATAGGCAATGAAAGGACGTTATGGGACGTTAGTGAGTAGTTAGAAGCCACTATAGGCTTTTTAATAGTAAGACTTATTTTTGTAGTAGGTATATTGGCTTAATTCTTGGCATTATTTCATGGTTGCGTGGGTTCGGCTGAGATGTTTCAGTTTGGTCAGCTTCGATGAAGTTGTTCCAAAGTACTTGGTGCATTGGTCTACCTACCTCTCTCACACTCTTCTGTCAATGCATTGTACTACTGAACATCCCTTTGCCGTTTCTTACGTTAATTGTGTGTAATGACCTGGGTCTTAAGACTTAATACCTAATTATGCTTATTGTGCGTTTATTATATTTATTTCCTTCTGATGACTTGTGCTTTAGTATCATTAATAGTTGCGTTGGTTTGGCCAGATTGTTTCAGTGTTGGTAGGCTTCGATGAAGTCTTTTCCAACGTACTTTGTGCATTTGGTTACCTACCTCTCTCTCTCACTCTTCTGCCAATGCATTGTACTGCTGGACGTCTCTTTGCCAATTCCTGCGTTAATTGTGTGTGATACTTAAGGCATATACGTAGTTAGGTTATTATATTTATTTTGGGAATATGTACAGATTTTATCGTTAGTAGTTTTCTTTAGTTGATTGATTTTTCCTATAGTGGCATTTCATGGTTGCGTGAGTTTGGCCAGATTGTTTCAGTGTTGGTAAGCTTCGGTGAAGTCTTTTCCAACGTACTTTGTGCATTTGGTTACCTACCTTCCTCTCTCTCTTTCGTCAACTGCCAATGCATTGTACTGCTGAACGTCGCTTTGCCAATTCTCGCGTAATTATGTATGTTTACTTGAGGAATAGACTCGGGTTAATGAATCACTGTACCTATTCTTATTTCTAGTCTGTCATAGTTTATTATTTATAAGTATATATTAACAGTATAACGTAGTGGTGGCCATACCCCATCCAGGGCGGATATAATTAGCTCTATCGACTAGTAGATAACCGAGTAGTGTACTCATTTCATATTAATCCATTCTTATCTACCTAGTTGGCTAATAATGTCTGTCTTAACCGGCCTTTTTGGTAGGGGACGTTATACTATAACACTCACGTGTTTGCTGTATGACATTTGGTTTATTTGGTACTTTTATATTTTATTTATTTAGAAGTAGTTTTTGTAAGAGTTACTTATTTCATCCTAGTTTTATTTCTTTTAACTTAATTTCAGCTTAACCTATTATCTATTTAATTTATTCTAAATCATATCTTGCTTTCGCTTATTCCATTCGCTTGATTGCTGTTTTCATTTATATTTATTTGCTTTAAGCTAACCTTTGGTTCCTGTTCATTAATCTAAATTCTGCTTTTGTATTTAAACGGATCTCTTACACTCTCGTTACTCAATCTCATATCCTAAAAGAGCTTAGGTTACTAATACGTTCACAACGAAGGGTTCTCATTAGACTAGACGATCACAGTTGGCCATTAGAGTGTTTTGCATCATAGCTTCTTTTAGTAGGTTAATTATTATTGTACGTATTTTCTTTTTAAATGGGTTAAAGTCTTTTTTTACGCGGGGTGGGGTGTTACAATCGGCCTCATGTACAATCTTTGATTAGGTAATATTCGAGTAGTCATTTTGTCTTCACACTTTAACTTTTTTATCTTTACCTACTTTTGGTGGTTAGAACATCTCTCCCATATGGTTCAGTCTGTGATAAATGCATAGTGCAACTAATTCCGGTATTATTATTTATCCGAGTTTTTCTTGTCAATGCAACATTTAAGAAATCAAAATTTTATTTAATCTTGAAGAACTTCTATCCTGTTTGTTGGATGTCAATATACGATGTATGATATTATCGGATTGGTTTTTGATGGAGGCAGCAAAAATTTTAAACCACAAACTCACTTCTGTATTCCGGAGGGATAGGCAGAGCCCAGGGCCTGCCACTTGCTACAATTATAGAGATGACGAAAGATTTTTGTATCCTATTCCATAATGTTATTATGGAATAGTAATGTATTTACTATTTACAAAAAAAACTATATTTGAGTAACAAACTAAAGTTTAACGAAGGTTAAAGCCATTTTTGTAAAATTAATTTAAATATGTGGGAAAACGCCTCTCAGTGTCATGGCGTCGAATCTGACGTCACGCCCAGGTAAAAAAATATCGTAATCACTAAGCACGACGTCACGCGGTGTGATGGGGGTTTCAGAAGATGTCTGAAAGCAGTCTTTTATTTTATTGAATATATCGGTAATTTCTTTTTTTATATAATTAATCAGTGCTTTAAGTCCTTTTAATAGGTACTTTTCCCCAATATCTTTACATCTTTGATTATTTGATACTAACGTCACGCCTCTTGCTTCTGTTATGGTTGTTTCATTGTAGTTTTGGTAGTCTAGTATCCAACCGCATTTTAAAACAAATAAATCAAACGTTTTAATCAAAGTAGCACAGAAACTGCGGCTTTGGTAAAACCCGTACAATTTTATTCGGCGCGATGGATGCCTATTTAATTTGCACGGGTTATATTGGACAGTAAGGCCCGCCACTGTCTTACATTCCTCCACCAACCCGGACTTGGCCACCGTGGTGGAGTATAGCCTAACCTTCCTGTGATGCGGGGGAGACCCGTGCCCCAGCGGTGGGGACATACAAGGGTTGATATCGATTTTTTTTTTTTTAAATAATAGGAAAACTTACAGCTATGAACAAAACACATTGCGATTGAAATAATGACTGAAAGCCAATTACAAGTTTTCACTTATAGAAATATTTTAGAAAAAGAAAATTAAAAAATTGGAATAACATTGTACCGATTTTGCTCAGTATAGTCGTGCTTATATCATTCTATTAAAAAACTATACGTATGTAAGACTCTAGTGACCAACTGTTCAAGGATTTTTCTCTGTCAGCACTTACTTTAAAAATACTGAAAAATATTACAAAATGGACCGCAGGTGGTATCAACACACATAAAAGCGAACGACGCCATCTTTTCACCTCGCGCTATCAACGCAAATGCGATACGACAATGGCGAGGTATGGCGTGGCGATTCATCGGACGATAGGGTGAGCTCGTATCTTTTTGAATAGAAATGAAGCCTTGAATGTTACAGAAGTGCTAACGAAGTAAATAAAGACTAGAGTTTAAAGACAAATTTATTTCAGATACACTGTAGGTAGATAGATAGAATAATCATTTAGCAATTTATACAAGGTAAGTTTAGTGAAGATTGGATAATATAACAATCCGCTATTTGACTCTCTTTTCAAGTAAGTCTTAAAGAATAAATAACTCTTCCATTAGACCAAAAAATATTTTAGTATATTTTTTGAGGACCTAAAAGCAACATAAAAATATATTTTAAAACTTTATTTTCTATTTTATAACTTTAGTCTTTATCAATTGAAACTCGGGTGTATTTATGTGAAGATCACTTTGATGTAAGTCCTATAATAATCAATGTCCACTGGCTCTGGCTGAGAGATGTTTGTTTACATAATTTAGATGGTTTCAAGATGGCGAATAGCGTTTTCGCCGTTACGAATTAAACGAGGAAAAAATTTTTTTACTTTGCAAATTTTGCAGCCATCCTGCATACTTACTTAGCAAAATCAATATATTTCGGTTTTTTACGTTAAATACTATGGAAAATATTCATTTATTGCTTTAAATTTGATACGTGTCAAATAGCGGATTATTCTAGCGTGTCTACCTTACATGACTACCAACCATGGTTCATTTTTGATTGACTAGTTGTACCCGACAAGAAGATAGAATTCTCTGTTAAATAGAATTCTAGTTTATTAATCCCGATCCTATTCAACCTCTAACAAAATATTGTTAGAGTTTTATCAGTAATAATAATATTCTTTAAATTTTGAACAAATATCCTTACATTCAAATAGTCACATTATAATCCATCTCTATTTTTATACGTTTGGTAATTGGCATCGAAAAGGCCCTCAATAGGGCTTTCTGCAGTCACTATGTAGCGGTGAAGCCATAAAGTGGAGCGCACAAAGACACGTCCTCGCCGGTCGGCGGCCGATAGCACAATGCTGCAAACGACGCGGGCGCTTCCGGTTCCGGCCGCGGCGCCACCGTCGCGAGATTTATGCGCACCACTTCCTCCCCACGAGCCATATGACATGCAATGTACAGTCAACAACACTTCAACCTTTCAATCTTTGTTGCTAACTCACTTCTATCGTAGGGAAGTAGAGTGCACCCATGTATATTCGGTTTCTTCGCGACTTTTCCTAAATTGTCATGAACTTATGGATACAGATACTTGTTGCTAGATTTTTTTGTTGTCACATATAATTTTATAAAATCGGCCGAGGACAAAAGTGGCATGCATTGCGGTGAGGCCTGTACTCAGCTGCGGATGAATTTGGGATGTTAGTAAAACATTATCATACATCTTGTATTAATAATAGATGTGTGACTTATAGTTGGAAAATCCTCACACATTACAATTTTACAGCCCTTCATACAAAATAGCCTATATTGGTCTCATTAGGGACCACAGATCTTTTCTTGTTGCCTTGAGAATTAGGTAAATTAAGATAGTTTCAATTGGCTTAAGCACTACGATTTGATTTAAAGGACCGAGAATGGTTGACTTCCTCAATGCTTGAAATTCACAAATTCAGGTATTAAGATATAGATACTAACCCTTCTATGTCCCCACTGCTGGGAAACTTGTCTCTTTTTGCATCGCAGGAATTAAGATATCATTTGGATGTTTTTTTTTTTTCACTAAATCCAATTCACAAATATGTAACGCAGATGACGAAGTTATTGGTACTCACCAGCACCGACCCAGGACCTCTAGGATGTGAGGTAAACATTCTACCGATTCGCTACCACCGCTCAAACGGCTACCATTTCTGACCATTACAGATTTTATTACCTATAATATTTTCATCATTATCATAATCAGCCGACGTCAGTCCACTGCTGGCCATAGGCCTCTCCCAAGACTATAAAGATTTACCTGTGTAATATTTTACATAACAGTTGACTACAAAACATCCCATACCTACTGAGAATATACAGGTGCACATTCCCGTACAAAACACTCATAAAATATGCACGCAATCAAAGTCTTCCTAACGAGATAATTAGCTGCTGACTTGTTCGTTGAAATTCGAGCAAAAAGCGCGTCTTCCGCTGTTGCATAATGTAGTGGCGGCCGCAAAGACGCCGAGAATAGTCTGAGCAGTTGAGTTCTCGCACGCTGGTATCGTTTTGCTGGCATGAATATAGTGTAAAACACCCGTAATCCTCTCAAACCCTTCCCAAACAAGAACTATTAAAAGGTTTAATAGGTAATCCAGCGCTGTGCTTACGTGCACGTGTACGTGAGTTAATTAATTTATTCTACATTCTACTCAGACATTATATTATATGCACAAACAAAAATAAATTCATCATTATCATCACCATTCATTTCAGCCCACCGCTGCCCACTGCTGGGTATAGGCCTTTCCCCCAAAAGGCCATCTCTCATCGATCTCTTGCTAACCGCATCCACGGACTCTCCGCCGACTCAATGACATCGTCCGACCATCGGGCCGTCATAAAAAATACGGACACTAACTCAACTAAAATTCATAACACGTATTTATCTATGTCATACTACGAGTACAACGACCACTTCAAAATCGCCAAACCAAAAAGTTGAATAACCCAGTTTTATTTTCCCCATTTCAAAGTTTCTTAGTTACAAAATTGAAGTCGCCTTGTGTTCTCTTGCTATTTGTGCCGTTAAGGAAATTTGGATACACCCAGTTCACATATATATATAATATCACGCCTCTATCCCGGAGGGTTAGGCAGGGACCACGGTCCCCCGCTTGCCAATATCTTGACAGCCATCACTTGCTTCATCAGAGTAAAACCTAAAATTTGTATTTTTCTGATTGACTCTATATAAATTTTTACTAGAGATTTATATATTTAGGCGCTTTTAGTGAAGTCTACCGAGGCAAAAATAAAGTGAAAAAAGAACATATATTTCTGTAACATATCTACTTTAGATGAAGACAATCCGATGTTTAGAGATGTATTTCTAAACGTAGTGAAGAGAAGAAGTAGAAGGGTATTTCCAAAGGCATGTCTTTAATTAATCTTTTGATCTATTCGGTGTCCATTCAAGATTTGGAAACAAATAACAATCACTCGCGAAAAAATATTTAACCAGCGAATTGATGGCAATTTAACAAATTGTATTTCTATTATTGAAAATTCTTAAACTTTACGATTTGCAATGCGTGCAATGCATCCCACGTGCTGCATTTATTAATTGGATTGGGATATGACTGACAATGATTATTGAATCATTCTCTTCCGAAAAATCGCTCCAGGAAGGCCGCACCCACGGCGAATCTCAGAGCAAAGTTTCATATGAATTTTGCACAACACAACTTAACTGACGTTAACTCGGGATCTTTGTCTGAGACACACACACAGTACAGGTAGGGAGGTAGCCAAGGGGGTAGGGTGGATAACATTCCATCTAAGTAGGTAGCTTTGTGAATCAATTGAGAATTAATTGTGGACCCTCTAGTGTCAAGTGCCGTTGGATAATACTTGTGAACTCGATGCGTCGTGATTAATATTAAGCGGTGTTTTGTCAAAAAGTAAGCTCTTCCGCTAACATTTTAAGCTAAAACTTTAGATACAGAATAAACCCTAGATCAAGCAAGAGTTGAGAACCCTTATATTCACATTTTATTTACTGCTACACTCACTAAGGTGGCTGAAACCTACAACGATTCATTTAGGTTAACAACTAGATCAAACTAAATTTCAGCACATCACAGATACTTGGCAAAGCAAATTTATGACCACTTTCATTGCTAAATTCGTTGTTTGATTATTAATGAGAGCATTGAGGGCGTTTTGTCATGCACGTTTTGTCCTCAATCAATTAATTATGGATTTTACTAATGGATAACATTGTCATCATCATCATCAACCCATTATATCCCCACCGTGTGGCACGGGTCTCTTCCCTAAGGAAGGTATAGGCCATACTCCACCACAGGGGCAAAGTCCGGATGGGTGGATGCTTGCAAGACTAGTGGCTGGGCTTACTGTAAGAAGTTTTCAAGCCGCCCTAAGGACTCTGAATTGGCTTAACGGCTGCCGTCGATAGATGGCACCAACTGCATAGCGTGCCTTGCGTAGCACGGGAATCGTTCGGAAAAATGCCACTAGCGTTGGTCATAGACGGTCACCCATCCATGCACTGAACGCGCCCTATGTTATTTATTTATTTATACAGTTTGGAGAATCATCAGCTTACAAAATTATGCTTGTAGAAGAAATAGGTTACTAAGAGCTAATACAAGATTCCCGCCTGTAGATACCTTCGTGCCTGTTGCTTAACCTTCGTGGCCGTTTAAGATCACTCAGGCAGCCGGGGCTACAAAGGATTCGACGGGTAAAATGTAGTTTTAACAATTTGACCTATCTACCTGAAACCTTTATAGATTTTAGTGGATCTTCGTAGTCCTTTTCTTTCTAAAGCGTTGTTTATAAAATAAAACATATATATTATAACGAATTAAAATTATACTCAGTGCTTAAAGAGCGTTTTGGCTAAAGAACTCCTCGCTCATGATGAAACTCAAAAAAATTTTACTATAAAACCAAACCAAACCTGTTTGACTTAATGAACCTCAAAACTGTTAACATGTATTAGTTATTTTTTAACTTCAACATGGTTTCCTTTATTTTTTTATAAATAAGATTATTAAACTGCTAAACTTCAATAAAGGACGGACAAAAGTAGCCCTACAAGGGATCCATTTTTTCCTTTACGTTTACGAGATCCTTAAGAATTTTGAAGGCATAAACTCGACACAAGCAAACTGCAACTATTTCACATAACAAAATCCATCCGAACTAACATGCCACCGAAGCAACGGACGCAATCTAACCCAGCGGCCGCCCACCTGCATATCTGTTGCCAAAGTAACAGGCATTTCTGGCGTGGAGTGGCTCTTTGCGAACTCAGGCTGAACTAAGGTATATTTTCACTTGGATCCTAGCTTTTGGACCTAATTTGAACACTCACATAGGTATTTCCACAGTGTACAATCTATCCACAGTGTACAATCCAAAGGTTGTCTGGAAGATATCACTTTCAGTGATAATACCACTGTTTGTATTTTTAGGTTAAGAAATACCTCTTTAACCCCTTTTCATGTACAATAACTAAATGTAATAAAAAATTGAAAAACGTTTATTAAGGAAGATAGATAGCACTTTATTGTACATAACAATGGAAATTACACAGATATTTCTAGATAGCAAAATAAAAACAGTTATATGATAAAAAGGATAGGGTTCAGCTTAGTGCTTGAGTACAAGCATCATTACAGCGCTGATCGTCAGCCTGCCCCTGTTTTAATAAAAAAAAAACATAGAGTTTACGTATTTAAAAAAAGAGAACACTATAATTGCAACGAATATTGGAATAACAAAATATTTATTTATTTAGTAAAGTGTTCTCTATCTATCTA
This sequence comes from Yponomeuta sedellus, assembly GCA_934045075.1. Classification (NCBI taxonomy): domain Eukaryota; kingdom Metazoa; phylum Arthropoda; class Insecta; order Lepidoptera; family Yponomeutidae; genus Yponomeuta; species Yponomeuta sedellus. The sequence goes on along the minus strand of OW203722.1, from coordinate 16,166,767 downwards.
TTTATGGCTATAATTAAGCCGCGCGGTCGAGTCACCGCTATGAGTCAAAAGGTATAAAAAACTGCAGAATACTGGCCTTCTCTCTTATAGAGATAGAGACAAAGACTTACTTATCATAGCCATTTCAAACTCTGAGGTGTGTAAACATCCTAGACACACAAGATCTCAAAACCGTTTGTAAATCTTTCCTCTATTTGTGCAATCTCTAGCTATCTGTTTTTTTTTCCACCGGTTAGTGAGTGGCCTAGTCGAACCGAGTGATTGGAATCAATCATTCGAGTTAAGCAACAACAGGCGCGGTCAGGTGCAGGATGGGTGACCGTCCCGTGACTCCCGCTAGTGGCATTTTTTTGAGCTTCCGTGCTTCGCAATGCACGTTAAGCCGTTGGTGCCGGCTGTCATGTTATGGCAGTCGTTAAGACATGTCAGAGGCCTTATGGCCGGCTTGATTACTTCTGACAGTAAGACCCGCCACTGCCTTACAATCCTCTACCAACCCGGCCTTGGCCCCCGTGGTGGAGTATGGCCTATATGGCCTAACCTTTCTGCGATGCAGGCAGAGACCCGTGCAGTGTGGGCATACAAGGGTTGTAGTAAGGTAAATCAAAAATGGGAAGAAGAGATACAGGTGATTAAGGCATACACTACACCCGACCGGAGTTTAACTTGCTCAAACTCTCGCGGATAGGCGGGCATGCCATTCCGTCTGTACTGCAAACGTCCTTTATTAGAACTAACGGGACTAGATTTTAAGTGGATGTTGTTAGGATTGAATCAATACACGAAATTGCTTCCTTGGTCTAGCGGTAACACGCAATACAAGAGTCGTGTGTTCGATTCCCGCGAATGAAAGATTTAGTTGGAAAAGTGTATCAATTTGTTATTATTTCTTTCGTTTCTTCTGTTAAATCTACTTGATAGTACAAATAATGCTTGAGTCCCAATGAGTAAAAAATCAGTAACCGCAAAAGTCCAACTAAGTAACAATTCAATTCAACGAATTGATTCGATGAAAAAACATTGATATGTCATTTTTTCTTTGGCTTCTTCTATTACAGCTACTGTAAAAAAGTATGAGTCAAAGTAAGTAACCTACATATAGTTAATTAATAGACTATTATTATTGTACACCAGAGCATATGATATAACATGATATGACGGCCTCTGTGGCGCAGCGGTTTGGCACGCTGACTGTAAAACCGAATGTCTCGGGTTCGATCCCCGGCCGGGTCAAACTAGGAAACGAACTTTTCTAGTTTGTCTCGGGTCTTGGATGTTATCTATGTATTTATTGTATAAAATTTATCGTCGAGTTAGCACCTATAATACAAGTCATTTAGTTGTACTTAGTATAGGGCTAACGAGATCTGTGTAATATGACCATGAATATTTATTTATTTATGTAAATATAGATAGTACAATTCGCGCCCTCCTTCCTGAAAACTGTACAATTCTTCCAGACATCCTTTACAACAATGCAATAATAATAACAAAACTAACAATTTAATAACACTATTGCATTACCCGACTATCCGACTTCGACTTTCCAACAGAAAACCCCAAACTAAGGGCACCGTCTGTCCTTCCAAGATTACCGAACAGTTAGTCAAATATAGCCGGGTGTAACATGCGGGTGGCTGTACATCACCAGCAAGTTGACGGGTTTGCTCAGATAATTGCCTAAGTGGGATCTCACTTAGCCCTTTCCTGCGCCGGGGGATACCCTTATGCGTCTGATAAACGGCGTTTGTTATTGTCGGCGCTAAGCTTCTTAGCCGTTGAGATAACAGAAACTTATGCTGCCTGCGGTGGCGGTCAGACTTCGGTGACGCGCTTTGTGTCTTTCGAGAAACTTCCGGTTACAGCGTGGTTCACACTTGATTTGGTTTGAGAACGTGTTATTTCGCGTCGTCCGTCAGTCCGTTTCCCGTCAGTCCGTTTTACATTGGCCTTACTGCCAAACATTGGTCTAATGTGAAACCAGCTGATAGAAATCGTTGATTTAGGGACCTGCAGAAAACAAGGAATACTTGTAGTTTCGCCATGCGCCTCCTTCCTTTTTCCGGCGGTACATAAAAACGTTATCGTTCTCGTAAAAAAGTTATCAAGAAAGTATCACATGTAATAAACTTAAAAGAAAAAGTACCACGGGGTAAGTAGGCTTTACAATTTAACGAATAATGGGTGACCAAATTATAAAAGAAAGTCCATGCGAATTCCATTGAAAATTACTTTGTAGTTGTTCTGTAAAGTAGATAAAAAACCCTCCTTCTACGGAACCCTCCACTGCGCGTGGCCCGGCACGGACTTGACCTATTTTTTACTTTTAAGATAAAAGTTCAAATCTTTGAAGATTTTTGTGACGCGTTGTGTTATTCGTCAAGTGTTGTTGTATGATCTTGCTTACACATGATTTTATCATAAGTGCAATGATCACTTTATTTGCTTACTTTACTTGATATTAAGAATTTTCATCAAACGATAAATAATACCTAAGTGATCACCTAACGGTCTTACTTAAATTCTCCACTGTAACTTCAAATTACATTTCTGACGTACGCGTAACGTTCAGATTCAATCAAGGTGCAGTTCCATAGGTTTCGGACCAAATGATTGTACGAAGATATTATCGGAGTCTAGTGCACATACTGGGGTATCAATCTCCCCAGGTTACAATATCTAAGCTCCATCATATTGCCATTCATCTCAGCACAGCAGTCCGACGTAATCAAGCCTCAGATCTAATGACGCCCTCCGTCTAATTGGACTAAGATTTGGAAGCAATCGTCTTACATATTCATAGAGGACCGAGACACAAAACAGAAGCCTAAAGAAAGTCCGGCCAGCCTTTATTGACTGATGATGTAGGTAGAGTTTTATGGTATCCGAGTAAAAGACAAAAAAAATAGTTTAGTTTTTAATTTTTATGGATATGTGGCTTACATATCATTATTTTTAAACGTTCTTTTAGGTGTAGTTGTGTCGTTTAAATAACCGGTACTTACCCAGTTGCACAAGTAATAATTTAATTCAGTTATAACTAAAATTAAATGACTCACAATACGAGATTTCCAGATAGGAGTAGGTAAGCTAGGAGTTAGTTAATAAAAATAAATATTTTTTATCCCCAAAATACACGTATTTGGTATAAGAGCCAGAAGACGTTTTTTATTGCTAAATAAAGATGTTGAAACAGTCGGACCTTTTACAATATACTATTGTAGGGTCCAACTACGGAACTACCCAGGTAGAGCTCCCACTAATTTATTCAAAGAGCGACATGCAAATGGGCTGGCGAATATCGGTCATGTTTACGTCAGATTTCAGTGAAAATTATTGCGGATCGGCTACCTGCCTAGCTCGGACGGTGAATTATTAAGATGCGAGCTCAAGATTGAAATTGATATTTCGATACGGTGAGATTAATTACCCTCCTGCCTACATGCCATAACTAGCCAGTTGGATATAATATTCTCTAGACAAACATGATACTTCAATATTCCTGAAAACATAGCAGTGCTCACCAACATAACACAAATAAGGTGTTACGATTAACTTGCTTACGGTTGGGTCCGGTTGATTGGTTGCTTAATAGTCAAACATGATTTTGCTAACGCTACCTCTCCCAAAAACGGGTGTGAAGTTGGTTACAGCAATGTTTACTAGAACTTATTATTTACAAAATCTGAGTGTCAAATTGCGAGAAATGCCATGGAAAATAGTCCTGAGAAACTTGGTTTACTTTTTTTCTTGGAGTTAAAAGTAAATTTCTGCTTAAAGGTCTTACGAGTTTTGGCTAAGTTTTGAAAATCATAAATGATCTCCCTTAATTTCCCCAAAAACATTATAATTTATTAACGCACTCTGGCGTGATTGAAAAGTGAAACGCGTAAAGACAGCACCTTAAGGCAGACTCCGTAGAGTAATTAGCAACACGTTTTATTATTCACATACGTGTCTAGAGCTTTTGTTGCGTAATTAACAAACTCAGTAGTCATTAAATATTGATATTTTATTCTAGGCCTTTTGTTCCGTTCCCTTACTTTGAACTAATGTACGTACCTAATAGTCTATTTAAAGCAGTAATGAAACTGATAAATTTATTTGGAAAAGGAAACCCTCTGAAAGTAAAACAATGTTTACAAGTTAATATTAACACCTGTAACGTGTTATTATTAACTTGTAAACATTGTTCAGCAAAAAAACATATAGATTATAATAAATTGAAGAGTCAACAAATACCTTTGTGGACAAACACAGCCGAAAATAATATCTCTATAGAGTAAAATTAATTCGTAGCTTTAATTACAATACAACAATATTATATGCTATATGAAAATACATCGGCATTCTATTCTATTTAAGCTGGGGCACGCTTCAGTACATTCGCGGCGAAAAATGTCTATTTTATTAGGTGACGTGGTTATGTACGATTTATTGTAAGGCCCCGATAGATTTATTTACTGGACTATGTTTTTTCTATGCCATCACTACAAATGCAATAAAAATAAAGTTTAAAATTGTAAGCTTTCGAATTCTTCACTTTTATAAGCATAAAACATTAATATTCTTTATTTTTTTATCAACTAATTGTAAAACACTTAAGATTCAAAAAATCTTTCCTCGGTGTCTACGTAACGTATACAGGTGAGTTTGTGCGCGCCTGTAGCCATACGGACAGCGGTCACTGAGTCAGCAAGCAAACGCGTGTTGTTTTAGGCCGTGGACAAACAGAATGCAACGTGACCGGTGCTAATATGTGTTTATTCTAGATATTTATGGCGCCGCGCCCGGTGCCGCCGCACTGGAATTATTAGCTCGTTACGGGACCCACCCGCGGACGTCGCGCCGCTTTTGTTTGCGACTGTATCGTCATATTTTGATATGTGTTGAATAAATTTTGCGTGGCTGTAATGTTTATTGTATGTGTTTGTGCGTTACTCCCAACTAGGTAAAATAATTGATTAAATTTTTATACACAAAATTTATTGTTATTTATTTTTTAACAAGGCATTGAAACTAATTTATATAAACTAACGCATATAAAGAAATATAATTCAAATTCTAAATTTACAATTAAAAAACTTGCCAGAGTCCCAAACCCTTTGAATGGTCAGACTAATCGTGTTTTCTATAATTAATTTTGCAATTAGTTTTTCTCTGTTTGTGAAATAAAATGTTCTTCTATGTATCTGAGAAAGGCTGATTGATACCCGGTATTCTTTTACACGTCGTGTGAATTAATCCAAGCTCTTAGACTAACAAAATTACTTAAACAATAAACACGACTGCTTTAAGGACAATTGGTATACAGTGTTCTTTATATTTATTTATTCATTTGAGTATCTTAAGAAAACTCAATATGTTATTTACTCATATAAATGATACAAGGATGACAATACAGGGATTCAAAGACTTTTAAATACCTACTGATGGACAAGCATTTTGAATAAACCGCATATACCGAATAATCAACGAAATGTGAAAAATAAACTCACAGTGTCACCGGCCTTATGGGTGGCTTGATAACTTCTGACAATAAGGCCTGCAACTGTCTTACAATCCTCCAAAAAGCCGGACTTAGCCCCTGTGGTGGAGTAGGCCTAACGATCTAGGAAGAGACCCGTGCCATAGAAGGGTGGGGACATAGAAGGGTTGATACCGTATACACGCCTACCTGTATGAAATGGATAGGCTTGTACCAGGGTTTCTACTAGTCACGATCCTAACAAGCCTCTATAATTTCATCAACATTCATTAATAGCATTAATAGCTGCAAAAACGCCTATTTAAAAGCCTATTTGGTGCGTACATAGGTACTGTAGCGCAGTACTTTCTATTTATTATCTTTTTTATCATTATAACCTATCCTAGCTGCGAGTCTCAACCGACTGACACCTATCTAAACAAAACGTAACGATATTCTTTAAATAATTCAAACTCTGCTAGACGGCTACGCCAGCCAGCTATATAAAGAAGTATCGTTACAGTACATTTTAAAAAACCTATTTGTGGAGAATTTTTAGCCTCTAAATACGTTTTTTAAAATTGTCTTTAGCGGCTTTACGGGTTAGAGCATAAAAAATAATATAAACATAGGTACATGTCCCTTAAAAATATTATTTATTTGTACTCTTTGATACTCTTTTTTATGAGGCCTGTAAATGGGCCTCATAAAAAAGAGTAAGAGTAAAGGCCTTCAGAGAGAGAGAGAGAGTATGGATAGATTGTATGGAGAGATTGGCAATTTAAAGCGCAATACTTTTATTGTACTTCAATTTTAAAAATATAATCGTTCAATCCGGCTAACTTACTCTTTTATTACACTTCTTTTAGATCAGTACTCGTATGAAAATGTGCGTACCGCAAATAGGTATTAATTATAGAATTAAAACACTTATCGCAAAGATATTAAAAGATTATACTCATACTCATAACATGTTCAAGGGTGTCGAGTCATTTTTACCCGATAACAGAATTAAACGCTAACGCGGTCATCGTCCGGACGCCGGAAGCGATGGCCGTCCGACTTTGCGACGCCCGTAACTCGGTTAAAACGACGTAACCGAGTAACGTAGTTATATGCCATTTGCCGACACCCAGCTATAAATGCATGAGGTAATTGGGTATAAAAGAAGTCAAAGTCAAAATGTTTTTTTTTGTATCTAAAGTAACGCAACGCAGAAACTCCTACTCAACTAAGCTAACGGAATCGTTTTGGAAAAATGAGAAATTGGACGAAAAAACTCAAAGCTCACGTTTTTATGCCTCACATAATTATGATGTCTCTAAAACACTCGTCAGAGTTCGTTGGAATAATCTGTGGTTACGTGTTTCCATTTACCACAGACTGCCTCTGTGGAGTGGTTTAATAAACTATGTTTTTGTCAAGAAAAAAAAATTTACTATAAAAACAAAATGTTTACGTAATGAACGTCAAAGCTGTTAGTTACCCAATCAAAAGATTATGTGAAGAAGACTGTGACAAAGAAACTCCACGTTATGGCAAATGCCTTCGTTTAAAGAGTATGATATTGTATCGAAAGTATTTTCAGAGAGAATCCTTACCACGATACCGACTCCTTTCTTTTGTTAGAAAAAGGTACCTCCAGGATGGTTTCATATAAATTTAGTCAAGCTCTGTGGATAAAATCAAGGAAACCAATCGAACTTTTTATGATAGCGAGTGCTTTTCTTCAAGCCGGTTTTGTTTTTTAAATTTCTGTACGTTTTTTTTGTTTCAATCACCAGCACCAGTTTGCAAATTGGTTCAGGCCCTAAACGTGAGTACCGAACAAAAACATGTATCTATAACCGAATGTCAATAACTGTTATCACTAAAGACATCACATTCTCCCAACGATAACAATAACGCATGTAATATCGATACCTACGAGACATTTCCAACACAACAATGCATCTATCGCATAAAGACACACACCGTTATCTCCGAATGTACGGGCAAAGTGTATTCCAAAGCTGTCTTCACTCCACTTCCTTCCCTGAATTTCAGTAACTTCGCACAATAGACGCTGATATCTGCGACTATCGTATGGTTTGGAACTATTGTATGTTTATAAGTGCGTATTTTGTTGGTAGTATCAAACGCTGTGTGAATGTGAAATGGAGACTTGATTTTATTTGCATTCCGAAGTATATATTTTCAAAAAATGGCGACTTTTTAGGACACCATCAATTTGAAAGTAATTTGGAACAAGAATTACAAACTTTTTGGATTGGCAATAACATTTTTTTCCGAACCCGGTTATAATAATGTTTTTTTTTCACTGCGCAATTTTTTTAAGTTTTGTTGGACTTGGCCCTGGATATCTCACCCAAAGGTTGCTAGGATCAGACGCTATAATTATTACCTATCATTTTGACATTTGCATTGATAGGATTGTCAGTCATACAATTTTTATGTACTATGGATAGCTCTCCATAGTACATAAAATTTGTATGACTGACAATCCTATCAATCAGCTATTTACTTGTTCACCCCGGCATATCTATTTATCTGTTGACTAACTTAACCAGTGATTTAGCGCTAGTCACTCTCGAGCAAGCTACGGGCATAAAATATAACTTTTCTAAACTTAGAACGAACACTTGTCGCCTAGGCACGTGGGCGCAATCACTCATGCCCGGCGCGATGCACACGCTTGCACTCGAAACGAATGCACAAACGCTGGACGCCATATTGTTGCAAACGTTGCACACAATCAGAGAACACAGAAGGCTAACGTTGGTTCTACGTTATGACGCAACGTTTCTTTCCCATCTTAAGGTGATTCGGGGTGCTAAATAGCGCCACCAATGGAAAAAAAATCATAACTTGTTTTATACTAAGTTGTTATCAAAAAGTGAACATGAGAAATTTTTAGAACCTATAGCCGAGAATATAGTATAAATATTGCCCCTATTTAGCGCCCCTATGCGCCTCCGAGATGTCAGTACGTTCACCCATTTCACGTTTCTATCACATTTTCCTGTCAGATTTGCTAATAGATATATGGAGTATGAAATGTTCCTGTACCGCGCTCTTTATAAATTATGCAGGACACAAGTCGTTTGCTTGGTGCGTCAAGAAAAATCTGTTTCTTAAAACTTGACGAGTAAACTGAAGGCGAAGACAAAGACAAAAGACTGAAGGCTCGAGAAGCAATCCCCATATAAACGTTTTTTCGACTGACACGGTATGCTGAATCGGTGGTTAGAATTGGAAATAAACTTATAAAAATAAATTGAGTAACTTTGAAAAGACTTATGACGCTATAATTTATTTTTGCTTTAAAGCTTATTTTTTGTTAAAGTTAGGCGCTCAGGCGACCAACTTAGAAAGGGAAAATTTCGTAGAATTTCTTGAAGATTATTTTGATGACGTTGTAAGTAAGATATATATTTTGTTTTTATTCCAACATTTACATACATGCACATACATTGCTTCTGGCCCCACACTAGGATACTCTGTGTCGTGGGAACATGTAAACATGTATACATCCAAAACCTGAGGTTTTTTTGTCCCCAGCTAGTATTCAAACCCGGGCCTCTTGCATAGTAGGCAGATGAGCTACCACTGCGCCACAGAGGTCGTCACTTAACAATATTCCATAAGCACTAATAATTAGTTTTTTAAAGAGACATCATATGCAATTGTGAAAGATTAAGTACTCTTTATAACATAGCATGCCGTGTAACACATCTGCGAACGATCACATCATCACATTAGTATGTTTTAGGTATGTCCTTCTATTGTCCAGCTCGTCCTGTTTTGTGAAGTTTTGTAGTCGTTCGGCGTTTTAACGCTGGAATTTCATCTATTGTCAATTTCGAAGCGCTTTGTTACGTTTAGTTGTTGCATAAAAAGTGTCATCTATTTTTCAACGCGTATCAGTTTTTTACTTCTGATCCTCATTTCACATACTTTACGTTGTAGCCATACCTACTTACGTTTTTGTCACAACGACAGCGTTGAGTCGATACGTTTAGAAGATGCAGCTACTTTGCGACTTCACTTGTTTGGTTTGGAAGGCAGTTCAAAAAGAAAACTTTGAGAATACATTGACCTATAAAGGGGGTGTACTTTAAGCAACTAAGGACGGTTTCTGCAATGCTATTTGACAGCACTATATATCTCTTTATCTAGGGTAGGCCCCAAAAACACCTTGAAATATAACATTTGCTGAGCTATTCAGAAATAAAGTGTATGGGCGACAACTAATGCCAATCAGTAATGTATTATTTTACCCTTGGATACGATTTTACCTTTTAATTTACTTATTCAAAGCCTTGGCGCAAGTCACCTTTAATAGAGTAGATTTATTCTTTACTTCATTTCGGAACCACTTACGTGAATTTATAGGCGTCTAAAAAGCGAAATCTGCTCGGACTTACGTCATAAACTCAAGTAAGGGACTTCAGAATTAGTTAAGAATGTATAGTGCTTACGAAAATTTTTGTTCCAAAACAGAGTAGGTGTATTTAAAAATTTAAACTTTACCAATTTTCAAGAAGACTGAACAACCTATAAATAAGGGGGAACCCTAACTTTATACAGTATTCTAAACGCGTTAGCACGCTTCTAGTCCCTTCCCCTTGTGGTCTCTATAACTTCAGCCAACTGACCCACAAACTTAAACAGTAAATACTGAAGCCGCTCAAACTATCAAAAACTTACGCACGATTCCCTTGGCGACGCCCTGCTGACCGCTCTACCCTTTAATGCTTTGAACGCACTGAAGTCCTATAAATAACCCATTAGGATTAAATAGCTAGGTGGAAATAAGCACAAAAACAGGGATATGTTGAATAACCATATTATTATGACAGTCGTTGATAACGATTCGCGCTTCACCGCTTAATGGCTTTCAAATCTCAAAACCGTCAAATTTCGACTGGAACGATAATTGTTTATTTGTGACACTTTATTGCACAAAAAAAAAGATTAAAAAAGACTTAAATCGCTATCAACCCTTTTATGACCCCACTGCTGGGGTCTCTTCCTACATCGCAGGAAGGTTAGGCCATATTCCACCACAGGGGCCAAGTCCGTGTTGGTAGAATATTGTACGGCGGACCTTACCGTCAAAAGTTATCAAGCCGTAGTCACGGGATGGTCACCCATCCTGCACCTCACCGCGCCTGTTGTGGCTTAACTCAAGTGATTGATTTCAATCACTCAGTCCGACTAGGCCACGAGCGCTTGAAAAAATTAAATAACATGTGATAACATTTTCGAGCAAAGGCGTATTTATTTCGTCAAAGGCGTACAGTAGTAGGTGAAATTAGATAATAATAGTACTTAGTACAAAAAATTAACAGTAACAGAAATAAGATATGTTTTGTTAATTTTTTGGATTTTCAGTTGCAAGATAAACTATGCACATTACATTCGCTGCTGTGTCGGGAAACCTAAGACATCTCGTCAATAAACTTAATGTTTCTAAGAATAACCGCAGCGCTAAATCGCTGCTACAACTCCAGAACTGAAGTTATACCTCAAGCACCCAAATCACCCGCACAGCAGAGCTGACAATCAATCAAGGTGAATCAATAACGTAGAAGTCCTGAAGGCACGTCTCTAACTCAGCCGACCGCTAGACGCTTGGGCAACAGATTCAGTGTCGGCCAAGCATGATGACCTTACTCTAGAGGTCCTACAAATTACCTCAATTTGACGTTTCAGTGTTAAGATTTAATGGTCACATCATCATCATCAACCCTTCATGTCCCCACTGAGGGGCACGGGTCTGTTCCCTGAGGAAGATATAGGCCATATTCCACCACGGGGTCAAGTCTGGATTGGTGGAGACTTGCAAGACTAGCGGCTGGTCTTACTTTCAGAAGTTTTGAAGCTGCCCTAAGGCCTCTGACTTGGCTTAAAGACTGCCATCTATCGACGGCATGAATTAATAATATTAACACTGATATTGCTAACTCAGTGTTTTATAGTTTATGGTTATAAGGACTGCCTCGGCGGCGGTTGAAATGCTCTACTATTAAAACAAAGGCCTTAGTTTCAATTTTCACATGAATCCTTATTTGATTTCTAAAAATGGTCTGGGTATACTTTCATGTTTCTGATGTCCTTGCCTGGTTACCATGCGTCGGGACCAGGGGCATTATTACGTAAGTAAACGTAACGTAACCGAGTTGAGTGACGTTGATTTTTACTTTAAATTAAGCTACTCCGGCTGTCAAATGCATACATTTTTTGGCACTTAGGAGTCGTCTAAATGCTTCACTCGATAGAGTGGAGTGCTACGTAATAGGAGGGCTGGACAGTTTTATGTTTTAGAGCCGTTTTTTTTTAAATCACGGGAATAGATATTAAAATATTTTACAAACAGATAAATCACGATGTGAATAATTGGCTTATTTTATCTTAATTGCAACACAGAATAAAAAAGGAGAAGAAATAGGTTACCGCATAACTAATTTCTTCATCACGTATAACTACGGAAATATAGGTTTATCTTTGTCATCGTTAGCAATTGAAACTGCTTCAATTGCTGACGAAAAGTTACACTGTGCAACTGAGATAGCCCCTTAATGATATATGCGTAAAAATATTGTAGAAATACATAAAAATGTGCGTACAAATAGTTACATAATTATACTTTTAATGGGTCTTATCTCGATTGCGTAAGCAAAAATACTGGCACATGAGCATCACGGGTTATTAAAAATACTAGGTATGGAAATTATAATGTATTGCTTACTGAAAATTATTATCTCTCGAGGCACTCGATAAAGCATGGTTGTAATATTTTTCTGGTTGTGCAATAAAGTGTTCTCTATATATCTACCTATCTAAAGCCTTTGAAGATATGGAGACTAAAAATGGAGGCATGAGTATTCAAACGAAGCCAAACTATATCGGATAGTCCTGGATGTTGGGTAAAGGACCCACTTAAAAACTACTACTAAAAACTAATGAGAAAACAAGACACTTACAAAGTCTGTCTGCGTCGAGGCCTCTCGACTTGGCAGCCGGCGCCGTTCAGGATGGGTGCACTGAGAGGTTTGGGGATCCCTAGACTTCCCCATCTATCCCCAAGAGCTCTTTCCCCAGAAGGCTACCTACCTTCAGTCCACTTTCACGGCACCAGTTTTCATCAAAATATATGTCTACTATTTTGGGCTATTTTCCGTCGCCCAACAACCAAACTGTTAACACTGGGATCCGTCCCTGAACTTATTTCGCACTTCACACGAAGATATAAGCCCGGCAATCTAAATGCCACACAATTTTGGGCACATTTTGTTAAAACACACGTTTCACACGTAACAAAACAAGAGGTCAATTTTCATCTGACAGCTGTCAAGTCATGGCTGCGTTCCGAAACGCGTTCCAAATCAAACTTCTTTTCTAAACACTGGATACTCCTGAGGAGATACTTTATAGGTGTCTCAAGAAAAAAAACTATGGGAAAATTTTATGAACTATTGAAAGCTTCAGAGTAAGAGCCTAGCTAAGAACGAGCCAGTTCCAAAATTCAAATTCAATTAATCATACTTTGGATTAGTTCCTCCTTTGAACCGTGGAGTAGACACTACAAGTAATTTCTTCAAAGAAGCAGTTTGATAGATAACTAGATAAATAAATAAATAAATAAATAAATAAATATTCATGGACATATTATACAGATCTCGTAAGCCCTATACTAAGTACAACTAAATGACTTGTGTTATAGGTGCCAACTCGACGATAGATTTAATACAATAAATATATAAATAACATCCATGTAGTTATGTATTAAATATATTTAATTTTTTTGACAATAAAGATCTGTGCATCCCAAGCTCTTACTACAAGGGGCAGAAGTTCTCATTCGATGCGTATGTTTTTATATACAATTAATTATCCATTATGCATACAGTCTCTTACAACTTATGGTAAGCAACTTGCCTCCAAGTAATTTTGTCTGATGAGGATTACGTGAGTCACGTGATAGATAGATTCGAACTTAGGAACGACCGAATACTTCAGTAGATAGTGGGTCTTTTGTTGGCAATACAAACATCATTGCATATTAAAGTAAAATAATAAAAGTACTAACCTAAATCTGTAGCACCAAGCCACCTATTAGTACCTATTGTCTTGTTTTTTATATCTTTAATTTTACGCCCCCAATTTCATAAACATACAGTTTACGCTCAAAACACCTTCTTAAGTGTCACTTTGAAATAATACACACCCTCTTTCTCTATACCAAGCTTTCAGGCTAGCTCGCAAACGTGACTTCGACGTCGGATATTTTGAAGAGACCCGTACACATCGACTTAATAAACGACGTACGCAACATTACGCTGTTATTGCCGAAATAGTGACCAGATAAATAATCTCACAGAACTATTATTGGAGAATAATGTTACGTAATTAGTCATAAATTGCACATAATACTCTTTAACAAAGGCATACCTAATCGGAAGCAGATAATAATTAATGCAGGGATATTTGGTTACATATTTGCTTGTCATTGTTAATTAACTTGAGTTGTCTAATTATGTGGTGTCTGATTATTATTGTTGCTAGCCGCTGCCTCACAATCCATACCATCCTCTGACACATATATACGTAAACTCAATAATAATAGTTTCTAGTCAACACAACCGCCAATTCGCATTCGCATAGGAGCCAATTCTCGCCCATGCGAATTGAAAGCGTAGACGCAAATTCTTCGAAGGCTTAGACATTTGTCGCATAAAAATAGTATAAGATACCTCAAGTCATGAGACATTTATTTTCTCATTCGAATTTAATGTACATTGCGTTCAGGATACAAGAGCTTACTCTCGCTCGACTTTTTATGTAAAATTCAAGTCATATACGTCATAAGAGTCGTTTAAGTGTTATTTGCGAATGAAGTGAGAATTGCGTCCCTGGTTTCAAACTGGGATACCCCGCAACTGGACACAAACATGGAAAAACACCCAGGCTAAGGCCATTTGTTCAAACCGTACTGATGGGAATCGAATCCACGACCTCTGTCACAAGACACGAGTCTTAAGTTGGATGACATCATCGAACGTGCGAACGTTAATTACTCAAAAAGGGACGGGCTGAAAATCAGCGCCGAGACTACGCATGCAGTCACGGCAATAAAGCTGAGCCCATTCCTTTTTACCACAAATATGTGAATGAGAGAATAATTTATTTATTAATTTAATAATTATTATTTATTATTTTTTGGGTGGTAAATAAAACTTTTTCACTTTCACGTGTTATCTCGAGACCAACGAGGCAGTCATTAACAAATTGATATTATGAACAATTTTTATCAACGGTTTATTTAAACTAAAGACATTTAGACTAAAAAGTTTGGCTATGCATTTATGTAATGAGTTGACTTTTGCAGCGTCCAGTGGCACCTTCAATCATATTAGATGGATGAAGGGACCACTCGGACCCTGCAGTGCCTCGGATTTGTGTAGCAATCCCACAAGATAAACTGAAGGAAAACATCGTGAGGAAACTCGCCATTGGTTGGCTTCGCACGGAGCTTCCTATCTTGAGGCATAGGGTACAAATGCATGTCTCACACCATTGTAATTTTTATTTTAATGTCAAAATTATTTTATGTTCACTAACATAGGTTAAGCATATACTATGGATCATTTATTTGAAATGAAATGAAAATGTTTATTTGTAACAATAAAATAAGTCTTGAGAGAGTAAATCTTGAGAGAGAAAATAATCTGTTAGTCAGAGTCCTAAGATAAGAAGTTAGCTTACTTACACTATGTGCAACTCTGATCTCTATGCTAAGTAAAATAACCTTTGATACAGACATCAGTTTTTCTCATTTGTAACAAAAATACAATTAAAGACGGTCCTGTGTGTTATTAAATAAACGTATATTATTATTATGATGATGATTATTATTAAACAAAAGAGAAAATTTTGTCATAAGAGGTTTACAATAATAATATTGGTCTTTTGCATCTACTTAATGAGATGATTTATACAGCGTCCAGTGGCATTTTCACCCACACTAGATGGATGAAGGGACCACTCCGACGCTGTAGTAAGAGGTTTATAAGAGTGGACGATTTAAGTGTAACATAATGTGATATAGTACAAGATAAACAGTCATGAAATAAAAAAAATATTATGTAGCGCAAGTTTTGTAATGTTTGCAAAGTTTTGCTGGAAATTAAAAATTACGGGTCTAAATTATGCGCCTACAATACTGTCGTAATCCTGACGCTTGCGATAGCAATTTATATGAAATTAAACAATTAGGCGATTGGAACTTCTCAGGATTTGGTGAGCGTAATACAGGGGCAGGTATGAAGTACATAGCCTCCGGTGAGATTGCTGCCGTCCATCGCACAGCATTCCGCAATTTAAACCGAAATAGTATCGCCAGTTAATACTTGCCAATTAGGAAGTTAAGCTAACTTTCACTGGTGCCCGGTCAGTCTCGACACCGGATAATTCAGACCGGCGCCCTCTGGGAGTCGAATGCCGGACGTTCCAGTTAAGTAGCAGATTTATTAAGAGGATGCTCCTAGGGTGCTTGGCTTTCAAATTAAATTATAGTGGGGTTTGGCCGGCTGAAGAGCGCTTATCTTGGAGAGGCATGCTTCCGTAGTATTTTCGTGGCAGTAGCATTTATCTGCTTTTTCGCTGTTAGTTCAAACTGAATCTAAAATAAAAATGTAGCTTTTATACGTTCCTTTCCTGTGGTGAGACGTTTATAGGCTACATTATATATAGACACAGTTTTATATAGGCACAGGCCCTCTCTCAGAGACACTTATGGGCTTAATCACCACGAGTACCCACTGATGTATGTGAACACCTCAGTCACTCAGGTTTCTTTAAGTGGTTTTCCTTCACGACAGCGACCGGTATTGCCCCAACAATTCCACAAGTATTCGTAACTTCACGACCTTATTTTTGCTTCGTACAAACTTAAAATCCCCAAATTTAAACCTAAAATTCTTCACCAACGTTATTTTGTGCGGATGGACCTGGATAAGCTCAAGGCTGATGCCGAGAGCTTAGACTGGTCACGGATAGAACAGTTGAGTACGGTGGATGAGAAGGTTGATCTTTTCAACAGTTTCATTATCGGCCTGTATGATACTCACGCACCCGTTCATGCGGTTAAAATGAAACGTCGCTTAGTTCCCTGGATGACGAAAGAGATCGGTGGGTTGATGGCGAGGCGAGATAGGTTGCGCCGAAAACACAAGAAGACTCCGACTGAGGAAAACTGGATTCTGTTTAAAACGGCCAGAAATCGCTGCAACCAAGTGATTAGGAACGCCAAGCGTCGCCATATACATTTGTCGATTGAACAATCCTCTACCAAGAATATTTGGACATTCCTACGAACCCTGGGATTTGGAAGTGTCGGCAAGACTTGAGCTCGTCTCTTGACGTCAATGGTCTAAACCAACATTTTTCATCTCCCCCACACTCTATTGATCCTCTGCTGAAGGCTTTGACAATAAAGTCCATAGCATCCTCTTCCGTAGCTTCACCCCACCCTTTCTGCTTCACCCCGGTTACTGGCTCCGATATCTAATGGCTAAGATGGCTAAGATCGATAGGGATACCCTGCCGCCGGTCTGTTATAATGGCGTGCCCTTACCGTACTGTAAGGAAGTAAAAAACTTAGGTCTTCATATCCAAGACAATCTGTCATGGGAAAAACAAGTTGCTGAGGTAAGTAGGAAGATCTTCGCGACCATGCATTCGCTTAAGCTTAAGCAAAAGTTCCTACCGTACTCAGCCAAAGTTGCGTTGGTCAACGCTTTGCTTCTCGACTATGCAGATGTGTGTTATCCCGACCTCACTGAGGAACTTCTCGATAAATTAGATCGACTTCTCAACGTCTGTATTCGTTACATCTTTGGCCTTCGTAAATATTACCATGTTTCCCAGTTTCGCACTCAGCTAAATTGGCTAAATATCCGCTCCTGCTGGAATGCTCGCATTGTGACTCTTCTTTACGGCATCTTACATGACCCCCTCTCTCCCCAGTACCTCCGCGAACGTTTCGTCCCTCGTGGCGCGCATGGTCGCCTTCAGCGTCCATGCAAAAACCTCCTTTTTGACATCCCCGTGCATGGTACGGCAGGCTATGCGAATTCTTTCACTGTGACAGTAGTGCGCTTGTGAAACGCGCTGCCCCTATACATACGCCAGGCCCAGTCAGTTGATGTGTTTAAGAGTAGAATCCATAAGCACTACTTCGGACTTCAGAGTAATACTCCTATATAGGTATATTTTTGTAGTTTATATATGCAGGTATGTATATATATTTAAATATATATAAACAACATAAATATAAATACTTAGAATACACATTATAATAATATATTATTTATATATATATATATATATATATATATATATATATATATATATATATATCCATGGATGTATATATATATATACATCCATTCGGTAAATTGATAAGTATATATATTTTTTTGTTTTAACTTAAATGATGCGATTTCATATGATAATTTATTTACTATAACTCTCTCGCACTACCCGCACATAACCCAAGGTTATTTTTCTGGAAGAAAATACTCATTAGTATTAAGCTCGCCTTTGTACAAATATGCTTATTGTGCAATAAAGAATTTTCTAATTTTCTAATTTCTAACTTATAAAAAAAAATATTGTCATTGGTACATGCCGGTATTCGAATCCACGACACCACGAATGTGAAGCTTGCCGGATTTTACCGCCGCGTTACCACCACACTATTTATCGAAAATAAATGCGTTTTATCACTATTAATCAGCTATAGAGCGATTATTATTATCAACTATAGAAGTGCTCGTGGTCAAGTCGAACTGAGTGATGGGATCGATCACTTGAGTTAAGCAACAACAGGCGCGGTCAGGTGCAGGATGGGTGACCGTCCCGAAACTATCGCTAGCGGAATTTTTAGTTATTTAATTCGAGTCAAATGTGTTGCAATACAACATGAAAAAAATATTCTTTGTAGCAACCCCAAAAAACAATATCGACTAAAATTGCAAAGCTGCTCTTAAAAGTGTCTCCTACAACTCCTCGTCTCCCTTTACAACTGAAACTTTGAAGACAGGAATTCCGTCGCGGCAAAGAATAGACCGGATTGAAAAACTACGTCTTCACGTCCGCTTACGCTGTGAAACAAAGGGTTCGCAAACTAGTTGCTACGTTAGAAAAGGCTACAAATAAAGTACGAGCGATATAAGGGTGCAAATATTACGACGGAAATTTTGTCTCAGTACTTAACATAAGCAGTCTTGCTCTGTTGTCTTGCTTGTAGAAAATCGGAAATCAGATATTTATGAATTTCATAGTAAAGAATTTACAATATCAATCTACAAAGTAAGCTGATTAAATTTGCTGTCGAGTTTGTAGCTGAGAATAAGGCAGCGGATAAACTCCACTCTGACCATCTTTTCTATTGGTTGGTATAAAGGATCTAAACTAAGACTTAATAAGATCCTGATGAGTGCTGACAAGAACTAAAAATGATGTCGACTAAAAAATACTACAGAAACTGTTCGTAGAAGAGTCTCCTTCATACTTAATATTAGGTACTTTTTACAAAAATAGAAAAAGAAATGCTGCATCATAAAAATGAAGGATTCTGCAATCAACCGCAGAATGCAACATATTAGAAATCGAAATCAAAATATCAGCTATTCGATACAATTTGATGGCGCGTTTAGAAGTTTTCACCTTAGTAAAAATTGTTAGACTAGAAAAATTTTTCCTATGTATATTGGAATTTAATTTTACCCTATACAATAATATTTTGAAAAGTTTGTACTATTTTTCCCCTATATAAGACTTGTGCATATGTAATATTATAATAATCACATTTGCCAGAAATAGAAATCTAAATCTACACTTTATACATAATTAAAGAGCAAGACAACATTGATCCGCAGAACTAAAACATAACAAATAAACAAGAGCGTCTAAACAAAACAACCCTGAGACAATATTGATTTCGGTTCTGCCGACGATATAATCGACCCTAATTTGTCTAAAGTTCGGACAAGAGCTTAATTAATGGCGTAGGATTTTGGCTGATCCCATTTGGTTCAGACCTCTTGACGAAATTAAATAGAATCCAACGTTTCCCATGTCTTTTGGGGAACTGTAGCAACTGTAACAAACTTGAATTATATAAATCTAGCGTGTATTTTTTCGAGATTTAAACCGGAAGCTGATTTACCGGAAGCCCTTAGTTGTCGTGGCGGCAGCGCTATCACGATCATTTGGAGAACGTACTACATGCTAGTGACAAAATGGCGCGTGACTAGAAAATGTTCGTTAAATAGTACTAAACTTTGAAGCACAAAGTTTCCCAGGAGGGGGTTTCTAGAGGCCGCCCCAAAAAGTGTGAAATTGGATTAAGTTGCAAATAATTCTTTTTGATATTTATCTTCATATTATTTATTAATATTGTAAATTCTATAGACAAATAGTGGTGCAAGAGGGGTAGAACGTCGGTTTCTCATTCGCTAGGCCGTGGGTACGAATCCGGACATGTATCAATGACTTTGTTTTCCAAGTTACTTACATTTGAGAAGTTGTGGTAGCAATGCCACTCCCTAATTGTGAAGGAAAACTTCGCGAGGAAACCTGAGTGTCTGAGGTTTTCACATACCTCAGCTCTTGAAATTGCCAATCCGTGGTGGGCACGCAGTGATTAAGTCCATACTCTTTCCCTCTTTGAGAAATGATCTGTGCTGTCATATAAAGGCTGCCATATTATATAGAATAATAAATTACCGCACGACACAATTACTTGTATACTAGTCCCAAACTAAGATACCCTGTGCTATGGTAACCAGACCATTACATAACAAACCTGGTAGTATATCCAGATTTAGCATTAATATTACCTCAACAACTTCGAAGCCTCGGCGGACCTGTCAGAATCAATCTGCAGACCTAAAGGCAAGTTTCGCAGAACTATAAATTATTGCAATGAAACTAAACACCGGCTAAACGTAGCTTATCAGTGAGGAACAGCCAGCCCAGATCAAGTTTGCAACTCTGCGGGCTGCATTTGACGGGGCTCCTACAATCGCAGTACCTATGATGCAGTAGGTAGGACTGGTCCAGTGAGGTGAAGGTGCCTTGAAAATTATTATTTGTAATACTGGGAAACATGGGTTTTATTTAGTTCCATTGATTATTAAACAGATAGTAGGTACTGAACATTTAGATTATAAGAAATTAATATTTTTTGTGTAGCCTATAGGCGACCTACTGCACATTTCTTCTCTCAGAGAGAGAAGATAATTAACTTATTACCGTTGGTGATACATTAAAAATAAAAATAAAAAAAAGTATCGAATGCTCACCACATCTTCATAAATGTACGTAAGTAAGAAAACTAAGACATGCCGATAGGTACATTCCGGGGTTCGAACCCATGCTCTCCTGAATTTTCACCGACCCGGCGTTTCACCGCTGCGGTACCACCGCTTCTGTCACCTTCATTATATAAATATATCATATTTGAATTTTTTGTGACTAAGCTAAGTGTGCGTGATCATTTCGGGTGATAAATTTGTTATGTCGAAGATCACAAATTTGTTGTGGGTAGATAATTAATGTGCTTTCTCTCTATGCCTCTTTTTCCCTCTCTGAGAGAAGGCTGTGGTGTATATAGGCCACTTGCTACAAATATTACTTAGGGGCTTTATTAAACATTTCATGTTGTGTGCGGTTTTAAGCGAACAAAGTTCAAACGAAACTTCATGATCTCGCTTGCAATAAAATTTTAATCCAACATCGGAGTATTTCAATAAAACATTTAAATCGAATCATAAAATTTTCAATACCGGTTCGTTTTATTAGACTATAAGGGCCAATTCATACTCGACGAATAATCAAATATAGCAGGACGTCAGCCGGCGTGCACAAATGGAATTTTTTCGCTCTTAAAATTGCGATCACGTTTCTAATAAAGTGAAAACAATATTCTAGTGACCGGGTGATTTCGGCGCAGCCTGCTATCCCCCGACCGATATATTTTGTAGGTACGGTGGAGTGCACTGCAAGTTAAGCCACGGCATCGCTTACTGTACGATATATAAGTGCGAGTATCGACCAATATGTGCAGTCTATGAGAAGGTTCACTGTACTTAGGTGAAGCGGGCTCTTTCATTGTTACTCTATCTTGTTTGGGCTGGCTTGTGAAGCTGTTAAATTTGTTAAATATTTTTTTACGGTTTCAACACTGCGAAGATGTTTTTGAACTAAAGTTTATAACAACACCCGTAAGTAGATCCGGACTAAAAGTCTACACTACGAAGATGCTTTATTTAGTAAATTTGATTTAGAAACATTTATTTATGGCGTACTAAGAGTCCCCTAGATTAGAGCGATGGGGTTTTCTGCTGTCTGCAGAGTTTGAAAATGCAAAATCGTAAATTTGTTTTTGGGCACCCTCCACCAAAAATAATCGATTACATTTGTGGTCATATCATAATTCGGGATCGCATCCATCGACGCAGGTTCCCAACTTTTTAATACGCGACAGGGGTGTTTTGCAAAACGCGTACATGTATGATGTTGTCGATATAAAAAGCACATTAATCTACACTTATCTCGGCGATATTATTTAATGGTGCGTCGTTTGGCGGTTATTTGTAACATTTATGCGGCGGAATAGATCGTTCCTTCGATGCGCTCACCGATAACGTTTTTATATCGAACATGACATCGTTATTACTCGCCGAAAGTGAATATTTAATGTTTTTATATACATAGTGTTCTTTAACCTATAGCACAGAGGAAACCTTTAGCGAGAGAAGAGTAGCGTAGGTCTGACTCGTGCATTAGCACGCGAATAAAAATCAGTTTTCGAAACATCTGAAACTGTGGAAATTGTTTGGTAAATAATGGTTTCTGTCGTTTACTGGCAGACAATAATTAGTATTTATTTATTTATATATTTATTCACTGTAAACAATGCAAGATTACAATATCAATAGTTTGCCAAACTGCTAATGCAGTTTATCGGCAAGCTCTTGGTAACAGTTCTTTTTATCTTACTAAATTAACATTATCTTCCACACAACTAAAATTATCGATAATAATATTTTATGTCTACAGACTACTTAACACAAAACGCTTAAGCATATTTTTAAATTGTGCTTTTCTGAGGTGCTTATTAAATAATTCCTCTGGGAGTAACTTGTATATAAAAAGTATGATATTAACAAAGTCCACAAAACCATTCTGTGTCAAAACACAATAATTCTACTGTTGTAAGTAGTTTAATATAATTTCCACAAACAACTCTCTCCCTCCGATTTGCATGAAATATAAAGGTGACCGCAGACATAGTTTTCCATTGTTTATGGCGGTTAAAAGCGAGCGGTCGCCGGTCGGTTTGTGAACCTTCACCGCTGAAAATGTGAACCTAGCAAATTATCTATTACCTAAAGACCATATTAAAACTCGATATTTTTGTTTGACGATTCCGAAAAGTACACCAAGTAAGCAATGTGTATGCCATGCATAAACAAACTCCACGTGGAATGTAAAATTCTCGGGCTGAAGCAAGATTCAAACCCCGCCTTTAGACTACCATGCAATCACTCTAAAACTTGTATCATGAAATAACTTCGGAAAACGTGTCAATCCAGGCTATCGCAGATCTTCCAATTCTTTTTTCGGGCCATTACAATTTTATATTACTTGACAACGATACAATCCAGAAAATTCCATAAAAACGGGCAGAGTAGAGTAAATAGATAGAATGAAAGCAAAGAAGTCGAAGGCCAAGGCCTTGGAGAAGCTTTACACCTCTAGATTAATTAAAAGAGAAAATACAAATCGTGACGGCCTACAGACACATAAACCAAATTTAAAACACTTATTTACTGCACTATACACCTTGAAATCTGAATGTATTTGAAAGCCGAGGTAATCTTCACACTATTGCTTTTAAGTACAAACTTAAAATAAACAAAAGTTTAGATATGTTTTAAAAACCTATTAAGAGGCTAAAAATTCCACCCATGCCGGGATTCGAACCCGCGACATCTGGCTATCCGTGCCAGCACTCTTTCCAACTGAGCTAATGGGCGACTCATTGAATTGTCCTTAGCACGGGTTAGTGCATTAAAAATAATATAATCATTTAGATACGTTGTTAAAAAAAAGGTTTTTTAAAAAAATAATTCTTTGTTTTCCACAGACGCTGGGTCCGTGCCTTTTTTCGTTCCGATTGCTTTTATCTTTTCCCTTTTGTACTCCTTAAATCTCTAAGACTACTTAATTTCTTTGCGTACAGATGTCATTGTACGACATATACTTATACTACGCCTTCAATCTTACTACATTTTTTTTTTAATGGTTGAGTAATAAGCCTCTCCGTCTATCTGAACAATGAAATGCGGACCCGCGGCACGCACGCACCGCTCCGGCTGGCTCAGGAAACCTAGGTTGTAATAGATTCGAGTTGGTGTCGAGATATTTTTGATTTCTTTTTTAAGAAAACAAAGTAGCCTATTGCTAAGGCACGTTCATTTTGCTTTAGATTTCAACCCATCCAAAAGTCATGGTGTATACTTTTTCATTCTAATGCTTGTACCAAGTCCGGATTGTCAGTCGTTAAACTAAGCTCAACCTCGGCCGCATTCTTGTCCTCAACTCCTTTATTGTTTTACTTTACATTTATGCAAACGGATAACATAAATTCGTTTGATAGTGCCAGCCTAACAATGGCCCCGCCAGGAACTCTTTTTATGGGCATAAAAATGTTTTTTGATGGCTTTTGTTTCAATGTTACCCACTTGACCATGAAAGCTGGGGTTTTATACGATTTCAGTTAGTCTTTGTGGAGTTCAGGATTTTAATAGCTCAAACAGTGTTTGCCTCGCTCTGTATGTTGCTTGTCGCAGACTATTGTTATTGCTTTCAGGTCATGAATAAATATCTTATACACGTTACATTCACTTGATACACAATTTAAACTGATTTCAGAGTTTTTCTTTAAGGCCCACTTGCGTCAGCCCGGATTAGCTCATTTAACTCGAGTTAACCGGTTAAATCAATAATTTTGCATGTAAAATGATGGATTCAACCGGTTAACTAGACTAGACTAACAAGTGGGCCTTAATGTACGAACTAAATTCACCAGGTCGCATATATTTTTTACACGTAGACATTCTACTCATTCACGGCCAACTTTCAATAAGGTTAACCAGCTATCAACTGGACATATGTGCCATAGTTACTGAATCTTTCGAAGAGAACGGCGGTATCCCGGTGGGTAGAGCAATACCACTTGCTAAAACTGAAGGAAAACATCGCGGGGAAACCTGAGTGTCTGAGGTGTTTTAATACCTCAGCGCCTGAAATTGCCAATCCACGGTGATTAAGCCCATATTTTCTATCTCTAAGAGAATGCCTGTGCCCTGTTATAGGTCGTTTGTAAGCTACATAAAAAAATATAAATAAATAAATATTCGTGGACATATTACACAGATCTCGTTAGCCCTATACTAAGTACAACTAATTGACTTGTGTTATAGGTGCTAACTTGACGATAGATTTAATACAATAAATACATTAATAAAATCTTTCGATAGGAAAACTCTTTGTGTTTTTTTTTATTATAACACACGCCGACCAAGCCCAGCCAAATTGGAACCTGAATAAATAATAACGTCTACTTATATCTTCTCTTCTTCAAATCTAGACCCTTGAACTTTTTATTCCATTATGTGGAGAGGAGACTGTCAATTGGCTGTCATATTCCGGTACAATCAGCACTCGATCACACTTGGCGAGCCCATAATGAGGGGTGACGTTTATTAAAAAAGTCTGTTCCTATCACCTCCCAAATACTCAATACTATTTTTTTCTACAAAATATGGAGCCTTGGATTCTACCTGCCTCTGCAAACTAGAAACGTGAGCTTTAGGAAGTACTTATGCTTATGTCACATGAGGGCTATTGATACCATTACATTTATATTACATAACTTCACGCCTGTATCCCAGAGGGGTAGGCAGAGACCAGGGCCTGCCACCTGCCACGATCCTGACAGATCACCTTCGCTTCATCAATGGTCATAAGTCGTTGCATGCACGCACGCTGGGTTCGGGTACTTTTTATCTTCCCCTTTGCTGATACATCCCCTATTTGGTAGATGTATGTCCGCCTGGGACGTCCTTTACCAGCGCTTCCACTCACATTCGCAGTATATATTTGTTTCGTCAATCTTTCTTCCTTCATCCTCTCCACATGTCCAAACCAACACAACATTCCTTTCTCAATTCTAGTCACTAAACCCTCTTTCTAGCTATCTATACTAAGTCTAACTATTATAGTTATGAAAGAGTTTATCCTTTGATAATTACCAAGAGACTCGAAACCAGACAACCCATCTGACATTATTTCAAGTAAGTGAATCTGGAATATCATGTAGGCGGCGTACTTATCAATTAATCAACCATTGACTGGTTGATTAATTGATAAGTACTAAAATATAGCCGTTGTTTTTCTTTTAGATAATATCGTCTTTCCTTCCTTACCTTCCTGCGATGCAGGAAGACACCCGTGCCCCAGCAGTGGGGACATACAAGGGTTGATAACGAATATCGTCTTTATTGCTTTGAGATCGAATTAGAAGTGGTTTTTTCCGAAAATATTGTCAGGATCACACTTATATGTCAGTCGGGAGCGACCCCACCGAAGTCCGAAGAGGAATTATTAAAAAATCATTAGATATAGACCAGGTGATGGATGGACCCGCGGACGATCCATTTCAATTCCATTCACTCGGCTCTTTGCACGCTTTAGAAGGGGTTTGATCCCCCCGGCAATAGATAATTCCATTTGGGTATTTTTGTCGCTTCTCGTGGCAATCCTCTGTTTTGGCTGATGTTTTCT
The DNA here is from genome assembly GCA_934045075.1 of Yponomeuta sedellus. Lineage (NCBI taxonomy): Eukaryota > Metazoa > Arthropoda > Insecta > Lepidoptera > Yponomeutidae > Yponomeuta > Yponomeuta sedellus. The sequence continues at coordinate 16,140,372 of OW203722.1, read as the reverse complement.
CTATGCGGTGTAGATTTGGTCAGTTCAATTTGCAATAGCTGTTGTTTGAGCTCGCATTAAAATCTTTTATTCGCTTCATTCAAAAAAGGGACCTCTTAAACCCAGGGTGACTCTGTTAATGGAAGAATAGTAAGTAGTATTGTTCGGATTGAAACGCACTAGCGGCTACTAAGTATGCACTATCGAAGAATAATAAAAATAATAAGTTCCACACAACACAATTACTTGACAAGGTCCCAAACTAGGATACCCTGTACTATGATAACCAGGCAAGGATGTACAGACATAGAAATACACCCAGACTGAGGCCACTTGTACAAATGTACGGTGGCCCAATGTACGAAAATGTACTGAAGCTTTTTCACTTGCGGTACATTTTTTTCATTTAATTTAACCGCATCGGCACAAGGTGGCGGAGGAGTCCCCGCATGTGGGGTTAGTCCATTTAAAAGAAGCAAAACTAGTCTAGTCTAACAATTTCAAAGATTGGAGCTAACATATAGAGATTTCTTTCTTCAAACAGTCGACAGCAGGTCATCCTTTACATTATATCATTTGTTGCAAGGTTGCCCTTAATGGAATAGATTAGAGTGCTTGTGTGTAAAGAATGATATACTGTCGAGTTTCCTTTATCCCTAGTATCTAAAAAGTCAACCTAAATATCAAATGTAAGAATAGCGTCAGTAAAAGTGCCTACGTTTCTTAAATTGGACTTGACTTCATGGTTTTGTTTTATTATTTCTATTATCTAACCATTTAATAAAAACAATGGTGTAACCTTGTTTTTATGAAATTCTAAGATAACCAAATTATTTATTTTCGTTTGCACACACGCACATACCCAATATAAATGTACAAAAGTAAAAGAAATCATACACGGAGTATATGATTGATATAGTTGGTAAAAGAAAAATTACAAAGCGACATATGAATCAAGCGTAATTTAGCTCAGATCCATTTCATTCAAACATGCCTTTACATCTGGTAGAGCAAGGCAAAAACATTTTTGAGACTGGAAGTGAAATTTCACTATTTTTCTGGAAATTTCGTTTTCTTTTCTTCATTCAAGCTCAAATAGTTTTTTACAAAATGGCTTTACATTTTTGTTTCCAGACAGAAAGAAAAAGTCTAAGTGAAATCGTATTCTTCTATTTCTACTGTTTTTTGCTAAGCTGAAGGTAATGTATTATTTAAAACACGACCTTATATAGCTCGCTGTAAGGGCTATCGTCGTATACTCTTGTACGGCTCAACGTACGCACAGCAATAATGATAACACAATAATAACACCCGGCACATTACTCACACTAACCAGGAATGATGAGTTAGTAAATCATATCTCTCGCCGATTTATATCAGCACTAAACTGGAGGGATTGCCGTCATAAATAAAAAATATCAACTCTTTATGGCACATTATTATATCGCGGAAATAAAAGAAAACTCGGTTACACACAAGGTGCAAAGCGGTTGCTGTAACATATTTTGTTAAAATACACCATTTTGGTGTAACTTTAAAAAACTGTTGGATGCATGCTTAAAAAAAAACATTGTAATAAAAATGTTGGAACTAAAAGATAACTTATCCGCTCAACCTAAAACAGTAGGAGATGTAGTCAGCTTATTACATGTTTTCTTTCAAATTCATAAATTTTCAACTACAGCTTAAATACGAAAAACATGTCAAATATATTATATACAATCACAAAATCGTACCTTTGTAATATATAATACTTGGACCTCAAATACTTCTACATTCCATGCAACTTCTATTCCTAGAAAAGTAAAGTGGTCACTCAAACGTCGCAGTGCCTGACGCATATTTTAAATGCAGTAATCTTAACAATACAACATATAAGTGAAACCGGAACAAACATAAATGTTCGAGACATAATGTTCTACTAAAAACGTCTTATCATGCGAACTACACTTCACAAACACCCACAAAGCCCTCTGAAGCTACGCGGCTACGCGCGTAGTCTCAGGCGGTCTACGGCGATCGCTACGAGCCTTCGTAGGTACATAGCTTCGTAGCTAAGCACCGCGCCCGTTAACTCGCCGTCACTGCATAAAATAACCATCTGCGGAAACCGCCGCTGATCCTTTGAAAAACTCTCTTTGTGAGGAGAGCTCCGCAAAATAAATACGCCAGAAATACCCGCCCTTACGTTTTTAGATTTTAACATCTTCCTCATGATTGTTGTCTTTAATTTTCAATCCGTCGGTAGGTAGGTAATAATAATTACTTCCACATAATACAATCACTTGTCGTGGAGCCAAATTAGGGTACTCTGCTTTATGGTAACATCACAAATATGAGATACACCTAGACTGAAGTCAGTTGTACAAATGAACGATGGTCCTTAGTGGAAAACGAACCCATGACCTCCGGCTGGTAATCAGACGTGATACTACGTGTAATCAGTCGAGGTCTACCGATAGATACTAATTCAAATAACATTTCTGAAAGACTGTTCTATTGTCAGTCTATCGACGCTTCAGTTACCTGAAGTAACCGGACGTGAACGTATTAAATGTTACGATAACTCGCTTTTCGTTTTATCTGTCATAATACACGATTTGAGATTTGACATAGTTACTCTTCACTTTAATAATATAGAGACGAGAGCAACTCCGATGAATAGAATATAAAAATCAAATGCTTGACTTTTAAATATCAACTATTATCATGCATCGTTAGAACAAAATATAAACATTTTGTATGAAACAATTTTGATTTGTAGTGTGAATTCGGAAATCATTGAGCTATAACTAGTTTGCCCAGTTTATGCTAGGTTTATGCCTGTTTTTTTTTTTGTTGAATTTAGTTTGTGATAACGCGCTCTACATCCCCTCTTATGATATGTTTATGTACTTTGGAGATTTTATGTGGACGTTCTGACGCGAAGCACGAATTTTATTGGGTTTATAGAATTTTATGACGCCCATAGACATTGCGGTCGCCGCTGTTTTTCATTGTCTATTGATTTTGTTGCCGACCACTTAAATGCCCTTAGGGATTCACGGATGTTATGGCAACCGTTTGGATAATATATCATTTTTCTTTAGGTGAAATTTCAGTAATAAGTACCCGAAACAGACGTGCGTGCATGCAACGACTAATGAACGTTGTTGAAGCAAAGGTGATCTGTCACGATCGTAGCAAATCGCAGTACCTGATCTCCGACTACCCTTCTGGGAGAAAGGCATGAATTTATGTTATTATATATTAAACGGGTCTAACCGCGATTCTACCTAATAGGTACATTTTATTAGGTTTATTTACCGTAATAACGTTAACCTAATCCCGTCTTACCTAATAAATAATCGTGATTAGACCCGTTTGATATATTACTATGTATAAGCATCGCGAGTCATTAAGTTTATGTTAGGTTATGTGGTCAGTTTCAAACGCAGTCAGTTATACGTTTTCAATATTAAACGAGACGATGACGTTAAGTAAAGTGTGAATCTAGTGAATAGATAGCTTAACATTAATTATCTTATACTATTTTTATTTTTAATGCATTATCCCGTGCTAAGGACAAATTTAAAAACCTATTTATTTAACCTTAGCACGGGTTAGTGCATTGAAAATAAAAATAGTATAATCATGTGGGTACAGTGATATCGTTCCGATGTAAAACCTAACTGCAAAGTAGGTAGTCGGGGCTGTAATTGATGCAATTTGCTTAAGCCAGATGTCGCTGCCTGTACGTAATACAGAGAATATTGTAAAGAGGTTCGAAATTTCACTGATGCCGGTGAGTCGCCCATTGGCTCAATTGGTAGAGCGCTGGCATGGATAGCCAGAGGTTGCGGGTTCGAATCCCGGCATGGGTGAAATTTTTTGCCTCTAAATATGTTTTTAAATCAATTATCTTGTAAAACTATATAGATGAAGCGCTCGTGGCATAGTGGAACCGAGTGATTGGAATCAATCACTTGAGTTAAGCAACAACAGGCGCGGCCAGCTGCAGGATGGATGACCGTCCTTTTTTCATTCAATTTGTTAGTCATTTCTTAGCGTCATTTTTTAGAGCGCTTCCGTACTTCGCAAGGCACGCAAAGCCGTTGGTGCCGGTTGTCATGTAATGGCAGTTGTTAAGCCATGTCAGAGGGCTTATGGGCGGCTTGATAACTTCTGACGGTAAGGCCCGCCACTGTCTAATATTATTATTATTAAATTATTTATTGTAGCTGTAAAGATTTTACAATTGGCGGGCTTAATTCTAAATAGCATTTCATTCTAGCCAACCAACAATCTCCACCAACCCGGACTTGGCTCCCGTGGTGGAGTATGGCCTAACCATCCTGTGATGCAGGAAGAGAGCCGTGGCCCAGCTGTGGGGACATACAAGGGATGATATCGACTACATACATAATCTCACACCTGTAGCCCAGACGGGTAGGCAGGTAGGAGATCAAGGTTTGCAACTTTCCACGATCCCGAAAAACCTCTTTCGCTTAATCAACGACGGCCTCGGGGGCGCAGTGGTTTGGCACGCTCTGTAAAACCGAAGGCCTCAGGTTCGATCCCCAGCCGGGTCAAACTAGGAAACGAACTTTTCAAGTTTGTCTTGGGTCTTGGATGTTATGTATGTTTATTGTATTAAATCTATCGTGGAGCTAGCACCTATAACACAAGTCATTTAATTGTACTTAGTATACAGGGCGTCCCAAAGTTATGGGCCATGAAGGGAAAGTACCTTAAATATCGTAGATAGGGTATTTTGCTGAAAGAAGACTTCATGTTATTTTTAAAAGATAGTAATTCGGCATTCAAAGATTTTCTAAAAATTACTTGCCTTGTCTGGGAATCGAACCAACTTAAATTGAAAAAAAAAAACACCCCTACTTTTATGATGCCAATCGAAAAAATGGCCAAAAACTAATAATTCTTCTTAAGTAACATAGTATTTTAAAAGAAAGGAACAGCGTGAAATTAATCATTTTAATAAAATTAAAAACATTCATGAAACTGCCATAGTCAATGAAGTGGGTATTTTTTTGTAAATAAATCATTAAATTGTATAGAATCAGGCGTTACTTTGCGGAAATCCATAATAGCATTACAAAGTTAAAATTACTTTGCTGAATTCCGCCAAAAATCCCACAAGCACGATGCGGCTAGCTAATGCACCGCCCTCCCTCCCACTTTTTCAAGCAGAAGCAAGACACGAACACACCACCATCAACACCAATACTTGTGTGAGAAAACACGCGACGCGTTTCACCTCTAACACGAGGCATCCTCAGGCTCCCAAATGCAAGTGACCGTCTCCGCAAAAACGCTCCGTATTTGTCTTGCTTCTGCTTGAAAAAGTGGGAGGGAGGGCGATGCATTAGCTAGCCGCATGGTGCTTGTGGGATTTTTGGCGGAATTCAGCAAAGTAATTTTAACTTTTTAATAAATCATTAAATGCTCAAAATGTGATCCCTCTTGTCTTACGCAAATCGTCAATCTTTTAATGATTCCGCTGCCTGTTGATTTTCATTTTTAATTTTCAACTTAATTGCCTACGGCAGTTTCATGTATGTTTTTATTTGGTTAAAATGATTAATTTCACGCTGTTCCTTTCTTTTAAAATACTATGTTACTTGAGAAGAGTTATAGGTTTTTGGCCATTCTTTCGTTTGGCATCATAAAAGTAGGGGTGTTTTTTTTTCAATTTAAGTCGGTTCGATTCCCAGACAAGTAAAGTAATTTTTTGAAAATTTTTGAATGCAGAACTACTAACTTTTAAAAATAACATAAAGTCTTCTTTCAGCGAAATACCCTATCTACGATATTTAAGGTACTTTCCCTTCATGGCCCGTAACTTTGGGACGCCCTGTAGAGCTAACGAGACCTGTGTAATATCTTCTTCAGGCTATATGAGTCCACTGCTGGACTTAGCCCTCCCCTAATGAGCGCCATAGCACAAGGTTGTGCCATCATTGGGGGGTAATGCCCATAATCCCCACGCTGAGCATGCGAGTTGGGGATCGCAGATTGGTGGAATAGTACTGCAGGGGGCGCTGCTGCCCACCCCCCGGTTTGTGTCCCTTAGTCGCCTTTTACGACACCCGTGGGAAGAATTTGGGTTGGTGCTATTCTCTAAGCCAACACCACACAGCAAGCCTGTGCCTGTGTAATATATCCATGATTTATTTATTTTATCAACACCGATTCGCGGCATGCACGTCGCCAGTTTCGGGTACTATTTATCTTACTCTTCACTCAATCGTGAAAGACTAAAACGTACTATGTACTAATAGATATGTGTTATCGAGGCCAGTGGCTGTTTACTTAGTAATGCGCACTTTAGAGTGAGGTCCCATTGCGTATTTGTGTATTTTGGGATCTAATACTTTATATTCTTTTTAATGCACTAACCCGTGCTAAAAACATTTTTTAAAACCTATTTAGAGGCTAAAAATTCCACCCATGCCGGGTACTGGTGTACGTAATATAGAGAATATTGTAAAGAAGTTCGAAATTTCACTGATGCTGGTGAGTCGCCCATTAGCTCAATTGGAATGAGCGTTGGCATGGATAGCCAGAGATCGCGGGTTCGAATCCCGGCATGGGTGGAATTTTTAGCCTCTAAATAGGTTTTTAAAAATGTTTTTAGCACGGGCATAGATTCAAATATAATTGTTGTTAAGATATAAAGTTGAATTTGAGCTTTTGAACTAAACCACGTTTATACAAAAAAGATATATTCTCCTACTAAGTATACTAATCTCTGCACGTACTGGGCCAGCAGACAAAACAAAATAATTAACTAGAAGCACCGCTTTAGACTCACGGATTCCGTGTTTAGACTGTGCAAGGTCTCTACACCATACCAACTTTAACATGATATTGTAAATTTTAATCCCACCAAAAACATTCCATAAAAACTAGCCAAGTCTCGATAGAGCTGCTCGTTTATCTCTAAAAAGTAATGAAATCTGGACAAATTCGTGCCAAGTCTAAGGTTTCTTACTGCGATTTCTTTATTATTGTAGTTAATGTTGTGATTTTGGATTTTAAGTATGTGACTATAGCTTATTGGATGACGAAAATTTCTACGTTCTGGTCTTATCTAGAGGTTCTCAAACAGGGGCCTGAAAATGCGGCGAAATGGTTCCAGTAAATATAGTACGGTAGTGTTAGCTTCGCGTTCGACTTGGCGGAGGCACTGCCGTGCCCCCTGATATCTCATTTATCGTTCATAGGAGACAACTTTAATTAAAACACTGAAAAAAAGTATACGTCGCGAGAAACGGGCCATATACCATTGACTAGGAGGTAAGAATCACGTTATTGTACACGTAAACCCCGGTCTCTACTTCATTGTTGGAGCACCCACTCGAGGCAATCACTTCTTCTGGTCCCAAAGTAGAAGTACTGTGCTATGAAACAACCAACCCGCACATGTCCACTGCTGGACATAGGTCTCATCAAAGCACGCCTCTCCCTTGTGGCCTCAAACATTCTCATCCAGCTGCTATTGCAGTCTGCCCCAGATCATTGGTCCAGCGAGCTAGTGGGCGTCCTACGCTGCTTTCGCTAGTTCGTGGTCTCTAATCGATAATCTATGCATACTGTGCTAAGTTAATCATTAAGAATAACCTAGATACCGCCAATGTACAAATACATTAAAGCGTATTTTAAACTTTCGCGACTTGAACTCATAGCCGAATTGTGCGTGAGGCGTTGAAATTAAGAAACACAAAAAATTTAATCGAGTATGTGGTTTCAAACTGTTGCAAACGTGGGATCCGGTCATCAAGAAGTGTTCGAGTAGAAAAAAGTCACATGGCTTATCGTCCGACCCTGTCGCAACCCTAATAGTGCTTTGTGATGGCTGATTGAGTGTAGTCTGAAACCTTGTCAGCCGAAGATGCGAACGGGTGCCAGCCATAAGTCTTCTCGTGACCATGAACTATATTAAAGCGGACCCCCGGAAATCAAACTCGTTTTTGCTGTGTTGGTGATCGAATCTGTAACCACTAGACCACCGAGGTACTTCGAAGTCCTTCTGCTAGTACGTGTTTAGCTTAGCCCGTCCAGCCATTTCCAGGAAATCCCGGGCTAAACTGCGTCCGGGCGGCTCTAACAGTTTGACGGCGCACTTAATGTATTTATACTGGCATCGGGCAGCGGCATCTGTGGCTAATGATATCGCCGGACTGGGTGGCGAGGGGGTTAAAGCACCCCTTTCTGTCCTCTTGTGGGCTTACTATGCGGTGATTTTGTTCCGAAGTACGTGTAGAATACTTTCTATGTATCTAACTCAAAATTTTGATGGCAAATAAGACTATCGTAATGCCGCGTCACAAGCAAACAAGTACAACTATGCAAGCCCCCAAAGCTTTGACCGGTTAACAAGTTAATACAAAAAAGAAATCTACATGATCATTCTATATCTTAAAACCAAAGTAATTGGGCCAACAGGTTATGCTACATTGATTGGAAATGGACAGTTTACACGTTAGCAGGGCCGTTAAGATGACAGATTTGCTATAGCTGTAAAAACATAAATCTTAAACGTGCTCAAAACTATCGACCAAATAAAATGAATCCGAAAACAATTAAAATCCTTTAATAACCCTTAGCTGTCGATACGTAAATTTACCTAACATTATCTGTAGTATCCTAACACATCTGGACTAAATATAGGTGCTATGCGTTTCATTTTAGGTGTCTGCAATACGATACTTGGTATATCGGTCATCCGGGATAACAACGAGATATTTATATTTTTATAAATTTAACAGGGCGAGATTTCGTCGATGGTTTTTCTGAAACTAAAATGAATCAGTAAATATGCAAAATGCGTAATTTGACTGACATTAATAGTTATTCAATTATGTTAATGTTACCGTGTTTTTTTAGAAGTATTATAACAAAATATAATAGTTAGGTAGTCCAGGACGAGGGATATACTGTACTGCGTAGAGCTGTTACGTCATGATCATCATTAGTCACTTGACACCTACTGCAGGACATAGGCCTTCCGGTCTACTCCGGTCTTATGGCGTCCGCATCAGCGACTCCCGTTACCGTAACCAGGTCGTCAGACAACCTGTTGGGGGGCCTACTCGTGACGTTTGAGCTAAAAAGTTCTGACCTGGTGACCACGGCCCAGACGACACAGCGTGGGAAAGGTCTCCGGATTTATGTAAGCTACTAATTCTCCTTCTTCAGCCATGAGGTAATTATTTTTCTATACAGTATTACTATACAGGAAAGAATTATAGCACATAACAAAGAATAACCAAAACTTTAAACATACAAAAGGCCAATTATAAGAAGACAAATATATATTTTAGTGAGATTTACCATAAATTTAGATAGAGATTTATTCTGGTGCTTATTGCGCTGTACTAAGGCTTCATAGGTACTTCAGAAGTCTTAGTATTTCTAGATAAAATTGTACTCGAATTGGCAATACTATTAGACGACGAACTGATGTCTTAATTATGTGGTAGACCTGATATTTTGCAGTGAAGCTCCTTGTAACATGGTTTTACTTATTTTTGTTTATTTCATCCTCAAAAAATTCTCTCTTTCTCTCTCTCTTACTTTTAGTTAAGCTGAAGATGTTCTTCTTGCTATGTATCTCCTAAATAAAAATTGTCAATGCCTATTGTACCCAGCGAATAATACGAACTACAGTATCTTTGTCGCCACGTCCGCCCGCGCGCCCTGACCGCGGCGGCGTCGACCCCCATTGTTCGGTCATTAGTTAAACACGCCGCCGCTGATGCCGCCAAGGTTCTTTCCCAGTAGATACCTATAACTTAAACCATGAAATGACCTTTTAAAAATTAGCAGTATATTAATATTTTCTCAAACCGCGCAGATAATGTTTTATACATTTACTAGTTGACCCCGTAAACCACAGAAAAAAAAACGTAAGCGTTGTTTTGCCATCTTAGTTAGATTAGAACTCTTAATCAATTAGACGACAAACTATTCTCAGACTTACTAAATATACAAAATCGGTGAAGGCTTTTCAGAGTTTGATAACAAACACTGTGACACGAGATATCATTTATTAGACTTTCTTTTTGTAATTTAGGCGAGTGCTGCAAATCAGAGCCGTTAGAAGGCAACTCACGCATCTCTGACGGAAAACGCTGAGCACTACACCTTTTGCCAATTGCGGCCAATTAACAATAACTGGCTCATAAGTCACTCTCAATTCTTTTTAATGACATATGAATGTTTAATTTTTTTTTTAACTAGGTACTTTACTCGTGACATTGCCGGTAATAAACTTTACTTTTACTTTTTTTTTTACTTTTAGATTTTTTTTGTTAACCATATTCCTACTTAACTTTGTAGGAATCGGACGACTATTTACTTATGTACTAACTAGAACCGATTATCTAAGAACAACACGTCTTGGGCTTGTTAGGAAAGGCCCCTGCCACCGCCCGCATGTCGCAAGTTTATCTTCTCCATACGAGTAGGTATGTGGACTCGATTAGCCGCCCTTTGATCAAATAATCCGCCGATAAAACGGGGCCCACTGAATTAAATTACATTAAATGCCATTGTTGGAGTGAGCCAACTGTGAAATGGTGTTGATGAGTGGCTGCGTAAATAAGATCGGATGTTGTGTAAAGAGTTGAGTAAGCTTTCAGAGTTATCTCTAAAAGGGTAGGAATGAACAATTCTGTTGAAAAATAAGAGAAATGTACATGTGGTATTTAGGCATTTGAAAAACAAGTAGTGTGGCCTTCACTCTGCTTGAAAATCACTTTGCAATTGCCTAAATGGTAAATCTCGAGCGTACGCGTGAAATCAACTGTCAGGGAATAAGAATGCTTAAGAAAAGATAGGGCCAACAAGCAACAGCTTCAAGTAAATTTAGTAACGAGAAACCTGGAGTTTGTTTCTTGTTATAGCAAGAATTAACTCCAGGTTTATCGTTCTATCACAATCTACTGATACAATCTACAAATCAACTTTGGACTACTGACAGTTGTTACAGTCAGTCGCCCAATATTGATGGTGAAAGATAACTCACAGTTGTTAACATTATATTAACAGGTGGTTAGTAAACCAGGAGTTTCTTGTTCTAGTTACCAAGTCCACTTCTGGATGTTACTTATTGCCTATCGCTGATGGCTGCTAAAAACACTTTATCCCAAAAATAAATAAGCGACACTTTAAAACGCCGCGTCAATGTCATTAATCCAGGAAACGACGGCATAAATTAGACGACCGCCCCTCAGGCCGAAAGCCGAGGGCCGAGATTAATACCGGCATTAATCGAGTGACCGCTCGGCTAGGTGACCGCCAATTAAACTGGTCGGTTTATCTTGCTGGCACCTGCGTGAAATAGCATGCTAGGATGCCACGAGAGGTACGACTTCCTTGTTTGCAAAACTTAGTTGCCAGAACAGCCAAAAGTATCACAGTGTATTCCTGTTTCTCGTTTGCGCGTAATTCACCAGTCCTACAATCTATGGCTTGTTATAACAATTTGATGTCCATTGCACAGGCTATTAACCTACAGATTAACAAGTAGGAAGACTTATACGCAATACGCGCTCTTTCCAACTAAGCCGATGGGCGAATCACCGGCATCAGTGAAATTTCGAACCTGTTTACAATATTCCCTGTATTACGTACAGGCAGCGACATTTTTAGCCTCTAAATAGGTTTTTAAAATTGTTCTTAGCACGGGTTAGTGCATGAAAAAGAATATAATCATTTGGGTACAGCGATATTATTCCGATGTAAAAACCTAACTGCAAAGAAGGTAGTCGGGGCTGTAAGTGATGCAAATTACTTCAGCCAGATGTCGCTGCCTGTACATAATACAGAGAATATTGTAAAGAGGTTCAACATTTCACTGATGCCGGTGAGTTGCCCATTGGCTCAGTTGGAAAGAGCGCTGTCACGGATAGCCAGAGGTCGCGGGTTCGAATTCCGGCATGGGTGGAATTTTTAGCCTCTAAATAGGTTTTAAAAAAAAAATGTTAACAATGAATATTCCTACCAAGGATGTTTTAACCAACCTTCTTGATTCCTACCGATCCCGATTAGAGCTCACATTTTCACCCATAACGTAATATACAATATATTTGTAACTCGAATGATAACAATTATTGTGCAGAGCGACACCCGACTGCGTTCTCTTTATTATCTAGAATGTCCTATGTTACAAATAATAAAACTTCTAAATAAGCAAAATAATCATAAAGCATAGGTATAAAAGTTCTACTCAAGACTCAAATTAGGATCTTACAAACGACTCTTTTATCTTTAGGTTTCTGTGCGCGTAATGGGCTTACTGGGCTCTATTAATAATACCACATTGCTACTAATTAAACTGGTCTATCCGCAATTATTTATTATGTTGAATGTAAATATGTTATAATTTTACCTAATAAATAACCGCTAAATATATTATAACTATATTCTATGAGCATCTCGATTCTAAAAAATGCCTACTATGTTTATATTTGTCAGTCTTTCAGGCTGACCTGCAAAGCGCTTTATCTTTCGAACTGAGTGCTTAGTGCGAGTTTGACAGATCCAATCGAATAACTTTACTACCGCGTTAATCGAGCATTGAGTAGTAAGTATGAGTAAGTTAACCGTTCGAACTGGCAAAACGCTGTCACAGTACAACTCGCACTCGCGTTTATTCGTGTTTTGGCTGGTAAACGTGTTCACTTCTCAACGTAAACCATTACAACTCGCACTCAGCAATTTTAATTTCCATACTTGTCGCTAGGTGGCGCTTCCTCGATGCCATAGAAATATGAGTTTACGTTAACGCGATCGAGTAGTTAAAAAACTCGCACTAAGCACTCTGTAGGTGTAGGGAAGTTGAAATATTCACAGTCCATGTGTTATTAATAAAAACCGGTCAAGTGTGAGTCAGATACCTGTTAATGGTCCTGCACTGAATAAAAAAAACACAGTCTTACATAACCCTCGGTGTGCGACTTTGACTCGCACTTGGCATCACGCCTTATTTTGAATCAAAACACACGTTTTGACTCAAAAGTAGGCGTGATATTCATAAACTGACAAGTAATCAGGTTGTCCTTCTTAAACAATCATTTTATAGTGAAACGACCTGCGGTGTGCAGTGCACAGCCAGGTTGGCGATCTCTGGAATTAAGCGCTGGGCATACTTGCGGCATCCGTTGAAATCTAGAAATGCAACTTAAAGTGGGTACCTGGGTGAGAAAACATGACATAACTGAAAAAGGTCTTATTCTCTGAAAACGTCAATTAAACTAAAATGGTACCAAGTCACTCATTAGGCTTAGTACTCGGAAAAATGGTAAAAGAAAATAACTTCAAGACACATATTGTATAACATTTCCGGATGTAGGCACCCTACAGAGTATTTAATCCGATTCAAATTGTAGCGCGACTAAAGCTACCTAGTGTCGACTAATGTGGCCAATCTGGCATACTATATACATGCGAAAGCGCATCTACATTTACGTTTTAATTGCAAAGTTAACCGTTAAAAACTGAAAAGAGTGCACGCATGAAAAGGTCGATAGGTTTTGCCAAGATGTTTGAATATTTTCCACCTATCTTCTGTTTTTTAACCGAAAACTACTCAATGCTCAATTTAAGTCACTGCACACCTTTTGCTTTACGCTTCCTTTGACTCAGCAGTCCACCATGTTTGTGGTCTATCAAAATTTCTGTACAACTCTCTCAACCCTAAGTTCTTAGTCTCTTAATCTAGTAATTTTCAGGCCAATCATGGTTTTTACGCAACGTAAGTCCAACAACAGTCTGATATAGTCAAATGATTAATGTAGGTAGCTCGCAGATTAGCCTGCCGCAGTCAGCGCAGTAATCAGGGATCACCAACCGTTGGTCTGTCCCGGCCCGCTCGCTCGGAGCGAAGGCAAAGCGTGCGTGAACCGACCGCCCTGCCCGTGACAGCGGCTGAATATTAATTCACTCAAACTGCAACATTTGCACGGACAAAACTTCACTCGCAGCCTCGGTTGAAAAGTTTTGAGGAAGTGCTTTATTCTGTGGGGTACTTTTTTTATGATGGTTCTTTTAAAATTTAATAATGAGGGTCTACTGTTTAATATACCTATCTTCAAAGTCAAAGTATCACATCACACTGCAGAATACTTGCTTGTTCCGTGTAGATAACAGAGATGAATACTGCTAGAGATGTAATTTTAGTAACACCACGTAAATTTATAGTTGACCTAAAATTATGCCTACTAAGATAAACAACAGAATCGCGCTCATGCAAATTAATAACCGCTTAATCATCAAAAACTAACTAGAGACCCAAAACAGGGTGTATTAAAATGCCCTTATATTCCCAGAAAAGGGAGACTTAACTCATCAATACCAACGACCTTTACCGCTTTATGGAGACCGCTTTGAAATTGTGAAAAAAATTAGCTGTACTTAGCATATTATAAGACATATTGACACCAAAATGTATGGAACGTTTCGCAGTTTAATTGGCGACTGGAGTCCCAGAAAATAAATTTTAGGGGTTAATTTTACACCCCGTAGATGTAGTTTTGTGCCCGAAAATTATAAATTCGCCGTTGACACAGGGCGAGCTGCCGCCTACGAAACTGATACGGAATAAATTTTCAACTTAATTTAACCAGACAAACACAAAAGGGACAAACGAAAGGGTCGACTGAACTTCATTTCAATATTGAGGTGGGAACTTATGATAACTCTGCGATGTACCTACTTATTTGACACATGTGACATGGATTTAGAGACATTCGTGGTTGCGCGGCAACTCGCAGAATATTTTCTAAAGTTAGTCAGTTTGACGTGTCGTAAAGCGAAAAAAAATCATTGGCTCATATTTGTTTACTGCTACCAAACGACATCGTGAGCCGACATAACGCAGTTTGCCAGTAGCGGCTTGATGAGGAAGGCCAAGGACAGAAAGAAGCGGCGTGCTTCGAGGGAAGTTTATGTCCAGCAGTTGATGAGTATAGACTCATTGATTGATTTATTAGGAAAATATTTTTTTATCATGTCTAATTTAATGCATTTTTCACCCACAATTTTTACTGCTGGACACCAGATTCTCCTATGGTTATACACTTTTTTCTGCCCTCGGCCATCCTTACCTAGCCTCAGACCACCGGACACAGTGGGTCCGACGATTCCAATGGACGAATATAGGAGAATAAATGTATGAATATATCTCCTGATTTTTCTAGACGTTAAATGACATAATGATATACGATTTAATTATTTTTTTCAAACTTTCGGTACTTAAGAAATGTGTGTAAAATGTAGACCTAACATAAGATAATATACCAGTGTTAGGTTTCCATCACAGTCAATACATACACTCATATATTTATGTTTGCGTGATTGAAACATGGTTCTCTGTCTCCTTCGGGATTCCGGAGACCAAATTTTCATTCTAATCCTAAATAATATTACTTTGGACGCAAAGCTACTTTACCGCATCCATTTTAACAAACCTTTTTACATTGTAGATACTGCTGGAGCGATTTTGCGCACGACTGTCCACTCGCATCTGTGCCCGCGCGCTCGGCTGCGTGCGTCCTCCGATGTCACTCTTTCATAATAATATGCGAGGAGCGCCATAATATTAATTCGTTAAACTGCGAATTAAAACCGGACGGGGAATTGCGCGATAAAATCTGGGTCGTCTGACAAGCGTGAGATTTTAATTTTGTCGGGAATTTTATACAATATAACAACTACAGGAATACCGTTATTTTGGGCATGTCGTTATTTTGAGAAAAAACATGTTTACTTATGTTTGCGTTGCATAGTTGTCCGTAGCTGAATAGGGCGTTTGTAAAAATACTCGATATGATGCTGTCACTTTTTCACTTTCATATCACTTTTTTCGTGTGGAGTTCTGCTGGACAAACGCAAACAAAAGTCTAGACTACACGCAACTTTATAACTAAAGCAAGGACTAATTCAAATACAGTAAGATTGAGTTTAGACGTTCAGTCTGGCGTCAGTTCAGTCCGTGACCTTGATCAAGCTCGGTTTGATGCCACACTGATGAAGCGTCAAAATATTCGAATATCCGTCAGTCTGGTCCAAGTCCTCTGAATAGACAATCAGTCTGCCGTCAGTCTAACCAGACTGATGGAATTGACTGACGCCAGACTGAACGTGTAAACTGCGCTTTTTGTCCATTCGTTAACGTCTTCGATGGCCTTCGACGCCTTATCCTTATCACTTCAGTTGGCCTTATCACTTCAGTTAGCCTTCGACAGTATAAATTTTTTGATGGATTTAAATCCATAAAAAAATGCAACAAGTACAGGCAACATAGCATCAACTTATACACACGTGCACTGAACGCTATAGCACGCAGAACTGATGTCCGACGGAGCCAATAAGTCCTCGAATGAGGACCATATATCGGCAAGCGCGCAGCGTATGACCAGCCACAAGATGGACAGAAGACCTCATCCAACTGGCAGGAAGATGCTGGATGCAAGCCGCTACCAACCGGTCTTTTTGGAAATCAATGAAGAAGGCCTATATCCAGCCGTGGATTTCTTGTGACTGAATGATGATGATGATGATACACACGTGCACGCTCCTTAATGACTATAAGAGTAATTTCAATGAATGAGCAATTACAAACCCAAAAAGCAATATTCGATATCAACCCTTGTATGTCCCCCACTGCTGGGCCACGGGTCTCTTCCTGCATCGTAGGAAGGTTAGGCCATACTTCACCATGGTGGCCAAGTCCGGGTTGGTGAAGGATTGTAAAACATTGGCGGGCCTTACTGTCAGAAGTTATCAAGCCAGCTATAAGGCCTCTCACATGGCTTAACGACTGCCATTACATGACAGCCGACACCAACGGCTTAGCGTGCCTTGCAAACCACGGAAACGCTCGGAAAAAATGCCATTAGCGGTAGTCACGGGACGGTCTGCCCTTCCTGCACCTGACCGCGCCTGTTGTTGCTTAACTCAAGTAATTGATTCCAATCACTCGGTTCGACTTTAAGAAGCCTTTAAGAAGCTGGACGACATCTTTAAAGCGAAAATCCCACAATGCCTAAAGACCAAGGCATTTAACCAATGCATTCTACCCATCCTCACGTACGGTGCCGAAACGTGGACGCTCACAAAGGCTAACATGGAAAAAATCCAAGTCGCACAGAGAGCCATGGAGCGAGCCATGTTAGGCATTTCACTTCTTGATCGAGTGCGCAACGTTGCAATCCGACAAAAGACCAGAGTCGAAGATGTGGGCACACGGATCACAAAGTAGAAGTGGAGATGGGCGGGACACCTGATGAGACGGGATGACGGAAGGTGGACAAGGGCAGTCACGGAGTGGTGGCCAAGAACCGGTCGTCGTTCGGTGGGTAGACCACTTGCCCGTTGGAGGGATGACATTAAAAAAGCGGCCGGGGGTAAGTGGTCGAGATTGGCTAGGGACCGGGAGAGTTGGCGTGAAATGGAAGAGGCCTATACCCAGCAGTGGGCTTCATTCATGGGCTGGATAGATAGATAGACTCGGTTCGACTAGGCCACGAGCGCTTTGAAAAGCAATATTGCCAGTTTTTAATAAATATCGAGTGTCGGGTGCGTCTGTGGTGCTGAATGTTGTCGGGATGAAATGTTAAACGGCAGATAATTGAATCAACATGTAATTCGGTGGTCCGGATCGCCGTCTGTCTGTGCATACGATAGTCGTATGGCGGTTATTAAACCGCACTCTGTCATTGACAATTTGCATGGGATTCCGATGTAAAGACTGCCGTGTGGAACTTAATCGAGTTACGGTCTGATTGGAACTCGCGTTGTAAAAGCAAACAGAGCCAAACTACCTGGTTTGATTTTGATCAGTTGATCGGCTTGCAAACATATTGACATTTGAAGGTTAGTAGATCCTGCCAATTTGTAACAAATAGAGGGATAGATAGAGAATACTTTATTGCACAACCAGAAAAAATAATACAACCATGATTTCTTCAATCTAAGTAATGTTATAAAATTGGCGGTCTTATCGCTAAGAACGATCTCTTCCAGACAACCTTTAAGAACAGGACATCTTTTTTGTATGGCCTATAGGTACCTTTCTCAGGAAGACACCCGTGCCCCTCGGTGGGGACATAATTTTATGTTGGCCACTTTGGTTGTCAGGCATGGGAAATAGAACAGTAGGGTTGATGGCACATCGACCTTTGTACATTTAAGTAACGTTTCAACCAAACCTTGCAATAAAGATTCAAACTTTGATCACATGTACATAAGTTGAATATTATACGCTCAACACAAGGCACAGACTTTCTCTCAGAGAGGTAGAGAGACAGCGAGAGTTGAAGCGCTGAGTTACGTGGATACCTCTGATACTCAGGTTTACATAACATGTTTTCCTTCACGAAAAAGCGACGCGAGTGGAGTTTCTACCACAAGTTCACTAAGAAAGTGAAAGTGAACTACATTTATTGCCAAAACACAAATTATACACAAAAAAATATACACAAATCATCTAACATCATCTAAAACGGCATTTACTTAATGTTTGATAAAAATCACAACATAAAGAAGACAACACCTTTATTTGTGTACCTTAAGAATATTATTTTAAAGGTTTTGGCAAATGGACCCATGCTCAGCAATATGCTATATGCATGTGACTTAGAAAATAAAGTTATTAATCTCCACAGGCCTGCGATTTTATTTTATTTATTTAGTTATCCCACAGGCACTTAGTTTTTTAAAATATACGCGATTTGATTATGTTACATTTAACGTCCTATAGATGTGTGTGCAAAATCGAAATATATATTGAAATTTATCGTACAATTTTAAAAACCTATTTAGAGGCTAAAAATTCCACCCATGCCGGGATTCGAACCCGCGACCTCTGGCTATCCGTGCCAGCGCTCTTTCCAACTGAGCTAATGGGCGACTCATCGGTATCAGTGAAATTTCGAACCTCTTTACAATATTCTCTGTATTACGTATTTATCGTTCAATTATGTATCTCCATATTAATATCATTGTTGTGTCTCCAATATCCAATGAAATATGGTTTCCACTATGTGTGATATAAGTATATTACGCCTCATATCGATGCGGCAAAGCTAAGTAAACATTTTGCTTGCTGCTTGCTTAGCTGAGACACTGATCTTTGAAAATACCAATAGAAAACTGTCTTTATTTACAAGCTCTGGACTGATGAGTTTAGGTACGTTTGGGTATGCCGGAATAAAATTATAACCACCTTCAAAATAACAATCATAAGAATGAGACAAACCCAAATTAGTATTGCATACGAAACGCATTTTCACCGCAGCACGGAACACTAGCTAACTCCAGACCCTCGGTATTGAGTTCCCAACTTTAGTTTCCGCCATACATTTTCATTCGGCAATAGCAACGCCTCGGGAGGTAATTAATAAGGCTAATATGATTAGTAGTTCTGTGCAAAGTTGCCCACTGTTTGCCTCCCCTGCCTGAGTCAATGTTTGCGCGAAGTAAACATAGTTGTGCTTCTTGCATTACTGAAGATATAAGACAACTCTTGGCTTCCTTGCGAAGTAAGTATTAGCTATTGTGTTTTTTCTGGCGGTGCAATAAATAGTTCTCTATTTATCTAAAGCGGCAAGGAATGGACATTGTCCTTAATATTGACAATAGTCACAAATGATACTTAATTTCAATAAGGGAAGTCAGTAAATATTATAAATAAATAATATTTACTGTTTTCTTGTATTTTATGAATAAGTGTAGGACTAATCGATTTTCTAACTAACGTTTCACACTTGAATCAAATATCGAAAACTTGCTATTCCTATTAAAAAAAATATATATCTTTTATATTTGCACAGATTATGAGTTCTTGTATCGAGTCAAACTGACAGCTCGTGGAATGTCAGTTAATCATGTACTTCCATGTATGATGTATGATGATCCAAGCCTGAAGTACGGCTTGGCTTCGTAGACTCTGGTTCTTTTTTTTGCTTTAAAAATATCCCATTTTCTCGAAAAAGTGTAAAAAAATACTGAATTGTTTTAGAACAATGCCCATTGGTCTGACTAAAATCGTATAACCCCCAGGTAGGTTTAATGTGTTTGGCAAACTACTCTAAAAGGACTAAAGGTCATTAGCCAATCATGCATACACTCACAGCTGTAGCCCGGAGGTGTAGGCAGAGACGAGAGTTTTCCTCTTGCCACGATCTTGACAAACGTTTCAACAATATTCTATACGCATGCCGGTTTCACGTATTTTTATCTTGGTGCTCGCCAATACATCTACTATTTAGTCAGTGTGGCCGACATATTGTCACTAATCCATTAAATCGAACGTATTTATTAGGTAAAACATAATTAACTACCTTAATCACGACGTTCCGGCAGCATTGCATTGGCCCTGGTAGGCTGAAGTTTAACATGTATGAGCATTGCGAGACGACCTCTGTGGCGTAGCGGTAGCGCGACTGCCTACCGTGCAAGAGGTCCCGGGTTCGAATCCCGGCTGGGAACAAAAAAAACCCCAGGTCTTGGATGTTTACATGTTAGTGATGTCGTTGTTTCTGGTTCCCACGACACAGGGCATCCTAGTGTGGGGCCAGAAGGAATGTATGTGCCAGTACGTAAATGTTATGTTATCAAGAAATACTATATGGAACTTTACAAAATTTGACTTGCCTGTGATCTCGGTCGTGCCTGTTATCAGTCAGCTTATATATGCGTATGTAGGAACAGGTTTAACCTTCTGGTCGTATTTTGAATGACCACCCCGTACGCTTTTACCTACAAAATGCCAATGCTATAGTTTATAGTTCAACGGGATAGTTAGCAAGGCAAAGCTGACATTAACTTTTTTAACAACCCACGGACAATAACTTTCGTACGGTATTTATTTACAAACCATCTGACTAAGTTATCCAGCATTCAAAGCTTGGGCAGACTAAAATGGTGTACAGTTCTAATAGGTCGCAGCAGCAACGCAGCTCAAACTACCAGTGAAAATTGCCCTCGAAGAACCGGTCCCTATCGCGTCCAACTAAATCAGAGCGCTCAGTTGCGGACCGCCAAACTATATTTCACGAGAGCCAAGACTAGTTCTGGAATTAAGCAACAATTAAATGCTCGTAAATTTCGAGTTTGGGCTCGGGTCACTTCGGGGAGTGCGGCGGCAATTTATCAATTATTTACGCCGCTCGGGGCCCGCCGCGCCCGCTGTCACCTGGTCGGGTGGATTCCTTACCCGATTGATCGGTGGACTGATTTACTGAAACGTATTTGCATATTTCCCGCAGGTTTTGACTTGTAGCATTTATAGGAGAAAGAAGTAAGAATTTCCTCCACGTCTAGACTTGCGCCTGACAACAGAATTCATCATCGCGCGCAATAATGTATGATGAGCGGCCTCTCTATACGTCTGTACTGCAGGAATAGGCTTACTATGAAAGAGAATAAGTTTGAACCTAATTATCCCGCGTGTCATAACTTGTGATGTCCAAATCGTCTAAATCGATCGAAATTCCCAATCTGTATTAGGCGAGAAAAAACATTTTTTTTATCTTACCATTTTGGCTCCATGTACAGTCTATTTATTCTTACTTGTCCAATTTAGTAAACAAGATTCTAACCTTAAAATTGAGATTAGATGCCTAAACTAGACATTTTCTCGCAAATTCATGAACTATCATGAACTATGTTTATAAAATTGGCAGCGTGTTAACTAAAAGAGTGTTCAAAGTTACTTCATTAATGGAAATATGGCAGTTTTGGACTAAAAAGTTACAGTTTACGGGTAGAATCTTGTTTACTAAATTGGACAAGTAAGAATAAATAGACTGTACATACCAAATTTCGGCTTTCTACATTGTACTTAACCCTGTGCTAAGATAGATACATAAATAGATATAATATTCTTTATTGTACACAGAAATGACGGTAACGGAAATTATGTAAAAATATAGTAAAGAAAGAAAGAAAAATATTTATTGCAACAACAGTTACACACAAATTAAATTAAAATACAAAGACAAAAAGTTGACAGTAAAAACAACTAAAAAAGAAAAAACAAACATTACAAACTTTGTCGCGGTGTGTCTCTGCTGCTGCAAATGGCAACTGACTCAGCATAGTGCTAGGGGCGTGAACCCTCAGCGCTGATTTTCAGTCAGTGCCGAAAGCCCTAAGTGCTCCAGAGCGCGGCGTGGCCTGCTGCAAAGTAATAAATACATAAAACAGTATAATAAATACATTCCACATAACAGTAAATACAGTCAACATAATAATAGACGTGTATAAACATAATAAAAAAATTTCTTTATAGTTAGGCCAACTTAGCGAATCGTGTCAATTAATAATACATATCTGTGCATATTCCTACAAAAACAAATAAACGTGGATATTATAATGTACTTGTATTTAAATATGAAATATTAATTATATATATATATATAAATAGAATAAATACGCAATAAATACGTATCCTCGATGCGATCACATACTCGTAGTTACGTCAACATGTTGTAGTGTTAGGTCTGCGGCGCGAAGTTTGATCGGGATATGGAAGTGTCTGCTGTTCAAGCAGAAATGCCCTGAGCTTGCGCCCAAAGGCAAATCTACTGGACGCTTCACCGACTGGGGGAGGAATGTCATTCCAGCACTTGGACGCCGCATACTTAAAGCTGCCCCGAAATGTCTTCGTTCGATGCGCAGGAATACGAATTCTCTCCTTGTGTACCTGTCGCTCCCGAGATGACCATTCTAATTTATTATATAGGTATTTAGGAGTTTTATTGCGAATCACACCAAACACCATGGTTGCTAGATGCAGGCGTCGTCGAGATTCCATGTTCAGGAGCTTTGCGGCGTTCCAGTACGGAGTGACATGGGATCTAGGTGGGATTTTAAAACAAAACCGGGCACATGCGTTTTGCACTCGCTGTATTAGTCTCTTCGACCGACCAAGTATACAACCACCATAGACAACATCGCAGTAGTTTAATCTAGATAATATCAACGATTCACTTAGCCTAACACGCAAATCAGTGCTAAGGTAATCGCGTATATTATATAGAATTTTCAGGCGGTAGAAGCAGTTGCTGACCACGTTTCTAATATGGTTTTCAAAACGTAGCTCCCCGTCAATCAGCACACCGAGGTTTTTGGCTTCAACCACCCTTTCTCCTGGTTCACCCATGATAGCTATATTATGTCCGGTGAGAGCTTGCACCGTATTATGGATTTGATTTTTAGTACCAAGCACCATGTACTTGGACTTGCTAGGGTTCAGCACCAAACAGCTCCTATCAGACCAAGACGCAATGCGATCTAGATCCCTGTTGACCAAGGTCACCGCTACAGCTGCATCTGACGGTACAGTAGACAGGTATAACTGTGTATCGTCAGCATACAGATGGCACTTGCTGCTCTTGATTTCAGACATTTTATCAGCACTATACAAAATAAACAGCAGAGGTCCCAGTGTAGATCGGAAACTCCTCTAGTCAGCCATTTTGTTGCAGAAAGCTGCGTCATGCCATTGCTTTTTTGCAACGTGACTATTTGCGCCCGGTCCGACAGGTAGCTGTCGAACCACCGAACCGTAGCATTATCAAATCTATAATACGATATCTTTGATAACAAGAGGGAGATATTCAAACAGTCGAAGGCCCTGAAGAAATCTAGCAGTACCAGTATAGTGCTTTTCCCTCTGTCGAGCTCCGACAATACGTTGTCCATAACGTCCAGTAGCGCAGTAGCCGTTCCTCGACCATTCCGAAACCCCGATTGCATATCCGGTAGTATGTCATTTTTCTCCAGGTACTTCGATAGCTGATTATACACAGCCCTCTCAATTATCTTGGACATGCAGGGAAGGATGCTGATAGGACGGAGATCGGTTATTTGGATAGGGTTAGGTTTTTTGGGTAGCGGCGTAACTTTCGCAGTCTTCCAGTCAGTCGGGAAAGTATTTGTCAATATGCTGCGATTAACGATCGCAGTCAGGATGGGTAAAGTCCTAGGTAGTGTCAGTAAGATCATGTTAATTCCAATTAAGTCAAGTCCAGTAGCATTCGTCTTGATTGAACTAAGCATTTTTGATACATCAAAATAAGTCATGGTGGCCAGTGAAAAAATAGTAGCTTTTTCGTGTCGGTGGAATTCGTAGTAAGTCAAATCAGATATAGTCACGTTAGTTTTCCCAGGTACATTCAAAAAGTGGTCGTTAATCAAATCAGCGTCGTTATAGTGTGAGGTAAGTTCCTGATTCCGCTTATCCGACAGAACTGTGCGTTTGAGAATTTTCCAAAGTCGCTTTGCATCACCTGCACACTTGTTAGTATTATTTCGGAACTAGGCACGTTTCTCATTAAATAAGGCTGAGACAAAAAGGTATTTAAGCTCTAGATAATATTTTCTGTGTGCATCAGATTTAGTGGCTTTTTACCGTTTATGAGCTTCATCACGAAGACACATCATCAAACGCACATTGTTCGTAAGCCACGGTTTGGGAGACTCCCTCACAACTACAGTTTTGACTGGTGCATGTCTGTCAAATAGTTCAGTAATGAGTTCATTAAATAGTCTAACCATGTTATTAATATCGTCAAGTAATAGAATACTGTCCCAGTCAATCAGTTCCAAATCTCTGTCAAAAAAGTCGCGGTTTATGTCCTTAATAGGTCGGTATGTCACAATTCTTGATGGTAGCTTTTGTTTCTTTACGTCCAGGTCAACAGTTATAAAAGCATGTCTACCGAGATCCGGTATATGGTGCACATCGGTCCTAAGTACTCGGGTGTCAGTACAGACAAGGTCAATAGTCGTCTCGCTGTGATCGGTAAAGTGGGTCGGTTGGTCAACGTGTTGAGTCATACTAAGAGAGGTTAAAAATTCCATTAAACATGAATGGTTCCTATCACAGAAGTCGTTATAGTTAATGTTAAAGTCACCTACTAACAAAACACGGTCGTAGCCTGTCATGGAAGTCACGGAGTCTGTGATCGCATCAAAGAAGGTGTCAGCGTGTAGCCATGGGGGGCGATAGGCCGTTCCTACCAGAAGTTTTTTCCCACCAACATTTACACGCAGCCACATCTGTTCCACGGTCGGCGCGGGGGGGTGCGGACAGATGGCGGCCTTGTTACTAAAAGCAACTTCTTCCAGGCAACCATAGACGGAGTCAAGAAAGTCATGGATAAGTCATGCTAAGTCATGGATAGACAAACAGGCAGGCGAACACGGCGAAAGTAACCATGAGTTGACTACAGAACCCTAAAAAAGGTGTATGTCTGGTAAATCCGGTAAATAGGTATATAACTGGTGAAATACCAGTGAATCAGTAATCCTACTAAGTTGGTTTCTCATATATATTTTTTATATTTTGTAGATCCTATCTATTATTTTTTCAGTATTATCATTTATTTTTTTATTTGTTATTATTTACATAGATGTTTTTTTAACATACTGCTTATCATCATAAAAAAGAATTAAAAAAACATAATTGAAAATATAATAATGAAACAATCTTACAACAACAAAGTTGTATACTCCTGTAAAGGTGTTTCACACTGAATTGTACATTAGAATACCTATGTAGTTTTTAAATGAAATGTGAAAATACTGTTGGAGTAGCTAATAAATAATAATAATAATAATCTTCATCGCAACAGCGATTCTTGTCATGTAAGGCCTTCTAGGCTGATTCCTCAGAAATTTTAATATGTAGATCCTATGGCGCTCTTCTAAAGTGTTTCATCTCTACACCGCTCGGTAGTACAACAAACAAAAGACAAACTGTCCCGTGCAATCAGTCACTTAGTCGAGAAGGACCTTTCGCTGCCTGGTAGCCCGCCTTGCGGTCACGCATCGATCTATGTCAACGCCAGTTTTGGTCTTCTGAGACCCCAGAGCGAATGGATCTTAACACTAAGGTGTAGATGTCGTTTTTGATTAATTCAAGTCTGTGTTTGACGACACAGACTAATTTAATAATGGCTTTTATCACGAAGGGCCAAGGATAATATCGGATTGTTTAAGAAGCTGCTTGCTTGTAGTGGGAGGTTGCACAACTGCGCCTTGAGGCGTATAATGTATCCGGAAGATGAATTTCATAAGATTAATTTATTCCTGCTGTAGTTTCTGTGTACAATAAAGAATATTCTGTCTATATATCTTGTAATAGACTTGAATTGTCAAAGACAAGAACAAAATTTACGAGTATAAGTATGAACTATAGAAAGAATGTTGGAAACGGCTCCAACGATTTTTAGCAATTTAGGACGTAGAGGGTTTTGATTTTGACGACATTAAATGGATTTGTTTAGTTTTTATTTTCAGTGAATCCTGTTTTCCCCTGTATGTTCAGGCATTAATACTAATAATCTACTGCCCCGAAGGGCTCAATACAATAGAAAGTAATTTTGTCAAAACTGATAACAATAAAATAGCTCAGTGAGGAAAACGAATGAGTACACGCCTATTTTATATTATTATTTGTTTATTTATTCTTTCATAAATTCATTTCATAATCATACAAACAATAAAAAGAAAATGGAAGTTCCATTTAAGTTATTCGTAGCCCTAAAATCTCCCGTTATCTGCCGCTACAAGACATTATTATTATGAGAGCAATTAGTACGGTTTTTGATTCTTTTGTACATATAGTTATAATTACATGTAAGTATAATTCTAGTTTATCTGAATACTCCTCTTCAGGCTAATATTTTTCAGTCTACTCATGACTACGATAGCGTAAGCAGCGTCTCCTTGGAACCCTTCAATAACGAAACCTTAAAATGTTTTATATGTAGCCTATAAACTTCCCACTGCACAGGTCTTCTAACAGAGAGAGAGAGATTAACATAATGGATCTTTAAAAACCTATTTAGAGGCTAAAAAGTCCACCCATGCCGGAATTCGAACCCGCGACCTCTGGCTATCCGTGCCAGCGCTCTATCCAACTGAGCCAATGGGTAACTCACCGGCATCAGTGAAATTTCGAACCTCTTTACACTACTCTCTGTATTACGTACAGGCAGCGACATCTGGCTGAAGTAGATTGCATCACTTACAGCCCCGACTACTTATTTTGCAGTTAGGTTTTTACATCGGAATGATATCGCTGTACCCACATGATTATACTATTTTTATTTTTAATGCACTAACCCGTGCTTAGGACAATTTAAAAAAACCTATTTAGAGGCTTAAAATTCCACCCATGCCAGGATTCGAACCCGCGACCTCTGGCTATCCGTGCCAGCGCTCTATCCAACTGAGCCAATGGGCGACTCACCGGCATCAGTGAAATTTTGAACCTCTTTACACTATTCTCTGTATTACGTACAGGCAGCGACATCTGGCTGAAGTAGATTGCATCACTTACAGCCCCGACTACCTACTTTGCAGTTAGGTTTTAGCCAGAGGTCACGGGTTCGAATCCGGGTGGAATTTTTAGCCTCTAAATAGGTTTTTAAAAATTGTCCTTAGCAGGGGTTAGTGCATTAAAAATAAAAATAGTATAATAATGGATCTTATTGAGATCGTTGTTTAAGTTTAATATTCATTGTAAACCCGAAAAAATATAATCATAGTACAGCTTATAATTAAATATGTTCCACTGCATGGCACAGACCTTCTCTCGGAGACAGAATATGGGCTTTATTACCACGCGTGCCCACCTCGGAGTTTCAAGGGCTGTAGTATTAAATAAAAAGAAGTAGTCTTAAAAATCTAATCCTGATGTTAGCGCCGAAAATGGAAAGCCCGAATTATAGTAATTAGTTATATTTTAAAACATATTAAATAATAAAAAGGACAATTATAACAGATCCATTCGCTACACCGTTGCTAAGTAAGTTTTTCTAACAGATCACAGCAACGGGGTTGCCAGATCTGTCGCCAACATCCTCCCCCCTGGTAAGAGAATAGTTTTAAAACTAAGGCGACAGGTCTAGCTTGACCAGCTTTCGAGCGGGGCGGCGCATCACCCCTGCTCTAGTCCGTACGTCCGCTACCCGCACGACGTCATCTCTGCCTGGGAATACCCTCTCGATCCTGCCGCGAGGCCAAACTGCGCGCGGCATGTTACTGTCGGCGATCAGGACACAATCACCCTCTCGTAGATTAATATGTGTGGATCCGGGGCCTCTTGGCAGAAGGTCGGGGAGGTACTCCCTTACCCATCGAGCCCAGAAGTGGTCGGCCAATCGCAGCGCCTTCTTATAACCTTCTCGGCTGATAAGGTCCGCGTCTGTGGCTTCTGGTAAGGGTAAAGTCGAGCTCGACCCCAGGATAAAATGGTTCGGTGTCAGGGCGGGCTCGTCATCGTGTGCCACAGGAACGTGGGTGAGGGGTCTAGAGTTGATGATGAATTCAGCTTCGGCTAAAAGCGTGCCAAGAACTTCTTCCTTCGGCGCCCTTTCCTTGAGGGTAACCGCGAGGGCACGCTTGACACTCCGGACCAGGCGCTCCCATGCGCCCCCCATGAATGGCGACGCGGGTGGGATGAAATGCCACTCTATTTCGTGGGATGCGGCGAAGTCATGAATTTGTGTATGGTCAATGGCAGCCCACGCCTCTCTCAACAGTCTGCTTGCGCCAATGAAGGCTGTCCCATTGTCGGACAGTATCTTTTTAGGGCATCCGCGGCGAGCTATAAAGCGGCGTAGAGCCATTATGGCGCTGTCTGCGGAGAGACTTCCCACTATCTCCAGATGGACCCCTCTGGTCACAAGACATGTGAAGAGAGCCACATACCTCTTCTCCCGACTCCTCTTCACGGCTACTTCTACCGGGCCGAAGTAATCTAGACCGACGAAGGAAAATGGCGGGTGATGGTGTTGAAGCCGCTCTTCGGGTAAGTCGCCCATGGGTGGAGTGGAGGTCATAACCTTCCGCATGCGGCAAGCCTGGCATCTGGCGGCAATCTTTCGAACTGTGGGTCTTAGATGCAGTATGACGTATTTTTGACGGAGCATGTTTACAACCGTTTCATTGTTGCCGTGCATGGCCCAAGTGTGGTAGCGCGCGATCAACAGCTGTACGGTAGTATCTCGACCGTCAAGGATGACTGGCTCTCTCGTCTCTGATGTCACTTCAGGGGCCGAGCTCGTTCTTCCGTGCGCTCTGAGTAGACCGTCATCACCGAGTCTTGGGGACAATTTGTGTAGCCGGCTCCTCTTCGGCAGAGCTTTGTTCTCACTTAGGTAAGCGATTTCTTCTGCAAAACTCTGCTGCTGTGACTCCTTGAGTAGGTGGGCTGTGGCATCTTTGACGTCTCGTGCGAGCAGCGGACGGAGACCACCGCCCAAAGTGTCAGTGGAGCGCGCCGTGCTGTCCCGTAGCAGGCGGACAAATTGATATACGCGTGCGGTTACGCGCAGTAGCCGCCGCCAATCGGAGAACCGGTCTGCCGATAAAGAAATCAGATGAATAGAGGTTTCATGGCGCTTGAGTTCGAGGTCATCCTCAGGAGAGATGGGATCTGGATTCACCTCCTGTGGCCAAGTATCTTCCCCAAGTTTTAAAAAAGAGGGTCCAGTCCACCATCTCTTCAGAGAGACGGATGCTGCACGCGTGGCGTCATCGGCAACGTTTAGGGCAGTCGGAATCCAACGCCATTCATCTACTCGCGTTTGGTCTGAGATTTCGCCCAACCTATGGCTAACAAACGCTTTGTATTTTCGAGCGTCACTCCTAATCCAAGCGAGAACGGTTTTAGAGTCACACCAGAAAATTCTGCGCGATGGTTGGATACGGTGCTCAATCTTTAGAGTTTCAGCTAATCTCACTCCCAGCAAAGCTGCCTGGAGCTCCATCCGCGGTATGCTTACAGGCTTAAGAGGCGCGACCCGGGACTTGCTCGCAATTAAAGCGAGATGGGCGTCGCCTTTCTGTAAAGTGAAACGCCAGTACGCAACGCAGGCGTAAGCCAGTTCGCTTGCGTCCGTAAAAATATGAAGCTCCAGCTCAACGAAAATGGAAAAGTGTTTGTAAGCGCGAGGAATGGTACAGGGGTGAACTGATTTTATGTCAGAGTACCACTCTTCCCACTGTGCCCGTTCGGAAGCTGGGAGTGAGGCGTCCCACGAATTCACCAGGCGCCATGTTCTCTGAAACAGGATCTTTCCCTTAGTGACCTTAGGCAGTATGAGTCCTAGTGGATCGTAAATTCGCATAAGATCTCTGAGAACTTGGCGTTTAGTGAATTGTGTGGGTAAAGGAACGTCGATCTTAATTTTAAAGTTAAATGAGTCATCTTGGGGATTCCAATGCATTCCCAAGACACGGATATCTGCATTCTGTTGGATGCTGACTAAATTGAGATCAACGTTGGTCGAGCCTTCTTTATGGAGATGTGAAGGAATCAGGCTGAGCGCTTTGGGAACGTTAGACACCCACGATCGCATCTCGAAGCCGCACTGTGAGTGTACATGAACAATATCAGCTGCTACGCGAGTAGCTGTTTCCAGGTTGTCAAAAGATCCCAGAAAATCGTTCATGTAATGATCTTGGACTATGGACTTGGCAGCCTCGGGATACTGATCCTGGAAGTCACGAGCATTCCTATTTTTAATATAGATAGCCCTGTACGGCGAGGGAGATGCCCCAAATATCAGAGAGGACATTCTTAATTCCTTTACTTCCCCGCTAGGGGTCACCCATATGTAACGTTGACAATCGCGATCCTGCTCCCGAATTTTAATCTGGGGAAACATTTCGCGTATGTCTCCGTTAAGGGCAATCTGGTCTTCACGGAATCTCATCAAAATCCCCAGCAACGATTGCAAAAGATTAGGACCCGGAAGGATTAATGAATTCAGGCAAACTCCTGAAGATTTAGCTGATGCGTCGTGTACTATTCGCATTTTTCCCGGTTTATTCGGGTTAGTTACCGCGAAATGGGGTAAATACCAACGGCGCGATGATGACTTAGGATTATCATGTGTGTCCACACATTCCTCAGCATAATCTTTTTGTACGTACGCCTCAATGTTGACCCTGTATAATTTTTCGTACTCGACGTCTTTGGAAAACCGTCGCTACCAAGGTGCACTTCACAAAACATGAGAACATAGCGCGGCTTATCAATGCCCTTAAGGGTGAGGCGAAAGAAGCGGTCTACGCTCGCTTGTTATGTTCTGATGATTACGAGCCTATTATGCACTCCTTAGAGACACGGTTCGCTCGTCCAAAGCAAATTGTATCTCGTGAGCTTGCGGCAATACGACAATTGCCAAAAGTTGGGAAGGATCCCAATTCACTTTCTATATTCGCGAGCAAAGTCAGAAACACCGTTAGTATTATAAGTTCATTAAAAGAATCCCGATACCTACATTCCCCCGAGCTAGTTGATATTCTAGTGAATAAATTAAACCCTATTTTACAGAATAAATGGTGCGATCATGCGACGGCGCGTTGTACTGCTCTAAACCTAGAGATCGAAGTTTTTGCGCAGTTCCTCGAAAATGAGGCTGAAAGTCAAGCCAACTTCATGCCGTGCGAGGTCCCTGCCACTCCTACGCCTCCACACCTCGATAAACAGGGAAGGCGCCTAGTACTACCTCAACTTCCTCGCTTCGTACCGCACCAAACTCATCACATAGATGCAGATCTATCTACTAGCTCGCATTCAGTTTCGGCATCTCCGCCGAGGCCGCCGACCTCGCCTGCATGCCTGTACTGTGCCAACAACGGTCATACTGTGAAATCTTGCCCAAACTTCGCAGCACTTAACATCACTGAACGTGTTTCATGGGTACGCGATAGCAAAATTTGTTTAAAGTGTTTACGTAAAGGCAAGCACAGCTACAGGAAATGCAAGGCGGGACCGTGCGGCATCGACGGGTGTAATCAACTTCATAATAAAATTCTGCATTCTCCGAAGGATTCGTTCTCATCATCTCATCAAGATGTAAACAATAAAAAATTACATTTTGATGTGTCATCTGTCTCACAGACACCATCAACATCTCATGTCAACAGTGTCCATACTGACAGCCATAAAGTCGGTTTCAAACAGTTGGTAAGCCGGATGTTGGCGACAGATCTGGCAACCCCGTTGCTGTGATCTGTTAGAAAAACTTACTTAGCAACGGTGTAGCGAATGGATCTGTTATAATTGTCCTTTTTATTATTTAATATGGTTTAAAATATAACTAATTACTATAATTCGGGCTTTCCATTTTCGGCGCTAACATCGTGAGCCACATACCTCTTCTCCCGACTCCTCTTCACGGCTACTTCTATCCGGCTCGAAGGACCACGATGTTACCGCCGAAAATGGAAAGCCCGAATTATAGTAATTAGTTATATTTAAAACATATTAAATAATAAAAAGGACAATTAAAACAGATCCACAATGTTACCGCCGAAAATGGAAAGCCCGAATTATAGTAATTAGTTATATTTAAAACATATTAAATAATAAAAAGGACAATTATAAAACAGATCCATTCGCTACACCGTTGCTAAGTAAGTTTTTCTAACAGATCACAGCAATGGGGTTGCCAGATCTGTCGCCAACATCCTCCCCCCTGGTAAGAGAATAGTTTTAAAACTAAGGCGACAGGTCTAGCTTGACCAGCTTTCGAGCGGGGCGGCGCATCACCCCTGCTCTAGTCCGTACGTCCGCTTCCCGCACGACGTCATCTCTGCCTGGGAATACCCTCTCGATCCTGCCGCGAGGCCAAACTGCGCGCGGCATGTTACTGTCGGCGATCAGGACACAATCACCCTCTCGTAGATTAATATGTGTGGATCCGGGGCCTCTTGGCAGAAGGTCGGGGAGGTACTCCCTTACCCATCGAGCCCAGAAGTGGTCGGCCAATCGCAGCGCCTTCTTATAACCTTCTCGGCTGATAAGGTCCGCGTCTGTGGCTTCTGGTGAGGGTAAAGTCGAGCTCGACCCCAGGATAAAATGGTTCGGTGTCAGGGCGGGCTCGTCATCGTGTGCCACAGGAACGTGGGTGAGGGGTCTAGAGTTGATGATGAATTCAGCTTCGGCTAAAAGCGTGCCAAGAACTTCTTCCTTCGGCGCCCTTTCCTTGAGGGTAACCGCGAGGGCACGCTTGACACTCCGGACCAGGCGCTCCCATGCGCCCCCCATGAATGGCGACGCGGGTGGGATGAAATGCCACTCTATTTCGTGGGATGCGGCGAAGTCATGAATTTGTGTATGGTCAATGGCAGCCCACGCCTCTCTCAACAGTCTGCTTGCGCCAATGAAGGCTGTCCCATTGTCGGACAGTATCTTTTTAGGGCATCCGCGGCGAGCTATAAAGCGGCGTAGAGCCATTATGGCGCTGTCTGCGGAGAGACTTCCCACTATCTCCAGATGGACCCCTCTGGTCACAAGACATGTGAAGAGAGCCACATACCTCTTCTCCCGACTCCTCTTCACGGCTACTTCTACCGGGCCGAAGTAATCTAGACCGACGAAGGAAAATGGCGGGTGATGGTGTTGAAGCCGCTCTTCGGGTAAGTCGCCCATGGGTGGAGTGGAGGTCATAACCTTCCGCATGCGGCAAGCCTGGCATCTGGCGGCAATCTTTCGAACTGTGGGTCTTAGATGCAGTATGACGTATTTTTGACGGAGCGTGTTTACAACCGTTTCATTGTTGCCGTGCATGGCCCAAGTGTGGTAGCGCGCGATCAACAGCTGTACGGTAGTATCTCAACCGTCAAGGATGACTGGCTCTCTCGTCTCTGATGTCACTTCAGGGGCCGAGCTCGTTCTTCCGTGCGCTCTGAGTAGACCGTCATCACCGAGTCTTGGGGACAATTTGTGTAGCCGGCTCCTCTTCGGCAGAGCTTTGTTCTCACTTAGGTAAGCGATTTCTTCTGCAAAACTCTGCTGCTGTGACTCCTTGAGTAGGTGGGCTGTGGCATCTTTGACGTCTCGTGCGAGCAGCGGACGGAGACCACCGCCCAAAGTGTCAGTGGAGCGCGCCGTGCTGTCCCGTAGCAGGCGGACAAATTGATATACGCGTGCGGTTACGCGCAGTAGCCGCCGCCAATCGGAGAACCGGTCTGCCGATAAAGAAATCAGATGAATAGAGGTTTCATGGCGCTTGAGTTCGAGGTCATCCTCAGGAGAGATGGGATCTGGATTCACCTCCTGTGGCCAAGTATCTTCCCCAAGTTTTAAAAAAGAGGGTCCAGTCCACCATCTCTTCAGAGAAACGGATGCTGCACGCGTGGCGTCATCGGCAACGTTTAGGGCAGTCGGAATCCAACGCCATTCATCTACTCGCGTTTGGTCTGAGATTTCGCCCAACCTATGGCTAACAAACGCTTTTCCATTTTCGTTGAGCTGGAGCTTCATATTTTTACGGACGCAAGCGAACTGGCTTACGCGTGCGTTGCGTACTGGCGTTTCACTTTACAGAAAGGAGACGCCCATCTCGCTTTA
Organism: Yponomeuta sedellus; assembly: GCA_934045075.1. Lineage (NCBI taxonomy): Eukaryota > Metazoa > Arthropoda > Insecta > Lepidoptera > Yponomeutidae > Yponomeuta > Yponomeuta sedellus. The sequence goes on along the minus strand of OW203722.1, from coordinate 16,106,000 downwards.
ATTGCGAGCAAGTCCCGGGTCGCGCCTCTTAAGCCAGTAAGCATACCGCGGATGGAGCTCCAGGCAGCTTTGCTGGGAGTGAGATTAGCTGAAACTCTAAAGATTGAGCACCGTATCCAAGCATCGCGCAGAATTTTCTGGTGTGACTCTAAAACCGTTCTCGCTTGGATTAGGAGTGGCAGGGACCTCGCACGGCATGAAGTTGGCTTGACTTTCAGCCTCATTTTCGAGGAACTGCGCAAAAACTTCGATCTCTAGGTTTAGAGCAGTACAACGCGCCGTCGCATGATCGCACCATTTATTCTGTAAAATAGGGTTTAATTTATTCACTAGAATATCAACTAGCTCGGGGGAATGTAGGTATCGGGATTCTTTTAATGAACTTATAATACTAACGGTGTTTCTGACTTTGCTCGCGAATATAGAAAGTGAATTGGGATCCTTCCCAACTTTTGGCAATTGTCGTATTGCCGCAAGCTCACGAGATACAATTTGCTTTGGACGAGCGAACCGTGTCTCTAAGGAGCGCATAATAGGCTCGTAATCATCAGAACATAACAAGCGAGCGTAGACCGCTTCTTTCGCCTCACCCTGAAGGGCATTGATAAGCCGCGCTATGTTCTCATGTTTTGTGAAGTGCACCTTGGTAGCGTCGAATGTTCGCTTGAACAGGAGCCAGTCTAGGACGTGCCCGCTAAATTTAGGCAAATCGCCCTTTTCATTGTGTTTAATAATGACTCTCTCGACGACATTACTTACTGGATGGGCCTGAATAGTACCTTGGCCTGGGTCGAGATTATTCTGAAGCAAACCTTCCTCATGTTGGCCTGGGAAATTAACCGCTGCTTTGGGAACAGCGGCTTGAGTTGGAATGCACGTGGCGTAGCGCTCTTGGCCCGACAACGGGTCGGGGCGCCTAGGAAATAGCACCACACTTTCCTCACTCTTTGAAACCCCCACGTCAGGGGCTGCCGTGCCAACCAGGGTTGGTTCTGCTCCTGTAAAATCACTTCGCTCTACCCAGACAGCGGTTCGCGAATGCGAACTGCTCCCTTTTACATTCAGTACTTCTTCCACCTCGAGCGCCGCGACCGTCGCATCTAGCGTAGCTTCCGCGGCGTCGCGTTCGGCGGCGGCTACGGCCATCGCCTCACGCTGCTTGATTTGCGCAAGATGCAGCCTGTGCGCCGCTTCCGCGGCCCTCAGACGAGCGCCTCTCGCAGCACTCGAAGTAGAGGAAGAAGCTGAGTGGGGCTTGTTCGACCCATTGGGATGTAGGTGTGGATCGGTTTTATTGTCTCGGGCTTGAGACCTAGTGAACATTTCAATGTTGTTCAATTTTTCAAACGTAGAGAAAATTTGGAATTTGGACAAATAGAAAAATCCTGGATTCTAATAGCTCGAAGGACCACGATGTTAGCGCCGAAAATGGAAAGCCCGAATTATAGTAATTAGTTATATTTAAAACATATTAAATAATAAAAAGGACAATTAAAACAGATCCATTCGCTACACCGTTGCTAAGTAAGTTTTTCTAACAGATCACAGCAACGGGGTTGCCAGATCTGTCGCCAACACCTGATAAGACCAAATAATGTACAAGTATTAAGCCCAGGTAAATACTCACATTAGTTGTGTACTTTGGTACACAAAAAACAACTGACAATCGTAAACAGTTTGTTTAAAGTGGATAAATTTGACGATATAAGATTTTTTTTTTTAAGATATATTATATTATACGGCGAAAAGAACGTAGACGATACTGTATACGAAATCGACGGAGCATTTCTGCAACATCATACTAGACTATGTCCTAAAGATAATAGTATCATATTATTAAGTTCACAAAGTAGCTCACAAGAGGCCGCTACGGAGCTAAAACTTCCGCCCCGAGTGACTTCCGGTCCGGCACTTCCGGTCTCGCTTTAATAAATACCCGCTTGGCTAAAATTTAGAGAGCATAGAGAGAGGTTATGTTTAGGTCCTAGATTCCTTAAATTAAAATAACTTTACACAATATTTCTACTGACTTATTTTTAGGCCTTAGTTACAAAACGTTAAAAAAAATAAAGCCTCGCAATATATGCCTACACTAATCTATACCTATGTTAGGTCATTTAAATAAGCAATTCCTAAAATACGTATACGAATTTTTTTTATGTTCGTGTTTTAAAACAACTTTTAAATGGTCTTACTTATAAACACATGATTGCAAGAAAAGGAAATTGCAAGTGAAAAACGTAACCATAGATTAAATAAAACCACGAGGGAAGCCTATGCCGACTTAACTTAAAAACTGCTGAAGTACTCGTTGCCAAGTCGAACCGAGTGATTGGAATCAATCATTTGAGTTAAGCAATAACAGGCGCGGTCAGGTGCAGGATGGGGGACCGTCCCGTGACTACCGCTAGTGGCATTTTTCCGAGCGCTTCCGTGCTTCGCAAGGCACGCTAAACCGTTGGTGCCGGCCGTCGTATAATGGCAGTCGTTAAGCCATGCCAGAGGTCTTATGGGCGGATTCATGACTCTGACAGTAAGGCTCGCCACTGTCTTACACTCCTCCACCAACCTGGACTTTGCCCCCGTGGTGGAGTATGAGTTTGACCATTGACCATTGCCCCAGCAGTGGGGAAATACAAGGGTTGATATCGATCGATCGTATATAGCTGAAGATATTTTTTCGATATAGTAAAAGTTGTTCGTAATGACGAGAAGATATTCCGTGGTAGCATACTATTTGTGGATTTTTATTGTTAAAGAACGGTGTAAGCGGGGTGGTAGAACGTCGGCTTCTTATTTGGGAGGTCGTGGTTTCGAATTTCGGTATGGACCGATCACTTCAGTCTACCCGAGACCACGACAACTGTAACACTGCCGATACGTCGGGAAATAAGGTTATTCCGTTTTACCTAATAAATAATCGTGATTTGACCCGTTTAATATATAACTACGTGATAGAAGTCACAGGCACGCCAAGTATAGCTTCATTTATTTCTTATTGCAGTGCGATCCCGCATTCTGAATGCGTAATATCTCTTTAACAACAAGTGTTGCCCTGATTTACGGTGTCCATTAATAATCTTAGTTGTTTTATTGCCGACTGGGACTAACTTTGTACTAGACAACATTAGCACAACGTGTTGCCGGATAACAGCTCTTTTGCCCATTCATTACTTTGCTTTAAGGGTTATTTAATTGTTAGTAACATTTAAACACACCGTTCGAAGCGCTCATGGCCTAGCGGAACCGAGTGATTGGAATCAATCTGTTGATTTAAGCAACAACAGGCGCGGTCAGGTACTGGACGGGTGACCGTCCCGTGACTACCGCTAGTGGCATTTTTTCCGAGCGCTTCCGTGCTTCGCAAGGCACGTTAAGCCGTTGGTGCCGGCTGTCATGTAATGTCAGTCGTTAAGCCATGTCGGAGGCCTTATGGGCGGCTTGATAACTTCTGACAGTAAGGCCTGTCTTACAATCCTCCACCAACCCGGACTTGGCCCCCATGGTGGAGTACGGCCCAACCTCCCTGCGATGTATCGCAGGTTCTTCCTGTAGGAAGAGACCCGTGCCCCAACAGTAGGGACATATAAAGGGTTGATATTGAATTGAAACACACCGTGGTACGGGCGGTCGGAGCGGTAGTGCTTGTCATTCAGGAGGTCGTGTGTTCAAATCCGGGCATGTACCAATCGTTTGTTTTGTAAGTTAGGTACATTTGCGAATTTGTATTCGCAATACCACACGCTAACGGTGAAAGAAAACATCGTGAGGAAACCAGCGGCTTGGTTGTATTGACTCCGCTCCGCATGTATGACTACCTAGTCTTTCCTGTAGGCTAGGCCAACTAAGCTGTTGGGATGGTGTAAGTGCTGGGCAAGTTTACCAAGCTTTTACCTAAAACCATGACCTAGGCACTGCCGCATCCGAGTGGTTCCTTCACCCATCTAGTGTGAGTGAAGATGCCACTGGACGCTGTATAAATCATCTCATTACGTAGATGCTGAGACCAATGTATGAGTATCGCAAAACATTAACAAATACTGTAACGGACTGAATAAATGGAGAGTGGATGGCTAGCACACTTGTAACCTCCGCAAGCCGCCGCTCATACGAGAGCCTCCACGAGGTGCACTCGCGAGAATGTGGACCTTTATACAACGTATAACCTGAAAAACCGTTTCTTTAGCATCTGTAATTAAACCACCACTAATAGAGACGTTTCATTAAGTACGTTTCATTACCTTTAAATCTTAAGCGATCAATTTCATGAAACATAAAGCTATACAAACTGTATACGGGTATCATACAATCCACTCCATCCAAATTTTGTCTGGAAGAGATCGCTCTTAGCGATAAAACCGTCAATTGTATAACATTACTTACATTTTAGTAATCATGGTTGTAAGATAAGATAAGATAAGACAAGAATATTCTTTATTGTACAACAGAATACATATTATAAAACATATAAAGAGACAAAGTACAATTGGCGGCCTTATTGCTAAAAGCAATTTCTTCCTGACTACCTATTATATTCTTACAACATGTACAACCTGTTGTATTCTTTTATCTGATTTCTATAGTGAAATAAAGTGTTTTCTATCTATCTATCTGATACTGTAGCTGATGCATCTCAAATCCTTCTCGTCACATTTTCATAACAAAACGTGCAAAATTTACAGCTTCTATCCGACGGGTTTAATACGAAGCATCCGCTGCTAAGCCCAGATCTTCCCGAAGAATCCTTCAAATAAACACCAAAGAGGCGTTGGAGCTAACTCGAGCCTTTTGTTCGTTAATTCCTTGAGCGAAGAAGATACTTGCGAGACAATCTTGCAAACACAGAAGCTACGCTACGTCCAGAAGCTTCAGCCCTTTTATTTTAATCATAGACCAACTGGCATTACACAGACTGAATTTGACTCTAGGCATCTACCATTTATGTTAATAGATAATAACATAAGAATTTTGCGGAATTGACAGCTTATCTGATCATAAACATTCCCCTGTTTAGTGAAGAAAAAATGTATGTTTTATGCCAACGGGCGTATGGTAATTTCAAGCGCTGCGATACTTTAGTTTTTCTCAAGATGTTTTCATTCGGAATTCCTTTTCCCCTAGCTTCTTTAAGTCCCTTTGCTTGCACGGACATTCCGCTTTTTAAGGGGCGCCTAGACGGGCTACACTTTTTGTGAAATATTTGGCTACACTATATCCCGAAAATACAAAAAACATTTTATTGCAGCACATGGCTGGAAAATGTATACCCGGCTATTCCCGGCCACATTTCTACAACAGTATATGGCTCAATATTTGGTCTTTACACGGGCTACATACATAAACACGAACGAACCAAAAAAAAGAGAAACAAAACGAACACGAACATAGCTCTAGTCGAACAAATCGCAGCAAACTTCACTTCACGTAGCATGAAAAAGGGACGCACTTAGGCCGTAAAGCGAGACAGGCTGAGAAAATATTGCAGTATTTTCGATTGCAAAGCGATCGTTCCGGCCATATGGCTGGGATACTAAAAATTCATCGGATACACAAAAAAATATGTCACAATATATCCCGGCCATACTAAAAATATTGCCAAATATTTCATAGTCTAGCCGTAAATGATGGCTGATGCTACCGGCCACACATTTGCAGCTACACATTTTCGTGAAAATATGGCCCGTCCAGAGGCCCCATTATACAAGCCACGTGAGTGCACATCAACATCTCCAACACTAGAGTTATCTTTCTCGAAATCAGTTAAGGCGCTTAGGGGCGCTAACTAGCGCCACTAATGCAATAAAAATCATGACTTGTTTTATATCTAAAAGTAAACATGAGAAATCTTAACAACTGTGGTAACTATTTTTATAACATACAGCCTAGAATATAGTATGAATATCGTAGGACTTTAATCGATTTCCGCTCAAAACGGCCGTTTTTGTCGGAAATCGATTAGAGTCCTCGTTTGTTGATCCTAGGTTCTAGACCGTAGGTTCTAAAAACAGTTATCACAGTTGTTAAGATTTCTCATGTTCACTTTAAGAAAAAACGTATTATAAAACAATTTATGATTTTTATTGCATTGGTGGCGCGAGTTAGCGCCCTAAGCACCTTAAGACCTTCATCATCCAGAGATTGAAACAACAATTTTGAAACGCCTCACTCATAGATATCCTGCAACGTCTGAAGAGACTCGATCTGCGATCTGTGATAATTTTGACAGGAAACTCATTGAGTAAACCCTTTTATACATTGGATTTAACGTCAGCCCCTACGCTGGAGATGCCTCAAAAAAGAGGAAATTCCACCACGCGTGACCATTCACTGAGACAGTGTTGAAAAGCAACGTACTGCCATCATTGAAAATCTGGGAACCCTTGAGGAGGCCCGAAGTGACATCATAACATTGCAGGCATTCTGGAAAAAGATAGGCTGAAGTAATCATACAACCTTGCTACGTATACAGGTCTAGCTATGAGGCAAAGTACAGTTCTCAGGTGTAACTTACTAATAGGGTAACTTCATGGTGGCATGAATTAAGACCATACTGCTTCTAGATAAAGATCCCCTTAATTAATTTATAGAGGCAGTCATTCTGTTTATAATGTCTCTAGTAAGCGTCTTTACGAAGGATCCTCGTATTGTTTTGACGTCATCAGTCAAGCGAGCCCAACAATACGGGATTAACAGTTGACGCCTTTATAAATATTCATTTTGTCTCTCTTCTGTTGTGTATTAAATTTGAGGGCCGTTTAGGGAGTTTTCAGAGTGATGCACGTGACAGATGGCTCGGCTGTAACTTTTGCTGTATGCTTGTGTGACGATTGTGAAGCTGTTAAATTTTCTTCAATTTCACACAAGGTACAGTCTGTTAGCTTTTAGAATATACCTCGGCCTCTAGAGTAGGCTTCGGTTTTCGCCAAAAGCACATGAGTGTAATACTACGTCCTGCTCTGTATAAAACTTTTCTTCACTATTTGGAAAAGTTATGTAAAGTTATAAATAACAATACAAAATAAACCTATATTACACGAATATATCCGATTCTCTCCGATAGTAGCCGAGGTTTATTCTAAACGCTAACAGACTGTCAATGTTATTTCAATTATTTGTAACTTGATGTAGTTTACACTTATCAGATATTTTTTTCTTTTTTTTCTATTACTACCTATAAGACGTTGCTTTCTACAGAACATGATTCTAGTTCAACGGGAAGTTCTCTGCAGGTTTTGATAGCGAGATACATTTTCATTTTTATGTACAACAAAATGTTCTCTATCTCTATCTATATAGATAAAAAATTCTTTATTGTATGTACACCAGAAATTATAGCGAGTTTGACTGAATTGGCTTAGAAACTTATATTTCATACCTTCAAGGAACGTGCGTAAGACAATCCCTAGAAAAAGGGTTTGACAGGCGTTAATATCTACTTGTAAGGTCGAAAACCAAGAAAAATTTACGCACGTTGGATGACATCAACCTTACAAATACGCGCGTGCCAGTCATCTAGTAAACACTACCCTAGCCAGTGCACAGTGAGCTAGTGGAGCGCGCTATCGCGGTATCTTCACGCTCGGCCGAGCGGAAGGGCGCGCTGTGCGCCCCATCGGGCGCCGATCGGCGACTTGACGCCGCAACGCAGTATTAGCTTATCGGGTTGTTGGGAAGTAGATTTACAGAATGTTTCAGGTGTGTTGTCCCGAGGCGATTTCATAAAAACCGTGGATAAAGTGGTCTCACATATTAATTTCAGTAAACCATTTGTCGAATCAATTAAACACGACAACAACTGTAAGCTGTTGGGATAAGAGAGAACTGCAAACTGCTTGGTGCTTTGCTTGTTACTCTGATAGATCAGACACACGTCTGAGAACGTGTTTTATTTTTCTAATAATTAGGTAATTAGTTAAAAAAAATATGTTACAAACCGATAGCGAAAATAAAAGAGGGTTAAGAAATTTGAAATCACGTCTCAGTATAAATAACTATTTTACGAATTAGCCTAATCGCAAGCACTTTTTCTTAAAAAAAATAACGTTATTCTAGTTATAATTAAAACTGTTTTTATCCTGATTTCACTCGTTTATTACATTTTTACAATTTTGTTATTCTAGTTTTCGACCTAAAACTTTCACTATTATTACTATTAAAACACACTTTTACTAACGTAGGCCCGGATTCACTTACTTGTAATGTGTTTATATTTGCTAAATAATTATTCATTACTCACTAGTTTGTATCAATAATCTAGAAAACCTTTAAAAATAATAGTACATTATTGTGTCGCTACCAGCACTGACAAAGAGCGTACACGTACATATTTAACCAAATCGGAAGTTAGTTAAAAGCTATCTGAAGCCATTATGTCGACTCACGCACCGCCGTGAATCCCGAATATCGCCCGTAAATCGTGCCTGATATTGTTTACAAATAATTAATTGTCGAATGCAACTGTGCCGCCCGCTATTGGCATAATAAATGCTATGCCATATTGTACTCAGCTCAATAAATATCTTCAGTTCGGGCTTGCCACCCAAAGTTCAACCTTAAACCTAAGAGCATAAAGCACACAAGCAACAATACAAACATCAAGCACGCATAAATTTTCCATAGACAGTTTTGAATGGTCCTATGTAGTGGTCAGTTTAAAACGGATTAATTTTATTCGCAGCGTCATAGGGGATGTATTTGATTGGCTTAGTTAAACGGTTCTTTTCAGGTCAAAAGGACCCTAAATATAAAAATATCATAAAGGAAATGCAACTGATGTGCTCAAAGTTTAAAGCTCAAATTTCCTTGTAAGCCGTATGTCAGTTACTGTCAAAGCGGTGACCGGGGTGTTTCGATGCAGTGCAACGCGTGTCGGTGAATAATGTGTCGCTAACGGCCGATTAATGTCCGATGACGGTAGATTGCACGGTAGCCGATACAAATATCGCTTTGGCTAACCGACCGTCTGGGCGGCCGGAAAAATGAAGGAAAAGTCCACGGAAATTCGCATTTTAGACCCAATGATGCAAATTTCGCCGTTCTCCCTTTTATTGGCTGTTTGAGGCTACGCAATATACGTCAGTAGATTTTTAGAGTACTTAATTTAAAGGTAATTTTTAGATACGGTCCAAATATAATCATACTATTTATTAACTAATTCTGAATTGTTATTACTACTTGTTATAATTTTATTTTTATTTTATTTAATTTTTTCAATTAGGAAGTAAACCAACGGGCCTCTTATAAATCGCTTAATTAGGGTATAACAGTTTCAGCCTTATAACTTGCCAATTAAGGGCTCACACAACATTCATAATTAGTTCTAGTACCTAGTAGTTAAACATGTGATAATCATATCGGAACAAGTCTTACTTCTACACTTATAAAACTTAAAAAGAAATTGATCCTAAAAATTAAAAATAATTAGAAAAAAATAGGATACATTTAGAAACTTAAATGCTTGAGGAACAGTCATGGAGTAATTTGCGCACTTTATGCCTAAAACTATAGAAGCTATCACAGTGGGTGTCCACATCATCTTCTATGCTGGTATATGTGTAAAGAGTTTCATCATCCTCAGTATTGGTAAAACTTTTCTATATAGCAGTTTTTTATGCCTTTAGGTTTGGTCTTTTTGAAGACTGTGACTCGGAAATAAGTTACATGAGGTGTACATTTCTGGAGTACTCAGGATACGAAGATAGACATGCGTTATTAGCTTAGGATTAAAGTAGATGCCAAACTGTAAATCAATGAAGCTTGTCTAGTCGGGTTAATCAAATGTATCCACTGGAGCTTAGGAATATGCTCCAGGTACAGTCATGGAGAAACACCAAAATAAAAACTACTATTATCAACAACCAACATAGGCAGTACGACTACTCCAGTCACGCGTTTTAAGCGTTCAAAGTCCATTCAAAGTACATTCCAGTACGTTAATTGTAAAATTCGCGTGACTCGTGCAGTCATGCTAACCATGCTGAAGTGGTTAGTGGAATTTTTCTGCTCTCTGTAATACTTCATTCTTTTATGTGTCATTTTTTAAAGCTTACTTTTAGCAAGCAAATTTAATAGCTACAAAAACCAAGTTATTGTAAAATAGATAGCGATACCGCACCATTTAGAAAATAACTAAAAAGTTAATAAAATATTATAGTAAAAAATATGTTTATGTCTTATTTGTCAGTCAATCTGAATGAATGAATGAATGAAAATTCTTTATTGCACTTAAAACAAATTTGTACGAAGGCGAGCTAAATACTAGATAGTAATTTCTTCCCGCTAACCCACGATGATGCGGACAGTGGAACGGGTAGTGCCAGTAAAAATATACTATAGGAGTGATTTAATTAAATCACTGCTATATAAGGAAGTGATTTATTTATTACATCTTCATGCAACAGTGTGCAACTTCGTACAAAAAGTAGAAAATATTTTTTACTCATTTCGTAATCGTCAGTGGGTATGCAAACAAGCTTGGACTGCTTTATAGCGCAGCATACATAGGATGGGTTTATCCTAGTTAGGTAACTGTTATAATGCAACTTGTGAGAATTGGTAGTTATAATTATAATCATATATAGATAGGTATTACTCACATAATCCTGAAGGAGTAAGCAAAAACGAGGCTTTGCCACTTGCCACGATGCTGACAAACTTATAAAAATTTGGATTTATGGTTATGTAGCCGAGCTACAACTATGAATATGAAAGTCTGGATGTTAAAAATTACGCAAACAGGTGATGAAATTTATTTAGACCTGAATGTTGTTGTGGTCGTAATTATAGAGATGGTTAGAATTCACTCCATTATAATTCCGAGTAAATCGATACGAAAGATTGAAAAAAAAAACCGGTCGAGACGGTGAGAGAGAACGAAAAGGAAAATTCACAGAATGACGTTGATCTGGCGTAACACCAGTCACAGAATAAATATAATACGGCCCGCCGCGCCGGAACAAATGATTTGTACTCGTATTTATGTTATGTATGACACAGATAGATAGACCGTGTTTTGGATAGTTTCATTCAATACTTTTATCCGAAAGCCAGTCCCAGGCACAGCATGGATGTTAATATAAATAAAATCTACATTTATTAATGTTTTCTATGACCTCAGCAAAGTAGCCTCATCTAAATGTTTGATATTGAGTTTAGTAAAGGAAACAACCGCTTGTTAGCGCGACAGTACACGGTAATCCTTCACCACGTGAGATGAGATTCCAGGCATACCAGGCTCACCGACGACGGAACATTCACTGCTGAAATGCAGCTTTGCACAAAGTGATACGCACCTACTCGTGCACCTTCAAACTTTACAGTTCTCATTTGAATTCTGTTATTCTATCAAGATGTAATAATGGTGATTTATTTACGATTACTAGGTACTGGGTTGTATACAAACTAGGTACTTGGGCATATTTTATCTTTGGGACAGCCCCCTCAGAAGAGGAATATACCCAGAAAAAGATTATCATAATACAGTTCAGAATGGGTTTTCTTCTGAAAGCTAAAAGATGTATTGAAGCCCAAAATTGCAATTCATGAAGTCCAAGGTATACAACCAATGCATACTGCCTATCCTTGCATAACGCTGAAACGTGAACGCTCAGGGCTGTGTTTCTCAAAACTAAAATTCGTAGTTTAATACGACAATTCGAGGTACCTACATTGCGGTGCAGCGTCGTTTTGTTAATCCGTAGGTTAATCAACAGTAAACATATTCTTCTTCTTTTTGTGTCAGCGATTCGACCAGTTTGTATTTGCACTGCGATGGCACCAGCGTTGGCCTCTGTTAGGTCCCCCAGAGTGCAGGTGTGAGGGCACAATGGGCATTGGAGCAGGTGCACCATGGATTGCGATGAGGCTCCACAATCACAATGCACCTCCGTTGGCGCAATATAACCCTATCTGCAGTAAACTATAAATTATAGTTTTATGAAACATGCATCCAGAAAGCAGAACAGGCAACATAAAGGATAAGAGATTCAAAATGCTTAACCATGGAGTGGGTCATGCTTGGCATCTCTCTTATCTATCGTGTCCGGAACACGAATCAGCATTTAAATGATTTGAATAACACATTTTAACATTGTTATTGGTTTTATGTGAAATAGCAACATTTCCGGATTTTTAGTTTACTTAATTCTTCTCTATTCTTTCGTTTTGGTAGCAGCAGTCACTTTTTGTATAGCCCTATTTTGCAATATTTTGTAACTTTTCATTTGCTTAACTTCTGTTTAAAAACCTATTTAGAGGCTAAAAATTTCACCCATGCCGGGATTCGAACCCGCAACCTCTGGCTATCCGTGCCAGCGCTCTACCAATTGAGCCAATATACGGCGGATAGCCAGAGGTTGCGGGTTCGAATCCCGGCATGGGTGAAATTTTTAGCCTCTAAATAGGTTTTTAAATTTGTTCCTTAGCACGGGTTAGTGCATTAAAATAAAAATAGTATAATCATGTGGGTACAGTGATATCTTTCCGATGTTAAACCTAACTGCAAAGTAGGTAGTCGGGGCTGTAAGTAATGCAATTTGCTTAAGTCAGATGTCGCTGCCTGTACGTAATACAGAGAATAGTGTAAAGAGGTTCGAAATTTCACTGATGCCGTGAGTCGCCCATTGGCTCAATTGGTAGAGCGCTGGCACGGATAGCCAGAGGTTGCGGGTTCGAATCCCGGCATGGGTGAATTTTTTAGCCTCTAAATAGGTTTTTAAATTTGTTTCTTAGCACGGGTTAGTGTATTAAAATAAAAATAGTATAACTTCTGTTATTTTATTTTACAGAAATAGAAATTGCGCCACCTTAAAACATGAAGTTTAAATGCGCCTTGTCACAATAAAAGTCTCCAGTTTTTATGCCAAGCACGCCCCACAAAAAGCATATTTCGATGACAGTGAAAAATGGTACTCATCACTTCAATACCCATTTAATGGGAACCATCTCTATGAGGCATAAAAATAAAATCGGCTCGCGTCCTTATAAAAACATCTCTTCGATTGTCATTCATGGCAGCGGAGAACGTATTTGTCACCGCTCACCCGCCGTGCCGGTTGCGGATCGCGTTCCAAAAATAAAAATGCAATTTTAAACGAAATCCCGTCAACCGGATTCGAACCCTCGCAAAAAAATCGTGGCAATCGCAGAAACGTATTTTAATATATATATTACTATAACTTATTCTCTTGTTGAGAATGTTTACTATAACTTATTCTCCTGTTGAGCAACATGGATACAACGTGGACAGCACATGTACCTTTACATCCGTGTGCTCAATTATGTTACGAGCGAATTTGCTACTAAGCTATCGACTATACCAAAAATTCAAATTAACCAAAATGTATTTGGGACCGCTTTAATTAATTTTCGTTCATTTTTAGGGTCATAGTTTGCTTAAACACTGTAAATCATAAACAAAACTGTTGACAACAAGTGCACAGAAAAAGCCTCACTGCCAGGCACAGACCTTCTCTCAGAAAGAGAGAAGGAATGTAATTATTCACTCGAAGAGTGATCGCTCGTGAACTCTTTCCTCCTGATATTTTCCTTTACTGTTAGCGATTATAGCATTTCTTCTACAATATCATTTAGTACACGACAGGAACCTACGCGTCCGAACCACAAACGTGCGTAGTAATGCCGCTGCCCTGCCACCACTAAAAGTGCATTTTAATACAAATAAAATCACGTAAGGTACCGAACTCCAATAAATTGCGATACAGAAATCGCGTCGAGAGTGCTCGGGAAGTCTACCAATACAAATTTCGTATTCACGGCGTCGTCAAGAAGACATCAGCGGGCAAAGTAGGAAAATATTATAATAGCGTAATGGTGTCAGGTGTCGCTTTCTTTGGGGAACCACTGTTTACAGACACCGGGGAATTTCGTAACGTCGAGCTGTCATAGTTAGTTAGACCTGCGATTTACGCACTTAGCCTCATAGTTAGGCCATTGTGCGCAGCAGATACGTTAACAAAGACGCTAGGGTTTCCTCACGATGTTTTCCTTCGCAGTCAGCGAGTGGTATTGCTACAATAATTTCACAAATGTACATAACTTAGAAAACAAAGTCATTGATACATGCCGGGGTTCGAACCCACGGCCTCCTGATTGAGAAGCCGGCGTTCTAAGCCGTTCCGCTATCGCCGCCGCCTGTCGAGCAGTCATGTGATATTGTTATCGATATCGATAAACTTAAGGACAAAGCAGAAGTGAGCGTCAAATGGCTGATGATGCAACATTAGGCGTTACTAAAGTATAAGTCATAAGAGGGAAATAAAAGACTACAATTAAATACGTATCAACTAATAGGAAACAGTAAAGTTGTCGTAGTTTAATGGATAAACCTACGCAAGTTTTTGTGAAAACTTCAGTGCCTCCGAGAACTGTTTTTTTTTGTATTGTTGTTTATTTTTTTAGAGACATATGTTTCGATAACTTCGATAAAAAATATCTTTTCTCGAATGCTCTGGAGCACATATCTAGTCCTATTTATTTACATGTAGCTATCTAGATAAAATTTCTAGCTCTAAAATTACTTAGCATATTACTAACAAATCTGTTATCACAAATTTTACTACTCTCATGATAACATATTGTGGTGTCTTCGTAGGTCTGTGGGTGTGACACTTGACACCTGCTTATCTATCTGATAAAAGGTAGGTTATCTATCTCTTTCGGTGCGCAATAAAGTGTTCTCAATCTAACTAATAATAATAAGTTAATATTTTCTAAGGTTAACACAAGCAGTAGACATAATTAAAACTGTTTTTACACGGATTTATGCTCGTTTATTACATTTTTACAATTTTCCGACGTTTCGGCACTTTTTTAGGTGCCGTGGTCCCGGATGACTGTCACTTTTCAGGTGCCGTGGTCCAGGATGACTGTCATCCGGGACCACGGCACCTGAAAAGTGCCGAAACGTCGGAAAATTGTAAAAATGTAATAAACGAGCATAAATCCGTGTAAAAACAGTTTTAATTAATAATAAGTTAGTAACATGGAAGAAGGAAGCGATAAGTATGTTGTCATATCCTTTTGATTTGATAATAGTACTTTATATTCCCGCAACACGTCGTGTATATTAATCGATATTTATTTCAAACCTAGCCACCCTATATGTAAATTATAAAAGATAAGTTAAGAGGCTGCAGTAGCCCAGTGGGTAGAACGATGGACTCGGAAGAGAAAGGTTCGATTCCCAGAGTGGATGTCTACCTATAACGTTGTGTTCTAATTAATAGACGTTATTGAGAAGTTATAGTAGCAGTACCACTCGCTAACGGTGCAGAAAAACATCGTGAGGAAACCTGAGTGTCTGAGGTGTTCAAATACCTCAGCGCTTGAAATTGGCAATCCGCAGTGGGACATTTGTTGGCTGCTTAAAAAAATAAGATAAGACTATTCTTTATATTTACGTTGTGGACTGAAAGAGGATATAGTGACTAGAATTGAGAAAGGAATGTTGCGTTGGTTTGGACATGTGGAGTGGATGAAGTAAGAAAGATTGACGAAACAAATATATATTGCGAATGTGAGTGGAAGGGCTGGTAAGGGACGTCCCAGACAGACTTACATCGACCAAATAGGGGATATATTAGCAAAGGGAAAGATAAAAAGTACGCGGAACCGGCGTGCGTGCATGCAACGCAACGACTTATGAACGTTGATGAAGCGAAGGTGATCTGTCAGGATCGTGGCAAGTGGCAGTCCCTGGTCTCTGCCTACCCCTCTGGGATACAGGCGTGAGGTTATGTATGTATGTATGTATGTATGTATGTATGTATGTATGTATGCATGTATTCTTTATAGTAGGTACACATAGATTCTATCATCTATGTCACCATTACAGACGCAATAAATTACACAATACATGCAGTTGATTAACTTCGTTTTTTGAACGCTTACCGTGCGTATAGAAAGTTGAATTTAGGTTTTCACCAAAAGTTTGAGATGTTGTGTTCAAGCACTTGAGCTGTACAGCAGGAGTAGAGTATATCCCCTCAGCGTGATATGAAACGAGAAGTGACGTCACGAATGCCGACGCTACCCGACTGTTAAACAAAGTCCCGCAGTTGTGTAAACTTCCCTTCGAGTTTTATTGCCCGTCGAATTGTCGTGTACTTAGTTTTATTGCAGTGTGCCGTTGTTTAGATACAGCTGCGGCGTGAATGCCAAACAACCCGGAATATTCATGTATGAAAATCGACATGCCACCAATCTCCACAGCGAACACACTGAAAGGTTTAATTTTGTTTGTGGTATCAACCCTTTGTATGTCCCCACCGCTGGGGCACGGCTCTCTTCCTGGATCGCAGGAAGGTTAGGCCATACTCCACCACGGGGGCCAAGTCCGGGTTAGTGGAGGATTGTAAGACAGTAGCACGCCTTACTGTCAGAAGTTATCAAGCTATAAGGCCTCTGATGTGGCTTAACGACAGCCATTACCTGACAGCCGGCACCAATTGCTTAAAGTGCCTTACGAAGCACAGAAGCGCTCGGAAAAATGCCACTAGCGGTAATCTAGGGATGGACACCCATCCAGCACCTGACCACGCCTGTTGCTTAAATTTAGTGATTGATTCCAATCACTCGCTTCCACTAAGCCAAGAGAGCTTATTCTTTATTCTTATTTTTTTAAACTTAAAAGTTTGAAAAAAGAGGCTTTCCATAATATAAACAAAACTGAATGTCATTCAACTTAACGCCATTGAGGCCGGCTTTGCTTTAATAATGTTTGCTTTAATAATGGTGATTAGCTAAAACGTAAACTGGCCATACGAAAATGGCAATTAAGGATGAAAAATGATCATTACGCTCGTGTATAATTAAAAAGCCCCTCATATACAAACGGGCTACTCAGACTTTGATTAATTCTTGTCTGTGACAGTTGTAAGGCGGGTTGAGTACGTATTGCGGCTGTCACTCATTAATTTTTACATTGTAATCCTGTTTTAATTATAATGTTATTTTTCCATCACTTTTACGTCTACTTTACCCTAGAAATCTGTAACGGTAGACATTAAGATAAAAGAATAGACCTATGGTAAAGACAAATAGATAGATGATTAGATAAAGCAAACAGTATTTTTAATAATACGCATAGGCATAGGCGACTAAGTCACACAAACCGGGGGGTGGGCAGCAGCGCCCCCTACAGTATAATTCCACCAAACTGGCGATCCCCAACCCGCATGCCCAGCTCGGGGATTATGGGCATTACTCCCCAATGATGGCACAACCTTGCGCTATGGCGCTCACTAGGCGGGGGAGGGGGTGTCCAGCAGTGGACTAATATAGCCTGTAGAAGAAGAAGAAGATAGGCTTTTCAAATCGAATGGAAGGCTTTGAAAATCAATCGGGAATTTCAATCTATAGCCGGATTTGATTTGACTGAACACGTTTATTTTCATAACAATAAAATAGACCGTTTTATTCAAACGGATATGTATAATCCGGGCCAGACGAGCTTGCAGTGTACCCGCTAGAGGAAAATGTCAACTTGTAATCTATGTAATTAAGTGAATGTCAGGGTGGCTTTACAGAAATGTCGCGCCGCGCCCGCCCTGCAAGCTCAAACGCGATTACGCCTACATAATAACATACAACACAGACATGACAAGGTTTTTATGTGAGTTCACATGCAAATAACCTGCTACTTTTATAGCAGGTGGCTATTTTTAGTAATAGAACGTTCAGTGATATTAGCTAACTAGATACGCGATATTCAAGTGCTTAGGTTTGACTTTGGTGTCCAGCTATAATTTTTTAAACAAGAAAGTGATTTTAGTATAAAAATATATTAAGACCGACTTGCTTTCTTAAATGAGGATTAAGTAGCATTTAACTGACATTCTCTACTATTCAATCAGTCCGTATTCATCCACAGATGGAAATAGGCGGAGTAGCTTAATGCACACTATTTTCTTTATGACACCGCTCATCATTATTTATATTATACAGTCGTTACAAATTCAACTTAAAAATAAAAGTATGTAAACATAGAAGATTGCCAAATTGGAAGCGGGATATGCAGTAATAACTTAATCTAGACGTTTTGCGTAAGTTAGATCACAAATAAGTGTCATTAGTCATTCAATTGTTGGGTGAAGTGTTGGATGAAGATGAGTTATAAATTATAGAACTAATCATTTTAAAGAATTTATAGGGATTTGGTTCAAATATGTCAATGTTTGAAGATTCGGCGAATAGGTTGTTATAAAGACGACACATTCTAGAAAAAGGGGTTGTAATACGACGTGTTGTTCGTAGGAACAACACGTCGTATTACAAGCGCGTGTATAGACACGCGCTGGTGAAATAGTCTGTTCGGGTTCTAAAATAGCAATTAATGTTAAGGAGACTAACCAACAAGGGGGAATCTATGTTAAAATGAAGAATTTTAATATTGTAGACTTTTAGTCCGGATCTACTTACGGGTGTTATAACAACACCCGTAAGTAGATCCGGACTAAAAGTCTACAATGTGTTGTGCTTACGAAAGTTTTAGTTCACAAATTTTAATAGTTCCACTTTGCTGTTATCCCTCCGTCCTATGCTTCATTTGATAGTTCGTGGTCATCACTCCTGATCCTATGGACCTTAGCTTCTATAGTTATTCAGCAGATACGACCGAATAGCCCACTCAAACTTGAATTTGTTAATCTTATAAATTCAGTCTATTATCTTAGTTGTTTGGCGTAGTGTCTGATTTTGCTGCGCTGCTGAGTAACTTTGACTAACCGTCCGTTCTATTCTCCTAAATTATATTGGTGAAATGGTATAAGTCGACACTTGTACCATTTCTCCAATGTCATTCATGTAGTCTTAGGTAATTTTTTATGTAGCCTATAACCGTCCCACTGCAAGGCACAGACTTTTTTTCAGTGACAGAGTATAGTCTTAATTACCACGTGTGCCTACCGCGGATTGGCAGTTTCAAGCGCTGAGGTATTTGAACACCAAAGACACTCTGGTTTCCTTAAGTATTATTAAAATAATAGTATTATATTACGCCAGTTCTTAAAACCATCTAAACTTATGTAAAACATCTTCTTAGTTGTATGTTTCTTAAATTTTTTTCTTAATTTGACAAATAAAATTTCGTTTGATTTGTCTGTTTGAAATCTCGCTCTCTGTGGAGGCTCTCAAGTCACAGTCCCAGTCATAGTTTAACCAAAACTTCGAAAACCTTCAAGCTGCTTAAATCAAAATCAGCATATTTGAACACGTCGACGTGCACCCGTGAGGGCCCGCGTCTTCAGACTTCCGCGGGTTAATTTACGCTAAATGAATTATTCCTTCCTGCCTAAGTATAAGATGCACTGCAGAATGTTGACTTAATAGGGAGACTAACGCCCCGTTTAAAGCATGATTGGTTATAGAACGCTGAATTGGGTAAAATTCAGCATACAATTGGGTCATTTAAAGCATTATTTTAATGCGTAACCAATTTTACTTTTTACTCAATTCAATTATATTTATTTTTGTAAGTACATCATTTAAATATTTTTAATCTAAGATTGATTGAATAAAAATTAATATAAAGTACTAAATTAATACCTAAACTAAAATCGAATTAACATAAACTAATGTAAATTAACATAAACTAATGTAAACTAACATAAACTAACTAATAAATAAAAATAATTCCCCGTGGCGTCGACGAGGCGCGTTGACAGCTCTTTAAGGAGCGAACGCGCCTCAGGGCCTCACGGGCCCAGTGTCTCGACCCCAAACGGCGCGAATATGTATATTGGTTGCCCAATGTTGCATATTTCCGCCGTTTGAGGCCTTCCGCCGCGCCGGCCGCCGAGCCAGCGGCCCTTATACTCTGGGAAACATGGAAAGGTGCTCTGATTATTTTGATTATTAAGGAGTTATTACTATAATAGTATTTTTATTACACAGTATTTACAACAAAATTAATGAAATAATTGAAATCACAATAGACTTTGAGTCCTCCGCGGAAACTTTGAACACAATACTTTAGCTGCAATACTACAATACATGAGCACGTATCATACTAATTGTAGGAACTGATTTGCCATACCTACCACTCAGGCGCTACTATCAACCGATAATAGCACACGTGAGTGATGGGGTGTATAAGTCTTCTGATGTGCATATATTTTACTTCAAGGCGCCCGCTATTGACGCAGCAAACCCCACTAAATAGTTTCGTTCCCACTGCTATTATTGTTCGCGAACTGTCGCGCTGGTCCCAACTTTACTTCGCTTCGACACATTGTGTCTGCTCCTACAATAGTTTGTCTGAAGTTCGGCGCCTTTTGACAGGCGACGTGATTTATCGACTTGTTGATTTTGTCGAGTTTGGCGCGTCACTATAGTTTATTCATGTGCGCTTTGACGGTTCATACATAGATGTGTGGATTGTTAATGGATTAGTCAATAATTTCCAAATAATGTCAAAACTCGCTTCATAAAGAATCGTCTAATTTTTCACTGAGGATAATGATTGAAACGTGCTCGCATCGCATTAAACTGGCAAACATAATTCCAGTAAGTAAATACATTTTAGTAGCTTGCAGAACTAAGAACTGATACAAGGTCAGTATTAGAAATATTTATATTTTCATCAGCTTTAGTCCCTTTTGAATGCGTTAAAATACAAAAAGCGATAATGTCTATGAATTTGTTTGCTCGTCGTCGCCGTAGTCAATTGTTTGTATTTTCATTCAGTTTTTGTTTAGAGGTAAGCCCCGAGTCGCTTGTAACGTAGCTGGGTAGATCAAATGTTGATATGCTGTCAACTGCAGGCTAGCAAGGTAGGAATACATAAGGAGCTAGACTGTTCACGTGTCCCGATAGCATCTCCATAATCTGCACTGCATGCGCCCAACTGAGACGTGCCGTCACTCGGCTCCTCTGCCGAACCTAAAATCCGTATTCAATTAATATGGAAATTCCTAAGATTAAGTACATAGACATTTCTAAGGTACGCTATGCACCCTAGTATTTGACAAAGTACTATCTAACTGCCCTGTACTTTACACAGTGCAGTTAGAGTTGGCTACTAATAAAATTTCGTACGGCTTCCAAAGAGAACTCGAACTCGAATTTCAAACGAGTTTACTTGCGAAATGGCCTGCGATTTAGACAGCACCGTCTCGATACATTCACTAATTCGATGTTCATTACGACGCTTGGCTCGTACAACTTAAGCGAAAGGAACTGTGAACGCAGCAATGCATGTCATGCCCTATAAATATGGTGTTATTGAGAAAGTAGCCAGTGCACGCGCCTTTCACTGGCGTTTCTTGCAGACTGTTCCAAGTTTTAAGAATGTTTGCTAAGCCTTCGATAGCTCAGTTGGTAGAGCGGTGGACTGTAGCTGGTGTCAATCTGTAATCCATAGGTCGCTGGTTCAAATCCGGCTCGAAGGAGCAAGTAAAACTGTTTTTGTTTTGTTCATTTTACCGTTTTTTATTATTATATACTGAGTGTGACAGAATCCCCATACTAACTCAAAGATGGGTTTTTTCACATGGATATACTTTGGAATTGCGAATAAATAAAATACGAGCTGTTTCACATTTTTTTAATGTCGTTACAAAACGTTAATTCCATACCCACAGCTTTAAAATGTATGGAACGCCTGACTATTTTTTCGCGAATCCAATCTTTAGTCTAAGTAAAAGTACAATGAGTAAAATTGGTAAGTAAAAACTACCTCTGCTTATCGCTTTAAGCAATAAGCCCGCCAATTGTACTGTTTCTTTATAATTATTTTACGTTTGTTCTTTTCTTGTGTGCAATAAAAAATATTCTCATCTTATCTTATCTCTGCATATATTTTTTTACGTATTTTTATACGTTCCCCTACAGAGCACACAGCACGTACTTGTGCGTTGCCTTTTCTCATAGAAATAGTACGAGCTTAATCACCACAATCGTCCATCGCCAAATGGCACTTTGAAGCGTTGAAGTATGATGAACACCTCAGACGCTTAGGTATCCCCACGATATTTTACTTTGCAGCTAACAAATGTACCTACGTAACATGGAAAACAAAATACGTGCCGGGATTCAAACCCACTAACTCCCGAATGTGAGGCCGGCATTCTACCGCTACGCTAGCTACGCCACCCCTCTTTTTAGAAGTAAATGGGGATTTTTTACTGTTCATTATTTGATAATTTTAATAATTAAGACCTTGGATAGACCACCTTCTTTTACAAGTAAGTAGGTATTAAAATGTTATCAGTCGTTAGTAACAGTTTCCTTATCTCATGTTTTCTTTTTGTTGTTTTATCTGAAGCCAAAACAACTTTGCACAAAGTATGTAAATTATGCTGGAATTATTCACGTCGTCTCCCAGGCACATTAAATGCACCTGCATCTTTGCTTATTTTTGCCTTCATTTAAGAAAAATGTACCCGCTTTCATCCTTTGCAGTATATCTTCCGTAATTTGCCTTAGTCAAATTGGCGAGACATTTATTAAGCAAATTGAGTAGGTACATTTATTTAATAATTGCCATGTTCTTCCCACAGGAATCGACACCGTCTAACAATTAGTTACGACCATATTGTTCTACAGGGTGTCACAGAAATATCCATATAGATATCACGAGAAAATGTCAGTTGTTTAATACAATTCACAATTTCAGAGTTGGTCCCATAATAACACATGTAATTTATTTTGTTGACTTTAAACGAGTTTAACCGGACCTGTCTGCCATACCCTACACTTTCTTCATACGGTTATATAAAGACACTTTCTAAATTTGATTTTCATTACGTAGTTTACTTAAAGTAGACACAATATTGCTGCAATGACTCCCGTGACTAGGCTTCGAGGCATAATTTGCCCTGAATAAATAACGAGCTACTCATTCGCGAGGCATTTACCTGAAAATTGACAGGCAATCATAGGAAAGGGCACCTTGCAAAGATCAAACAGAGGCCTGTGGAATAATTCAGGGGTTGCCGCCACTTAGCATAAGGTCAAACTGACATTTCGTACTACTTCTGGGTACATTATGTCGTCGCTACTCCATAATGTCCGAGAACAACGGTGTGCTGAGGCACGCGAGCAGTGTATAAGGGATGTCTTATCTTAATGTCGATGTCGATAAAGTTATCGATAGGGTATGTTATGGTATTGGAAAAGTCATGCTTAACGCATAGGTACTGAAACATAGCCCATAGCTTAGACAAAAACATGGTCACAATAATTATGAGAATAAGATCTCAATATAGACGACCTCTGTGGCGTAGCGGTAGCGCGTCTGCCTACCATGCAAGAGGTCCCGGGTTCGAATCCCGGCTGGGAACAAAAAAAAACCCATGTCTTGGATGTTTACATGTTTGTGATGTCGTTGTTTCTGGTTACCATGACACAGGGTATCCTAGTGTGGGGCCAGAAGCAATGTATGTACTTGTATGTAAATGTTATGTTATATAGAATAAAAGAAAGTTCTTTTGTTTTTAATTAGAAGTGACCGCTAAAATATTAAAGTGACATGGGTCGTGAAACAAAAACCATCGGCGTTCTTGTTAGCAGTTCTCAAGACTGTTCTTACGTGGTCCGTGCTGTCTCGCTCGCACATTTTTAAATATTGGAATAAAATATGTACACTTTTGACAAATGTGGTTTGAGACTTTGAGGTCACATTTAATTAGAGACTCATAGTTAGAATATTTTCGGGGCTTAATCGCGTAGTAATTTATTGCTATTTTACCTCGCCGTTTCTAACTATGAGTTCAAGTTGCGAAAGTTTAAAATATGTTATAATTAGATACTTTTAATCACTTTAATGACTGCCTATACTAAGTGTATAACAAATAAAAACGGTTCCCAAAATATTATTAGCTGTGAAATCCAATGATCTCAATAAAAATTTTGTACAGGATAAGAAACAATTGTCATGTGTATGACCATGAAACCCTCAGATCACATTTATATAAATTATTATAACCACCTAAATGCTTAACGTAAGTAACATATTTAATAGGTCACCAAGAGTCTATGAACATCTAAAAACAAAGAGACGACATTCAACTTTTACAACACACACACACACACAATCTCACTTCTATTGAAAAAAAATGGTGTATTTTGAACTATGCTTATCTGAAGTGCTTTGATTACTGAAAAGGCTTCCAGGCTTTTTTCACTACCGAAGAAAAAAAAATATACCCATATTCCTTCGAGCCGGATTTGAACCAGCGACCTATGGATAACAGTCAACCATCTACAGTCCACCGCTCTACCAACTGAGCTATCGAAGGCCTGTATGTACACTCGAAAATGTGCAGCATATTAAATAACGATAGCAAAACGAGGTCAGCTTTATGCAATAAGTGAAGCGAAAGTTACAAACGTACGCAATTTTTGTGTTACGAGCTATTCGGCGGCGGAATACCCGCGGCCGTTTTAGGGTACTGTACCCAAACAGTAACAAAGTAATCCTATTACTATATTATCTGGGCTTTAATCTCCACAGAATAGATGTTATTATTTTAGATCGTCTGACAAATAAGTAAATAAGTGATCTATCGTAACAGGTCAAACTGGTTATGATCGCAATATACCACCTTCAATTGATTCAATTCAATTGAATTTATTATAACGTAAAGAATTTACGTTCTGTTTGCTGAATGTCAAAGTCCAATGTAACATGAAAGTGGAAGCCGCTGCCTCCGGGCCGTAGTGTAGTGAAGAAAAAGGCAGCCGGAAAAAAACTCCACTCTGGCTATGTTTTCTCAAGTCTTCTTAAATCTAATACAGCAGTTGCCACCTGTACGTATAATAAAATTTTTGTGTAATTTAAAAAGCACAAAAAATAACAGCGACCTATTTTTTATTATTATTATTAATTTAAAGAGTATAAAGGTATAAGTAAATTCACTGGTTTCTTTTGTTTTTGTGAATAGCTGTGTGATTAATTGAACTATCGTTTCATATGCAAAAGAATTCTTTCTAACGTGGTTCATATTTTTGAATAAAAATATTAACATCTCTGTATTCGGTAAAAAGAAATATACTAAACATACCTCTTTTACGTTTGCGCCAAGAACATCCATGGTTTGTGCAGATTATTGAAAAGGGTTTTTTACGTTTGGTTATTTAAAGGGTTCTTCTATCGAGTCATGGTATCACTAGAAACTGAATGCTTGCAGGATCTCAGTTGATGGCGTAGGTACTTTCGTGTATGACGTATTTCCGGTTTTGTCCAATCTGATTCTTTTTTTCGCTTTAAAAATTAGGAAAATCGAATTATTCCTCACAAACTCTAAAAAATTACCATGATTAAAAAAAATCTATTCGCATAATCAAGCGCATCAGAATATTGAGGAGACAATCTTTTAAAAAACAACCGTCAAAGTCAGAAGTTTAACATTGTTTGTAAACACCTCTTCTGCTTTTAGAACAGTCTTAAAAAATATTATTCCTCGATTTGTCGGACGATTAGTGTACGAGAAACCGGGGTCATGCTTTGACTAATATTAAAAACCTATTTAGAGGCTAAAAATTCCACCCATGCCGGGACTCGAACCCGCGACCTACCACGACCAGCCACGGTTAGCTCTAAATAGGTTTTTGAAATTGTCCTTAGCACGGGTTAGTGATAAAAATAATATGGACTAATATTCCTGAAATAGAAAACCAGCCAAACTCGTCTTTTAAAGTGACACTAATATCAACAATTGAGAACTATTATCATCTTCACGATACCTAACCGCTTATCTTATCAGTTGGTAACTCTGAATAAAAAGAACAACTAATACTCCTTCGAGCCGGATTTGAACCAGCGACCTATGGATGACAGTTATTACCAGCTACAGTCCACCGCTCTACCAACTGAGCTATCGAAGGTATGAATGTACGTTCGAAAATATGAACCAGTTTCCGACAAAAGAAGTTCAGTTTTATGCAAGAATCCGTATAAGTGAAAGTTGTATGTAGATTGTGATACGCATAACGAATACGTGTCATCTTCTACATACAACTTTCGAGCGACATCGGACCGACCAACCGATTCTCGATGGGGTACTAAGGTAGGTACTCGAACAGAGATCGAGTCCAACTGTCTAAATATATGAAACTTGACACAGTTACACTATTGAGACCGCTTAGAGTTTGGTGCGTTCAAGAAGGCACCAGGCTGCTAGACTGACAATCTGAGGCAGGTTGGTAACAGAGGCTGGATTTGAGTGGCTAAGGACAGATAGAAATGGTGTGATTTGAGAAGACTTATGTCCAGCAGTATGACTGTACAAGCTGATTGTTTGATAGATTGGTCAAAAATACTGAAGCCGTTGCCAAGTTACAACCTGCATATAGATTTTAGGCACTGACTCCAAAACAAGTTTCTACAATACGTACATCGAATTTAAAGATCATATTCTTTTAAATTATAGTTATTTCCCTGTTTTTTAGTGCTGTTGAAGCGGTCGTGGCCTAGTTGAACCGAGTGATTGGAATCAATCACTTGAGGTAAGCAACAACAGGCGCGGTCAAGTGCAAGATGGGTGACCGTCCTGCAACTACCGTTAGTGGCATTTTTCCGAGCGCTTCCTTGCTTCGCAAGGCACGTTAAGCCGTTGGTGCCGGGTGTCATGTAATGGCAGTCATTAAACCATGTGAGAGGCCTTATGGGCGGCTTGATAACTTCTAACAGTAAAACCCGCCACTGTCTTACAATCCTCCAACAACCTGGACTTGGCCCCCGTGGTGGAGTATAGCCTAACTTTCCTGCGATGCAGAAAGATACCCGCACCCGAGTTGTGGGGGCATACAAGAGTTGATATCCATATCGATTTTAGTGCTGTAGTGTTTATTTTTAAAATATGAATAAAGTGGTTTATGGTATAGGTGCTGGGCAAACCTACTAAATCTAAAATAATGTTACAGACACTGCAGTGTCCCTGTGGTTTCTTCACCCATCCAGAATGAGTAAAGGTGCCACTGGATGCTGTATAAATCGGGTTGTTCCTCATCTCATTACGTAGGCCGGTCAAGAGGACAAGGCGATCGCCACCACCAACATGCAGGTGGTGGCGATCATCGCCAATTTCGTGATCACCCATTGTGGTTCATACTGTTGAAGAACCAAAAGGCTCTGACTTTTGTCCAACATCGCATATAATCACAGATATTCTCATGCTCCGAGGGTATAATGTACCACCTAATAGAAGGTTTTTGAGTTTATGTATGTATGTTTGTATAACGGATGTTCCGAACTAGCGCTAATTTATTTATTTATTTTAATTCTTTATTGCACTAATTACATGAGTAAATGTACAAGGCCGTGCTTAATGCAAG
Organism: Yponomeuta sedellus; assembly: GCA_934045075.1. Lineage (NCBI taxonomy): Eukaryota > Metazoa > Arthropoda > Insecta > Lepidoptera > Yponomeutidae > Yponomeuta > Yponomeuta sedellus. Next base: position 16,078,706 of record OW203722.1, on the reverse strand, counting down.
AAGTATTCTCTTCCAGCAAACCTTTGGTGTTGAAGGGACTCGCAAAGGGTAGTGCAAGAAAAGAAGGTGAACTACAATAATAAACTTAAATAAACATAGGAAGATACAATAACTAATCGTGTCACATAGGTTACATTTTTCACGAACAACTTTAATAAGAATATGACTGATGTTTAATGAACAAAAGCCAGCATTTACAAATATTTTTCGAGTGGGATATCAACACAAGAGCAAAAAAATCTTAATTCATAAAAATACTACGATACCAAAATATTCGAAACTGCAGAAAAATAATTTATAGAAAAATATCTGTGTGTATGAGTACTTGCTACATCTCGTAATCGGGTTATATTTTTTAACTTTTGTTTTTAACATAGGATTCACAGAGCTGGCTAGAAATATTATTTTTTTTATTCACTAGCTGACCCAGCGAACTTCGTATCGCCTGACAGTCGATTCTTTATTTTTTTTTAATTTTTCTCTCCGTAAGAACTATCCTCGTACTTCAAGGAATATTGTAAAAAAATAATTAGCGAATTCGTTTCAGCTGCTCTCGAGATTTGCGCTTACCTACACATTCTGCGATTAATTTTTATATTATAGAAGAGAAGATATATTGTCTTTGATACGTAAGTGCAAAAAAAAGAACCAAAAAAATTATATCCTCCTTCGAGCCGGATTTGAACCAGCGACCTATGGATGACAGTCGGTTCCAGCTACAGTCCACCGCTCTACCAACTGAGCTATCGAAGGCACGTGTATGACTTGCCAAAATTATGATAACATTCTTTGTCATTAATGCCCATTGTAAAGGTGAATGGATAAACCAGTAATTAAGAAACAAGTGATAGCTCAATTAATAATACGATTGTTATTGTGTCTTATCTGCTGTTAATGACCGCGTATTGTCTTTCGATATTCAATAAAGTAGTGTAAACTAAATCTTCGTTCCAATGAATATTTGACAAGCTGTGCCCTTGACTTCGTTAGAGCAGGATTTAATTAAAACGTACTAAGGTACCTATCTTTTTATCCAAGTAGGTTTGCCTTGCACATTTCATCCAAATCTGTTCAACTATATTTCGGTGATTGTGTGAAAAATATTAAGATATCTAAACATAACATAGTTTAAATTCATAATAATCACGTCTGTAGATGTTTTAAAAATTGATATTAAGGCCGACTTGCATTACTTTGTTAAATGTGTTTTAAACAGCATTTAACTAAAATTACTCTTGCAAAAGTCGAATTAAACTAGGACTTTAGTAACATTTAAAAAGTCCTGCAAGTGGCCATTACTATGGAACTGAGTCTTTTTTCAATTACCTTTTTTAGAACCTTTTTGACGTAGCCTATGTACATCCCCACTGCAGGGTACTGGCCTTCACTCATAGAAAGAGAGTATGGGCTTAATAACAACGCGTTCCCAATGCGCATTGGCAAATTAAAGCCCTAAGGTAGTTGAACACTCCAGGAAGGTCTCCTCACGATGATTTTCTTCACGGTTAGTGAGTGGTATTACTACTATAATTTCACAGATGTACATAACATAGAAAATGAAGTCATTGGTACATCCCGGGATTCAAACCCATTGAGAACTCCCGATTGAGAAGCCGCGGTACTATAGATCCGCTACGACCGCTCAAGAAACATACAATTTTTTAAATGTCGCTTTATAAATATATATCGATAACAAAGTATACCGACACAACCCTAACTTTCACCTTTTAGCATAAACTTGAAGGGTTCAAATACCCAAGTAGGAACAGAAAATGTCGTAACTAGTACCTACCTGCTAAAAATGTTAATACTTGATTATATAGGTAGAATAGATAGAAGCTATTGTACTTACAAAAGAATTCTTGCTTTAATTATTGCAGAGTTTGTAATTTTTAACTACCTCTTGGCATGAAATGCTTGCTGCTGACAAACCTAAACTGGTTTGAATCTTAATAACCTACTCATTAAGGGCAGCGCAAATGATTTATTTGTAACACTTAATCAGTAAGTGGTATCAAGGTATCAATCCTTTGTATGTCCCCACTGCTGCGGCACGGGTCTTTCCCTGCATCGCAGGAAGGTTAGGCCATACTCCACCACGGGGGCCAAGTCCGGGTTGGATTGTAAGACGGTGGCGGGCCTTACTGCCAAAAGTTATCAAGCCGCCCATCAGGCCTCCATGCATTTTGGGGCGAGTCTCCAAAATGCATAGTTATTGAATAGAATCATAATAGTCCGGTAATGGTCGTTTCATTCACACTTTCGGTAGTCTAGTAACTAATCGCATTGCAATGGTGTTACCCGTGCTACTTAACTCGGCGCCTTGCGTGATTCAATCTTCTTCGCGAGAGATGCCTATTTAATTTGTGCGGGTTATACCCCTGAAATGACACTGTAATGCTATTGCTTTGTAGTTCACCAAAATAAGGCAAATAACTTAAATGGTCAAGCTTATATCATTCTATTGAAAAACTATGTAAGTATTAGACTCCAGGGCCCGATCGAGTTCAATCTTTTGACTGCCAAATTCCATAGAATTTGCTATCGCAAACGTCAAGATTGCGGCTGGATTTAGTGCGCACGATTAGGTCGCTGCCTTGTATCGCACTGGCCTCGTGTTCGGCCGGTTTTCAACTCTGAAATAACTCCTTCACTCTTTATATAATTCGATAAAACTCATTGCCTTGAAACGCCAGACTTCTCCAGACAAATCCTTTTCAAATCGTATCAATCAGAAACAACTCGCTCTAATTTACGATGTTAATTAAGTCAATCTCCCATTAAAGCCCCCTTTCTTAGCAAGTTGTCTTTCGGAGGGCATAAAACGCGCGAAAACCTAATGCCATTTCACGCAGGAGTAAACCTATCTCGCGGAGTTAGCGTCTATTTAAACTCGGCTTACGTTAATCGATCGAGAAGGGCCTTAATTATGGCTTTATCTTGGAGGAAACGAGGATTGAAACTGGCGGCTTTAAGTTAACTAGAGCTAAAGCGCCTGAGTTTAAGCTCAACTATATCTAAGTAGCACGAAATTAATGCAAAAGTTTGGTCGCGCTTAATGTAACTTTGGTCTTTCATCTACGCATTGAGATGGTTTATATAGCGTCCACTGGCACCTTCACTCACACTAGATGAGTGGAGAAGCATTCGCCACCATTCGCGACCAGCGCTCGCTAGCGAATAACCATTCGCTGCGCTGCCTGGGACAGCATTTTTAGATGGATCAGGTTTGCCCAGCACCTATACTATCCTGAGTTTGAAAATAAACAAAATCATAGCTCAAAGCACTGGGAGCCAGACATGGCTCTCGCTTTAGAGTCCGTTGTTCACTCACTATAAGATCCGTATTATATCCGACATCCGATCCGATGTCAACCCTTGTATGTCTCCCCTGCTGGTTCACGGGTCTCTTCTTGCATCGCAGGAAGGTTAGGCCATAATCCACCACGTAGTCCGAGTTGGTGGAGGATTATAAGACAGTGAAGGACCTTACTGTCAGAAGTTATCAAGCCGCCCCTAAGGCCTCTGACGTTATATAGTATAAATAAATTACGGATATTTCGCATACATATTTGTTTTGCCAACGCGGGAAGCAGTGTGCTGATAATGATGAAGATCACGATAAGGTACTTTTTACTTTAGAAAAGTTGTTACCTAAATTATAAATTTGTGTATCAAATTTCTCAATCAAAAACTTGCTACAGGATAAGAAAACTATGTCTTGAATGTCCGTAATTTTATCGTAACTGCGAGCGAGGCAGCTCGACGTAAGAACAGCCTTTTCAGATTTCGGATACATTGGTGATGTACAGTACTCTGCCTATATACTCGTAACTAAGGCCTTGAAATCGTCAGTCCGCAGTGAGTACTCGTACTGCTTAAGTCCATACTCTATCTCTCTCTCTTTCTAAGAGAAGACGTGAGCCTACTAGTACGATTTTGATAGGCTACTCATGCTATGTTTATATCTTCCCTGCATTTATCTCGCAGTTTATCCTCGTACGTACTTCAAAGAAAACGCGACCTTAATATTCCATATTCTTACCTTGGCCCCTCTACATAACTTAATCAATCCGCTCCAGCATAATCACCTGGAGGTAAAATAACTGAAACCCGAGGTGACGTGTTTCGCATAATGCACTGAGAAATTTGGCGAGTAACTACAGAAAGTCGAACCATATTGGACAAATACATAATTTCGTTATATATTAAAGTACTGCAATCGCATAATAAAAACCTTAATTCCTGACGTTATTTACCTAATATATAATTGAGAAGAGTCATTTGTGTTATACATAACTGTATAATCATTCCATTTCCTCCATATTCCATTAAGAAATCCATCATTGGCTGCATGTACAAATTATAAAGTAACTATTGTTTATTTTAATTGTATTGCTGTGGATTTTTGTTGAATAAACAAAATAAATAAATAGGAAATAAATATTTTGTCAAATATGTAATTTGTAGGTAATTTTCCGTATAATATCATCGTCTTGTGATTACTTCTATCTACACTAGATTGGTGAAGTGATCACTATAATGCTGTGTTGCTAATAATTTTTTTTTAATCCCTCCAACATGCATGCTATTCGAGTCCAACTCAAATAACACGTTCTTTGGTTTACAAAGTCTTAATTACGTACTTACAGACTCTTTTCGAGAACTGTGTTTACGCATTCATACACACACATAGACACGGAGGCAGGGCGCGGTAAAGTAGAACTATTTTAAAAACCTATTTAGAGGCTAAAAATTCCACCCATGCCGGGATTCGAACCCGCAACCTCTGGCTATCCGTGCCAGCGCTCTTTCCAACTGAGCTAATGGGTGACTCACCGGCATCGGTGAAATTTCGAACCTCTATACACTATTCTCTGTATTACGTACAGGCAGCGACATCTGGCTGAAGTAAATTGCATCACTTACAGCCCCGAGCACCCACTTTGCAGTTAGGCTTTTACATCGGAATGATATCGCTGTACCCACATGATTATACTATTTTTATTTTAAATGCACTAACCCGTGCTAAGGACCATTTTAAAAACCTGTTTATAGGCTAAAAATTCCACCTCTGCCGGGATTCGAACCCGCGACCTCAGGCTATCCGTGCCACCGCTCTTTCCAACTGAGCTAATGGGCGACTCACCGGCATCAGTGAAATTGCGAACATCTTTACAATATTCTCTGTATTACGTACAGTGATTTATTCGAATCACTCGGTTCGACAGGCCATGAGCGCGATCTACCTTGATAGGTCAAAAAACATTACATAACGTAAAGCGAAAGGGATCTGTCAGAATCGTGGCAATTGGCAGTCCCTGGTCTTTGCTTACCCCTTTGGGATAGGCGCGTGAGTTTATGTTACTATTTATTATGTTTACACTATTCTCACTGGATTTTCTAACAAGAAGAAATCATACACAAACAGATATGAGTTTTCATCGGTCTGTACATTAAAGTATTGGTATTAATATGAAGTATTATTCAGTACCACTGTTTGGTATTGGCCCCACCTTCTCCACGTCATCTGATTGCTAGAATAAAATACTATTTCGTGTTAAGACGGCCAATAGTACGTTTTTACGGGGACAATAAAGAATTTAATTATAATATTGGAAGTGAGAAAAGCAAAGTTCTTGGCTTGTTTTAAGGCATTGGTGAAATCCCACTATCTAACGGGATAAACTGGAAAACTGTTGCTTATATGTATTTAATTCTATAAGTATTTATTTTTCGGTATTTATGTATATTATTATTTAAGTACTGGGTGGCGCAAAAGTAACGACCCTATTTGGTTCAGCTATAACATTTTTTCAAAATTAGAAAACTAGATTTAGGTTTTTTTAAATGTATATTTGTGCCATTAAATTTCGTACCATTAGGATTTAAAGATGATGTCTTTTAAATGGTGACCTCCACAGTTGATACACATTTGAGCCCTATTTATGACATTTTGCATAACTTGCCGTAACACTTCCTGCGATATGTTCGTTATTTCTTGACGAATGTTTTCTTTTAGAGCTGCGAGAGTCTGTGGCTTGTTCACATACACCCGAGATTTCAAGAAACCCCAAAGAAAGAAGTCTGGACTGGTCAGATCGGGTGATCTTGCAGGCCAAGGTAAATCGCCAAAACGAGAGATAACTCGGCCTGGAAAAGCGTCCCTCACTAAGTCCATAGTGTCGCGCGCTGTGTGTGCCGTAGCGCCGTCTTGTTGAAACCAGATGTGCTCCAGCCCCAATTCGTCCAAACTGGGTATCAAAAACTCACGTAACATGGTTCTGTAGCGTTCTCCAGTGACAGTTATCGCATTGCCTCCAGCGTCTTCGAAAAAATAGGGTCCGATCACTCTGTCAACACAGATGCCACACCATACAGTAACTTTTAGTGGGTGTAGAGGTGTTTCTTGAATAATGCGCGGATTATCAGTGCCCCAGAACCGAGTATTCTGCTTATTGAGATGGAAATGAGCTTCGTCACTCATAACCAATTTTGAAGGAAAATCATCCTCTTCAAGGTTGAGGTTTATGACGCGCTGGCAGTAATCTAGACGAGCTCGGTGGTCAGCAGGCAGCAGCTGATGAGTCATTTGAGTTTTATACGGGAACATCTTTAAGTCTTTCACCAAAATACGCTGCAGGGTCCGTCTGGAAATGCCCAATTGCGTGGCACGTCGTCTCGTTGATGTTTCTGGACACTCTTCCACATCTTCGCGCACAGCATCGATATTTTCAGCTGAACGGCCTGTTCTTGGTCTCCCAGACTTAGGTCTATCCAATGTTGAGCCAGTTGCTTCAAGGCGTGTGGCAAAGCGTCGAATTGTGCGACCAATCGGTGCCGGACGGTGGGGAAATCGTCGACGAAATTCACGTTGTGTTCTTATCACTGATGAATTATTCCGTAAGAACATTGACACAATTATTCCACGTTCTTGGGGAGTAAAACGATCCATGTTTATTTTCAGTGTATTTTACATTTGTTCACTACACAATTTTCAACAACAGAATGACAGAAAATGTCATATAAAAAAAATAAAAGTATTTTCTTTAGTGCCAGTACTTTTGCGCCACCCAGTATATGTTGCTTACCTATATGTATTTATTTTTTAGGTACCTATGTATATTATTATTTAAATATATGTACATTATATCGTAGGTAATTGTAATTATATTCTCGCACTCTTTTGCTGTTTGTTATCAATATATTTTAGATTCAATTATTTATGTACATGCACCACGTACCGACTATATTCTTCACGCAATCCACTCCATCCAAAGTCTGGAACATATCGCTCTTAGCGATAAGACCACCAATTGTGTAACATTACTTAGATTTAAGAATCATGGTTGTAATATTATTCTGGTTGTGTAATAAAGTGTTCTCTATCTCTTTCTATCTATCTATATTCTGTTCTGTGTAATTTCCATTTCTATAGACAATAAAATTTTCTCTATCTATTTATATATATTCGCACATATTCGGACTCAAGTACATTCATAGTAATAGAATTGAGTAGAGACTTTACCCGGAGAAGACCATCTGTGTCTTAATACTTCTGAGTGGTAATCTTAAGAGGTGGTTTGTCTTCGCCGGTTAACGTCACTACCGGATAACCGGGAATGTCGTGAGCGCCATATTAATATTCATAATCGGCGCGCCTGATGATATTATTTTAGCTCCACGGAGTATAGAAAGGAGTTCGAACGAAGTGGGTAGTTTAGAAAAAAAAAGAAATCTGTTAGCTACTCAGGCTCTAGGTAAGCTTCGGTTTTTGCAAATTTTCGCCGGTTTTCGTACGGATGATCGAGTTCTGATTTCGAAAGTAAGTGACATGTTTGTTCCGATATTTCTATTACACGAATATATCCGATTCCATCCGATAGTAGCCGAGGTATATTCTAAAAGCTAACAGACTAGTTTGCACTGACCACCATTCCTAACCCATTCTACATAAACTTTTAGTTTTTTAGTAGTATTGCCATTGAATTTTAAAAATGGAATAGAAGCTGGGCAACCAGCTTCTATTATATGGTGAACTTTGTTCCGCCTCATAATCAATAAGTGTTACGTTCTACAGTAGAAGAAAATCATCAAAGCCGTTCTATACAAAATGTTTTTCTAGTAAACAACATGAAAATATAATTTAATGTTTCAGCAGCTATTCGGTGTAAAAACAAACCAGAGTTCAATAATACTATTTTAATACTTTATTATAAAAAACCTATTTAGAAGCTAAAAAATCTATCCATGCCGAGACTCGAACCCGCGACCTCTGGCTAACCGTGCCAGCGCTCTCCCAACTGAGCTAATGGGCGACTACCGGCATCAGTGAAATTTCGAACCTCTTTACAATACTCTCTGTATTACGTACTTTATTATACCAACTACAAATGTAATATAAATTATGATAAATCCACAAAAAACGTTAATACAATAAATAAGAAAACATTAATATATACATACATGTCGAAGATAATAATTACGATTACCTACTTGAGTTCAATGATGGAGATCATGTTGTCTGCTCATCCAATGTTATTAACATTGGATGAGCAGACAACATGATCTCCATCATTGCTTCCCGTATTTGAACAATTTGAATCAAAAGATTGCTTACAGGTAGGATAAAGTCAAATAAAATCAAGTATATTATGTTTCTTGATCGCCTGCTTAAAGCTTGATACTGTAAACGCGTTTTTTTAGAACCGAAATTGCCTTATTATATTCTTTTTTTTTAATGCACTAACCGGTGCTAAGGACAATATTCAAAAACCTATTTAGAGCCTCAAAATTGCCTTATCCAAATATTCCTTAACTTTACTCCTTATAAAGTATTGCACTCTTGAATTTCACCTCCCTCGGCGTGGTATGTGTCCCGGAAACAACGATTAATGTTGACTTGAGGCTAAGAATTTAATAATAATAAGACCCACACAACACATTCTTTATCAGTCTCGTCAAAATGTCAGGGAAATGGTTTAAAACACTGTCCACCTTATTCATAATGGTCCGCTAACTTAAAACAGCTGCTACAGAGTGTTATTTCTCATTCTGACTTAGATCAAAAGAAGAAGACAAAGTGAGAATTAGCAATGCTTAAAGTTAGCAAACTATTATGAATAAGGGGGTGTATACTTACCCAAATCAAAATTTAAATTAACATTTTTAAAATGGGACTGGGCAGGCCGTGTCTGCCGCATGAGCAAAGATAGGTGGGCTGAAAATTGCGACCGGCTGTTTTCCGAAAAATGGTCACCGACGTCGCTGCAGACCGATGTGAGGATGGCGGAACGTCCTCAATACATTCTTGCCGAGATGGTGCGAGAAGGCTGTAGACAGAGAAAGATGGAAAAAAGTAGGGGAGACCTTTGCCCCGAAGTGGGACACAAAAAAGGCTAAGTAAAAAATAATCATAATTATACTTACTATATAGTTATATTTTGAATGGGTCAAATCGCAACTGTAACGCTGCCGAAACGTCGGGAAATAAGGTAATTACGTTTTACCTAATAAATAATTGCGATTTGACCCGTTTAATATATAACTATGTACTTATGAGTATCGCGAATCATTAAGAAATACTATACTTACTATAAATTACAGTTTTATAGTGGTTTTATACATCAGTCGAATTGCAGTTCAATAGTTAGAGATGTTACAGTTTTCAAACTTCTGTTTTTTTAATCCTATTGATCCAAGACCAATTTGTAAACTAACGTGATTCTGTGAGTTAATTTGACTCGATACAAGTACACAAAATAAAGTCACGCCGCCTGTACCCGGGAGGGCTATAGATAGTCGAGGGCTCTTACCACAATCCTGACAAAATTCTTTAGCTCTATCACCATAAGTGTCTGAAAGCACGCACGCAGGTTTCAGGTACTTTTTTATCTACCTTACCTTTGCTAAGTTCGGTTCCTGTTTGCTTAAATTATAATAATTTGTGAAAAAACAGTTTCAAAAATAAAAAAATCTCATTAACATTATTAACATGAAAATCTATAACTTTAAGAAAGGTTTAGCAATTTTAATTTTCTATCGAAGAAATATTGGCTCATAACATAGTCGTAATAAAAGTAGGGGCTCAAGAGACGAAAATTCCGCGAGCTATCTACATGCACATTCGCATTTTTTTGGCCTGTATCCCGAGGTAATGCCCCAAACAAACAGCCTTTCCCGATATGACTTGCAGTTACCTAGTGAACCTCTGCCCGCTGGGACCACAAACCCTAATTATGACAGAAACAATAGGCGGCGCGTTTTTACCCAGTTTGTGCTCAATCATAATTATGATTACCCCGCGTCTTCCGTTGGGAACCACCCTTTGCGCAAACAGTAAGTTGGAACAGAAGTGCGTCCTTCACTTCATCAAGAATGGGTTAAGCGGGTACAACACTAGTTGGTAACTAACACCGCTAATGGATAAAAGCGGTGGGGCTGAGTCGGATATCACGGCCGTTTTTTAAAAACGTCTATAACAAAAAAAAATGACTCAAATAGCGCAATGGGTTACGCGGCACTAGCGCCATCTAGCGCCAGGGATCTGAGTAATTACTACTTTGTTCTACTTAACGATATATTAATTAATTGCACACAACTCGTAGTTACAGAGTTATAGCATCGCTCAGGCAGCATATTTTCGTTGCATGCGGCTTTTGCAAGGGACGTAATGGTACTACCGAGCAAAACGTTACATTCCCAAATTGTATCTTCTATTAGAACATGTTTTTGCAATAAGTGGGCATCATACACCTTAAAAATTGCGTAGAGGAAACAGCTAGGTAATTGCTATTTTTAGAACGTAATTTATTTTTGTATTTTTTTTACATAACTGCTCCTTTGGATTAATAGTTAACACGCTTGACTGCCAAAACAGAGGTTGTAGGTTCAATTCCAACTGGAGGCCGCGGAACTAGATTTGTACAAAAATGGCCTTAGACAGGGTGTATTTCCATATCTATGATGTCCTTGCCTGGTTATTACAACACTGGATATCCTAGTCTGGGACTAGGATATGTTATTATTACATCTAGGAAAAAAACTGAATGGAATAATGTATATACAAATGAAATGCAGCAATCGAAATACCGATTTTCTACTTCTAATCAATATCCGAAGCGCTCCTGGCCTAGTCGAACCGAGTGATTGGAATCAATGACGTGAAACCCTGTTTAGAGGCTAAAAATTCCACCCATGCCGGGATTCGAACCCGCGACCTCTGACTATCCGTGCCAGCGCGGCAGCACGCGTTAGTGCATAAAAAAAAGAATATAATCAATCACTTGAGTTAAGCAACAACAGGCGCGGTCAGGTGCAGGATGAGTGACCGTCCCGTGACTACCGCCAGTGTCATTTTTCCATGCGCTTCCGTGCTTCGCAAGGCACGTTAAGCCGTTGGTGTCGGCTGTCATGTAATGGCAGTCGCTAAGCCATGTCAAAGGCCTTATGGGCGGCTTGATAACTTCTGACAGTAAGACCCGCCACTGTCTTACAATCCACCACCAACCCGGACTTGGCCCCCGTGGTGGAGTACGGCCTAACATTTCTGCGCTGCAGGAAGACACCCGTGCCCCAGCAGTGGGGACATACAAGGGTTGATATTAATGTCGACTCAATCCTCAAAAGGAAATCGTACTTTTGTAGATTCCTAGTTTGTGCGCCTTTAGAATAGAATCAACAGTATATGTAGCGTAACATCCGTTTGTTTTATTACAGGTATCTCTGGAATAGCAGGCAAGGTGATTCGTATTCCGAAGAGGTTTGTAATGGTTTATGATCTTATAGGAAGCTTCTTTGGAAAATCCTTAGAGGTGATGATCCTGAAGATACTATTTATAAGTGTAAGTACCTTGACGTAATACGATCATAAGTGTATATCAAGGTTTAGATATCCTTGAGAGTTTTATGTAAAAAAAAGTAATAAAAAATAATAATAATAATATATTATTATTATTATCTGTAACGGAATTAAAAAAAAAATAGGTGTGCTAAGATTTGAATGTTAAAAATTAGTTTTTATTTTCATATTCAAAATGAAAAGTAGTGTTTAACACGGGTAAAAGAATCAATTCCTACTCGGACTATAACCGAGTAGGAATTGATTCTTTCCACCCTCGGTTAATAAATCTACTATTTGAATCGAATAAATTCGGATACTCTTTGTTAACTTTTTCTCCAAATAATTTATTAATTTAAAAACCTATTTAGAGGCTAAAAATTTCACCCATGCCGGGATTCGAACCCGCAACCTCTGGCTTTCCGTGCCAGCGCTCTACCAATTAAGCCAATGGGCGACTCACCGGCATCAGTGAAATTTCGAACCTCTTTACACTATTATCTGTATAACGATATTTTCAGTCCAACGTACCGTTTCCTAGCTACAAGCGCAAAGCTGAAAAAAGTGCGAAAATTTCGCGGTTTTTTGGCCCCCAAAAGTTAAGCTCACCTCATGAGACCATGCAAACTCAGATTACACGCATTCATGACCAAATGCAGGTATTAAAATGATATCCAGCTTTCTGGAAATTAATTCCTGGATTTATTTTTATTTGATTGGCCTATATGGAGTACGTCAACAAATGTGAAGGGTTGTGATGATTTGCAACCCCGGAACATGTAAAAGTGTATTTTTTTGTTTAAAATTACTTCAGACTTTTTTAAACTCTGAGAAAGGGCCTGAGTATTACAGTAAATAAACGCAGAATTATTTAAAATTAGAACAGTGCTCGAAGCAAAAAGGTTGACATTTCGATCTTTTTGATGTCTCGCTACATCAAACAGCGAGAAGAACAACTCCATAAAAAAAGGAAAATTACCTTTAACAACGCGGGCGGGCCGCGAATTTACCTCTTTAAACAATACGAATGCTTTGTGGTACAAAACAATGACTGAGGGGGTTCCGGGTCCGGAGTGGGGTGGCGAAGCTTTATAATTCATTTTTTAATTAATGTCGGGGAAATATCAAAGTCATTGGGCGGGAACGAGATTGAGATGTCAAACAAGTTTGTAAAGAATAAATAAAATTATTTTATATAGAAATCATTTCAGACTGAGAAAAAAATACAGATCATTGGTTTTTGGAAAACAATCGCGTATTAATTCAATCCTCAAAGTACTAGTTAGTAATTTTCATTCGTTCCGACAGCGCGGACAGCAAATAAAGTATTTCGCATAATTGCTTTAATCTGTGTTCTATTTTGTGTGTAATTAAAATTCAAGAGCTTTATCGATGGGCGTTAAATTCGCGCCGGGCGATTCCCATTGCATCTAACATCGACATTCCTGTCTGCTCTACGTACCTATTCGATGGCAAATGAAAAATGGTACGCGCTAGAAATTCTGCAACATTGCCTCGGAGACAGCTGGACGATAACGACACGACATTCTTGGACTGAAAGTTCCATGCATTTACTAAGTTAATACCAATATGATTTTGCAATCTTTAGCAATATGTTACTAAATTAACAGTTTTTTTTTTTTATTAGCATAATTAAGCTTTTAGTTTGCTTTCCTTAGTCTTAACTGCTGCTTTTAGTAGAGTTGCTGTAAAAGTCAATGATGTGTAGGTACATTTCTTCCATACCGAAAAAACCCTATTCGTGATCACCGACCATTGATTCACAACAGTGAATCCAAATTCAGTGATAGGAAGTAGGGTGGCGTTCATGTATTATTTTATGATAAAGCTTAAATTTCTGTCGTTCTGTATAGGATATCAAGTGAAAGAATAATTAAGTTAGCCGACACTGACCATAAGATGCTCGACCCATTTTTTTCAAACTTAAGTAATGTTGGTAACAAAACAAATTTTAACCCGCCATTTTTTTTAAACTAGCTTTATTCGTATCTATATAACGGTTAGAAGTTAGAAGAAGGTGAATAAAATGTCCTTTTATATAATTTTTTATATTTTTATATATATTAAGTCCAACGATGTTGGTTAGTTAAGTTTATGATCACCAATTTGAAAACGTTTATTCTGTGCTACAACTCAAGTTCGAACTTTTGAACAGTGAAAATACAGTTTCAATTTATTTGTATTTATTATAAAGGGGCACTTTAATTTGATACAGGGTATCTGACTTCTGACTTCTTGACTTCTGTCTGACTGACGTAACGATATGGTAAAATCAAAATTTCTAATCTAATCTAATTTTACTTAAATTATATAGTCGTAGTCACTAATAATTTGAAATAATTATTGTCACCGAACGTTTAGTCATATTTTGAATGCTTCTATTTGCTGTGTTTTAATTCAAATTTTCTATAACAGAAATATTTATATCTTCGTTGACGTTGTTCGTAGAGGAAAAGCCCACCGCCGTTTCCTTTGTCCCAAATGAGGTTAGTCTATTGGAAATTCGTGTCACTTGAGCGGGATGAGTGAGTGCCCACGCTTTACCCGCTTTGTAAAATTTACGCTCCAAGAAACGCCCTAAGTTTTGAGGTAAGTCGTAGTCAAGCATAGGTTTACAACGTAAATTAAAAAGAATAGAAGTTATGTTAGGTAACCCGAATAGTCGACATTAATCGAAATTAATGTGGAGCTAGACTGGTCATGTTAGTTGAAAGCACCCAGGTGGGTGAGATTCGCCAAGAAAGAATTATCTCTATGTCCACTTTTAACAGTTTGCCAAAGTGCATACATAAAAAACAAAACAGTTGCTTACAGCATATTAACCGATTGTAAGGGTAAGAGAAACTGGAGGTTAGTCCTTAGTAAAGGATCTGTCTGAATGTGTTGAATTACTGACCTAAGATTCACCGGACCTTTCTGCGACCCGCTGTGAACACCATAAATATTATGGTTTCAAAGCCGTAGCAAATTAAACCTTAACATTAGCTACCTACCTCTCGAATACGCTAGTTTTTCTTTAAATGGCCCTTTTCAAACTCGCTCGACACGAACTCAAATCTGTGGGAACTACTAGTAGCCAGCCAATGTGGTCCGCGGGTCCGAGTCATTCTTCTAATAGACGAATTATTAATAACATAACCGTGGCAAACCAACCCAATATCAGTGTGTGTGACTACCTAAGTACGAGGTGAGTTGACTCAAACCAAAACAAAGTCGCCCTTTTGTTTGCTTTATCTCATTGTTTAAACATGGTTTGAACCGATTAACCGCTTGAGAAAACTCGTTAATTGTAACACATTTATCGACTGAGAGATTCTCTTCAACATGTCCTCTTGCTTGAGACTCGTAATTAAAATATGGAATGTAGGTACGTTCTAGTTTAAACGGAAAACCACCGAACTTGATTTTTTTCCTTTAGAGAAGATCCCACAGCACGATTGTAGAAATGATCGTTTCTGTAGAAAGGAAAATGTGATCGGTGTTCCGTATTAGATTTCACGATTTTAAAAACTGAAGACCTATAAAAAGCAAACTTTTCGCAGAGGGTGTGTTCGCCATTGGCACGTTCTGTGATTTATAAGGGAATATACAGATAGTCCGCTCTCTGACTCAGTCTTTAAACATCTCTCTTTTACACAGCTGCATTAAAAATGCGCAAACATTTCCACTTTTATTCACAAAAATACGCAAACAATTCTTTTAAATTAATTCAATAAAATATGCAAACTGTGTTAGGTCCCAAGCTCGGGAGATAAATATGACCGCTATATTAGTATTTCGTCTAGGTATTTTTAGTGAATTACTAATATTGTTCTGTTTTCTTCTTTTTCGAGAAACTTCGAATGACATGAGCAATATTTATTCGACAGCCCCTCCGTAAATCATCGAAAGTATAAAAGTGCAACTTTACAGGAGAATCATGAAATGAAATCTTGTTAAGAAAGAAAATATTTGTTAGGAAATCCTTATTGAAATATCAATTAAAGTTTTATTACATAGAAAATATTCACTTTTTCATTGGAATCAGTAACATTCAATCCATTCATTGGGCTTTGCGAGATATTCGCTAAGTATATTTTTAACTATAGTGCTGTCTCTTAGAATTTCCCGGAAAAGAGCGTGATAGACAGTTACTTAAGTATTTACCTAGTGAAATTCTCAACTCAGAAACCGGCCCTTAGTCGTGTTTAATAAGTTTTCCGAAAATCAATTCGCAAAACGTTGGTTCGGGATTTGATAGAATGTTATTATGTGAACAATGATCCGGATGCGGAGGCCAAAATTAGCGTTATTAGGCTCTTTCATAAATCGACGCCAATACGAATTTACTGTAATTGATTTAATAGCACCTTCTTTGTTACGTTTTAACGCTCGAAATTCTACCGAAAAGCTAGGCTTTTATTCCTAACCCTTATCCCGTACGGCGTAGGAACGAGAATTGCACCACATCGTTTCTGGAGAGGTATGGATGGGGGCTTTTAACAATTTTAAAGCAAATCGCGCGCAGTTTAATGTTATCCGTTTTGTAATAATTAGGAATCATTTGGGAACCGTAATTACATGAAGCATTTCAATGGCAGTTGGCTATGTAGGTACCAATGACGTGACAACTACTTTAGCAAACTCGCATTTTCAAATTAAATAATAGGTTTGTGAGTGATTTAGATATGCGATTCTATTCTAATTCTAGATTCAACCTGAATTGTTTTTTTTCCTGTTATACTCTCATAATAAACTTACGAGAGATTAAACTTATAAGTAGGATTAATTAATTAGAAATAAGGTCCTTGAGAAATATATGTAGTGTTTCTTTAAATGAGAGAATACGCAAGTTTGATTAGAGAACTTTGTGCACTGAAAGAGAGTGTAGTGACTAGAATTGAGAACGGAATGCGTTTGATTGGACATGTGGAGGGGATAAAGGAAGAAAGATTGACCAAACAAGTATACGAGTATATAGCGAGTGTAGGTGGGAGGGCCGGTAAAGGACGGACATACTTTGACCAAATAGGGGATGTATTGGCAAAGGAAAAGATAAAAAGTACCCGGAACCAGCGTGTAACGTAACGACTCATGATGCATGCAATGACAACGATGCGTGCGTGCATGCAACGACTAATGAACGTTGATGTAGCAAAGGTAATCTGTCAGTAATTCTATGAAAATAAAAATATTTTACTACCAAATAGTCTAATGCGAACTTATAAATTAAGACACCGCGCTTAGCTCATTTATTTTCATTGACAACGAAAATTTAAATTATTGCTTTTCTTACAAAAAACAAACAATGGATTTTCTCATTCGAATCTAGAACCACAAGAAAACAAAGGAACTCCTTGTTGGCAGAAGACAAAGTGCTCAGAAATCCGGCGCGTTATCTTACACCCTTTAATTGTGGCTCCCGGACTATCACACTTTAACTGTGGCTGACTATGAGCTCTAAAATATAAATTAACAGAATATTAACTCAGTGCTAAGAAGGTATACCTTGCTCAGCCGATATGGGTCGTTTGGTAAAGTCAGTAAAAGTCGGAGTAACTCTGCGGTATATCTTATATTTGCTATCAATGCAACGGTAGCGAACATGTATCCAAAGTATACCCCATTATGTTCGAAATTCATCCTTAAGTGTATCAAAATCCTTGGGTCCATTGTTGATCAGTCCTTAAAATTTGCCGCAATCTCCCGGCGTAACTGACATAATATATGTGGGCGCATTTCAATAAATCTTACTTCAAAGACGACTAATGTGTTATCAATTTGTTACATTTTAATCATTATAAAAATAGCAATGTTTACTTTTATAGCCGATACTGAAAATAATGTAACATTTGGGTAGCCACGCTATATTTTAATACCTATTATTATTTAGCTTAAGTATTTAATATTTATGAATAAAAGCCATTTTCTTAGAAGCTTAAATAACAAAATAGCTCTATGAAACTTTGTTCTTACTTCCTTCCGATTGATTACAAAGAATGTGTTTATTTCACCAATTAATGTGTAAATATTGTTACATAAGCCGTAATCTGCAATAAAAATAGTTTTTGAATAGATTATGATTGAAATAATTACAAAACTCGTATTGTGCGTGAATTTCCATTTATTTCCTAGACACGTTGCTAATCAAAACATTGTTTGACAGTAAATTAATTATTAAAGTGTAGCATAATGAGGCTTCCATCACATCTATTATGTTTGTAAAATCATAAAAGTTTTATTTGAGTTATTGGTTTTGACAAAATGTAATGATTACTGTCTCAAAAATTGAAGCATTATTGACGCTGTGCTATAAATAGGAGTGACGCCATTGTACGCTCTCTTTTAAATATGTAAATTTTAAAGAAATTATTACACTGTTATGTTTCTGATCGTATCCTGATTTTCTCATCATCGAACTCTACAACCCCGACCCTGGCCTTGCGCCGACATATACAATCTTTGCACATAATATGCAAAGATCGAGGTTCTATCCATTGCACAGACGACAGCACATTCGCCTCATTTTAGTTGTTAATTTGCCCGTAACTGTATAGAGTGAACAGAACTAAAGGTTGACAGGAGCAGGCCAGCGGGTGAGACTAGCAGGGGACTGTAGAGATAAAGGTGAAGGTGAAGAGCCCTGGTTCAGCCGCTTTTATTTCTGTAATTTAACATGAAAGTTTGATTTGTGCCGCCTAAACACGCGAGAGTTCCATAAGAAGCCAAGAGATGGCGCTACGTGTTTTGAAAATTCAAATGTTGCTGTTTTGCATTACCCCCCCCGGCCCCCGCACCGTTTTCTGTTTTTTCCGCTTCACCCTTCTTCACGCCGCTCCGCTATTTAATCGTGAAAAACTAAGAAAAACCCTTGGAAAGCCGAACCTTCTTTATGTGTTGTGTTTCTGGTGATCACCGCTAACTTTAAACCTAACAAGGAACTGTGTTTGTGCCGTATTTTCCTGGATTTATACGCTGGCCGGCTTTGCCGCCGCGTGGCTTGCTGTCGCCCCCGGTTTCCCGTCGGAACGAACTCTCATCCCGTCGACTAGGTGAGCCATTTCATCTTTGATGTTTATTGTGGAAGTAATCGCAAAAGAACCCGCTCCTCCGCTTAATTTCGGCAATTTCATAGGTCTGTTCAAATTTTGTATTTAGGAAGGTAGGCAGCCATATTGTTTGATTCGCTTCCTTTCCAAAAATATTTTTTCCGCAAATTAGTAATTGGTGAAGGCTATTTACACGCCGGCAGTGCCGTATAGCACGCCATACCAAGCCCTAAACTGAACAATGGAGAACCCTCGTATGCTGGATAGATATAGATATTTGTTTATGTATACTATTCATCTATTTTAACTCCCTTCCCATATTGTAAGTTAGCTCGCGTAGCTGAAAATCAGCGTTGAGGACTCATTCCCTCAGCACAACGATGAGTCAGCTGCAATATAAACACACCACAGGTTAAATCTGTTTTTTTTTTGTTTCTTCTATTGTGTTATTCGTTAATTTCTGTTGTTTATATTATGCCAATTATCTGTTTATTTTGTTTCTTAGATGTGGCTGTTGTTATAAAAAATGTGATTTCTTTTTTTACCCGACTGCGGCGAAGCCCAAAAGGAGGGTAATGTGTTTAGTTCGTATGTATGTATGTATGTATGTATGTAAGTATGTCCGATTCTATGTTCCCTCATAACTCCTTAACCAATGGTCAGATTTTGTTAAACAAGGTGTCATTCGATTCGGCATCCTTGCGCGGGTGTCATAGGCTGTATAAAATCATAATTATGCGATCAGAACCGTGACGAAAAATTAAATTCGTTAAGAAGCTTCGTTAAAGTACAGCTAGGAGCCACTAGATGGCGCTGTTATATTTAGTTTATTGAATTCGAATGCTAATTTTATTGAACTACCCCTAACAGGTGTGAAATATTTAAAACAGAATTTTGCGGATGACGTAGGTTACATTAAATCAGCATTAATAGAGAACCAACGGAACAAAAAATAACAAATTACTTCTACTCAATTAAAGTACCACTTTTAGCTGCTATATTTTATTTATAATACATTGTGTATACATAATTTCGGCTTTGGTCTACATGTAAACAAACCATTTATAGAATAGGTGCAAATACGGAAAGAAATAATTCATATAAAGTGGTTTGATCCTTCTAGATCATTCATTTAATTAAAAAATATAATTTTGTTTAAATACGCCTAACACGTATAAAGTATTTAAAAGAGAATTTTGTGGGTGTCGTAGATTACATAAAATCAGCATTAAGGGGCTATAACGCTGATATTAGGAGTTTTTCATTCGTTCGTATTACATTGATACAAGGTTTATAGATTTGATTTCAGACTATATGATTCTAGACTATATTTTCTAGGTTTATGCAACTGGAAAACGCAATTGGATAACATTTTCTTGATAGAAATTAATTCCAAAGTACAGTCTTACTTTTGCGTTTTTTTGCTAGTACTCAGCAACGCCTTTACATACATCAGCTGTGTTTTTTCTCTGAATAAGCAATTTAGAGATGCAGATTTATGTAACTCAGTTTTCTATTTACTGCTGTGGTTGAATTTTAACAAATTAATTAACTTTACGCATCAAAATAATGCTAAGGGCGAGATTTGCACGTACTATTGTCATTGCGTTTTCCTCCAAGCAGCGCATATGTCTGTCACTGTCGGTCACGGGCAGTGCCCGCTGAGCTCTAATGAGAGAAGGAGGTCTGTGCGGCGCTTGTCCGCGCTGTTCGTGATTTAAATTTTGTAAATAATCACTGTATTATAGGCTCATAGTAGTGTGGTATTCAGTGTTTGCACTGTTTTATTGGTGTTGAGAGTTAAACTGTGACAAACTATATTGCAATGGGCAAGAACAGTCGGAAAAAGATAAGTAAAATTAAACAAAAACAACGTCAGAAAGAAAAAGCCCTGGAAATGGTGAAAAAAAATATGTAAGTAAGATTGCCCCTTTATTTAAGTATAATATATTTTATTAATCTATATTATTTTATTAGTTGGAAGCACTGTCCAAACATTGACTAGAGTTTCTACGTAAAAATTTGGTAAAAATAAAGTTCTTCCATACATTAAGTCGTTAGCAGTATTACAGCCGACAGCACGTTGGCCCTTACACGCGTGCACTCTATACAGTTGCGTTACTGCCGTTGATTGTAGATTAGAGCTCTTTATTGTATACACTAGAGACAAAATACATAAATGGCTTACATATCTTAGTATTGTACCTACTGTACTAAACGTACAAAATTATAAAACTACTGATCTGTTGTTTGCTTTGCTAATCGTATTCGTTTGGCCACATACAATTTGTATTGTATTGATGAGCAGAAAGATCCTTCAAAGTTTTAAACTACGAAGGGTATTTCTACCTCTCTACATTTAGGCACTTTTGGCTCCTGCAATAAACATTGGCCTCTGCATCTACGTAATGATTTATACAGCGTCCAGTAGCATCTTTACACACACTAAATACGAGTAGGTGAAGGGTCCACTCGGACGCTGCACCGCCAGGGTCCTTGCTTTATATGGAGTGGGATTGCCCACCACCTATACCATCCTGACACCTTAGTTGGCCTAGCTCACATGAAAGGCTAGTCAATACCGAAAGAAAAACTAGTCGATGTTTTCCTTCACCGTTAGCGTGAGGTATTGCGATTACAAATTCGCAAATGTAAGTAACTTTGAAATTAAACAAACTCGAACCGAACCTGGATCTCTCGCTTGCGAGTCCATCGTTCTACCCACTGAGCTTCCACCGCATACTTTAATAAAAAACGATGAATATAAACAAAGCGTAAACGAAGATGCTGAGTGTAGCGTACAACTGCCAATGAACTTTGAGGTGGCCTCTATCTAAGTGAATAGACTTTATAGACTGTAAGTAGTATAAACTATTATGTTTAAATTTCAGAGCGAAACGCGGTTCACGACATCGTGAAGATATCACCGCACCACCAGAAACGGTCAATGTTGGTTCCAGGGAGAGTGGTTTAGTAGTCGCAGAACAAAACAGACACACGGAGTCGCCGTTGACAATATTAAATTTAGACCAACACACAATTTTGACCACCGAGTCATTTCCAAACGACAGGTAAATGTTTAAAAACCTATACAGAGGCTAAAATTTTCACCCATGTCGGGATTCGAACCCACAACCTCTGGCTATCCGTGCCAGCGCTCTACCAATTGAGCCAATGGGCGACTCCCCGGCATCAGTGAAATTTCGAACCTTTTTACACTATTCTCTGTATTACGTACAGGCAGCGACATCTGGCTTAACCAAATTGCATCACTTACAGTCCCGAATACCTACTTTGCAGTTAGGTTTTACATCGGAATGATATCACTGTACCCACATGATTATACTATTTTTATTTTTAATGCACTAACCCGTGCTAAGGACAAATTTAAAAACCTATTTAGAGGCTAGGTAAATGTTACTATTAAACGTAGTTATTATACGTTTGTTACGCTTTATTGCACAAAAATTAAGAAACAGAAAAATAACTCAAAACCTGTTATTTAAGTGGTTTTAAAACCAAAGGTATTTTATTGCTGTAGGTTTCTGAGCCAATTCCAAAATTTCATTAGAAAATTAGAATAAGTTACTGCTCCATAAAAAAATCATATTTCAAATCAAATCAATAGACATATTTTGTATTAAGATATGAATTTTTCAAATTTTGGAATTTGGCTCTATTTCCATGATGCAATCCTTCCATGATGATCCTTCAGTTTCCATAATGCAATGCCTTCGGTTTTAAAACCGCTAAAATAATATGTTGTGCAATTCGAAATGAATGTAAAATATAAATTGACTTCATGGCAATATTATACTATTTTTTTTATTTTTACCCGTGCTAAGGAACAAATTTAAAAACCTATTTAGAGGCTGAAAATTTCACCATGCCGGGATTCGAAACCGCAACCTCTGGCTATCCGTACCAGCGCTCTACCAATTGAGCTTTTAATTGGGGTTCGAATCAATTCGGCATGGGTGAAATTTTTAGCCTCTAAATAGGTTTTTAAATTCATGGCAATAGTAAAATTCATATTAAAATGTATGATTCAAGTGTATTAAATATATATGATTTTATTTCAGTTTCAAAATCAGTTCACACAAACGTGACAATATTACTGCACGTGGTTTCAATTAACCACGGCAAGAAAAATGAAAAAGGGGCATTGGAAGAACTGGAAAAAATAACTGCGGCTTATTTATCGACAATAAACATAAATTTTTAGGCGCATTGCCAGATGGTATTACCAATGATATGGTAATTGAAGTGAAGTGTCCTATCGCACCTTACAAAATGGGAATCGAAAAAGCAATCGAAGAAGGAAAAATGCACTTTTGGCGCAAAAATAAAAACACTGGAGAAATCGAAATAAACAAAAAATCTGATTGGTATATGCAAGTGCAAGGCCAAATGCACATATGCAAGAAAGATAAATCATTGTTAGCTGGGTGGTATGGTAACAATCAAATGAAAACAGAAATCATACGAAAGGACTACCTTTATTGGAGACAAAAAATGGAGCCACATTTAATATATTTTTATAACGATTGTCTCTTGCCAGAACTGGTAGATCCAAGATATACGCGAAAACTAGAAATTCGTGACCCAACATATGTGATTAAAAAAGACAAGGAAAACACCAGTTTAAAAAAACCTGTCAAAAATAAAAAAAATGTTTAAGAAAAAATGACAAACTGTGGAGAAGTTAAAAACACTCATTATTTCTAATGGCTATTATTTTTTTTATTATAAAAATGGTTGTATATACTACGTTTTATTCAAACCTAATCACGGACTTTTGTAAAAAGAATATTTTTTTATTGTAAATAAAGCATTTTTTTATCCTCGTGGTTGCTTTTAATTTTAATCATCGTTGTATATGCAAAAAGTTTGTTGAACTAAAACTAATAATAACATCAAAAGTATCAAATCATCTAGAAAGCGAGATCGGGATCAAGTGGGAGTCACTGACGAAGCGCATTCTTTTGAAGTATAACATTCTTGGTACAAACCAGTAGGTACTAATTTCTTAATTTTGGTTCAATTTCGTTCTTGTAGTTCTATGTTAAAAATAAAGGCACATTTATCTTTAATATATAGCATCTAAAAACATACCTTAATGTAATTCTTTTTGCATATAGTAGACCTACCAATAGCAATATTTTTGTACAAATAAACTAATATACTATTTTTATTTTTAATGCACTAACCCGTGCTAAGAACAAATTTAAAAACCTATTTAGAGGCTAAAAATTTCACCCATGCCGGGATTCGAATCCGCAACCTCTGGCTATCCGTGCCAGCGCTCTACCAATTGAGCCAATGGGCGACTCACCGGCATCAGTGAAATTTCGAACCTCTTTACCATAATTATTCTCTGTTACGTAGGTACTGGCAGCGACATCTGGCTTAAGCAAATTGCATGACTTACGGCATGGGTGAAATTTTTAGCCTCTAAATAGGTTTTTAAATAAACTATTTTTATTTCATATTTTTTATAGTTTTTTTCCTTACGAGAATTCAAAAACATTAATTGGAAATATGTCTATTCTGACCAAAAAAGCCAACTAATAAATTATACTAACGCACATGTTAGTTTAAATTCTTGCCACTACGACAGCGCTGTAATGTAAACGCTAAGTTCACTTGTGCGCTGCACTCTGCATCCTTTGTTTACGCGGCTGCTTCTTTGATGGCGGCGATAGGCATCATGGCATCCGCGTACTATTTAATTTAATTTCTATCCAAGCAACTGAACTTTACGTGATAATATACTTTCATTAAGAAAAAAACCGAATACTCACATTTTTATTTCAGACACGAATCGCTCGTAAGCCAATTTTGATACAACTTGTCTAAAAAGTTTCGATGAAAAACCTACTTTCAAATTTAAATAAGCTGATTCACACATTTGACAGCTACGGTGACACAGACAGATTTACATACACATTGCGATCAAACTTATAATACACCCTATTTTTGCGTAAGGAGTTAAAAATATTTACGACTCCTAGTCCCTTCCACCGCGCACGCAGCTAAGCCACGCCCATCTTAGTTCGATTAAGCGGTGACATAGCGTCTTAATAGAGAACAAACGCATTACAAATAATATTCACTTCTAAGTTATTAAAGTACTGTGGCATTAGTTCCTCTTCCCAACCACAGATGGCGCTGTTTGTGTTCTAAATTGCGGTATGGTTTTGTCCGAAGGCCCTACATAATATTAAACAAACACTATTTCTATGAGTAGTCTTTGAGCACTTGCAAATCACTTCGACTAATACTGACTGTCCACCAATATTGGGACGACTAGTGACGTAGGTAGTATACCTCGCTTCGGCGCTGTGGTACGAGTAGTACAGAGTTACTGTAATCCTTAGTCTCATATTGCTTCAATAAATAGATCCCTAAGTACGTGCTGTCGTGCTGAGCACGTACTTAGGGATCACCGTATAGAAACGGTATAAGTGCTGAAAGAAATAATGCCTATAAAGAGTTTATTTCTTTCTACGCCATTCGTTTATCTCATTAATTTAAGAAATATCAACCTCATAGGGGGTCAAAATAATTAATTTCATAACTCTGATATTAATTTCCTACTGACACTTAGACCAAAACTAACTAAACAAAATATATAAAGTGTAGCATGTAACTCCTTTTCCCCTGTGCGGTCATAGTCAGACAAGCTGGGTTCAAAGAAGAAACAATAAATGATAAAAAAATATTTGAACGCTCTCACTGGTAACCGAAGACGGATCCTCTGTGACCTCGTATCGTAGAACCCATGAAATTTAAAAAAAATCTAGCTCTATTCATCTTAACGAATTTTATCTCGTTTCCTCCGAAAATAAGATTATGATTTTGTTTTAGGTTTCCTGTTCACTTGTGAGACCAAAGATTGCTTATCTATACGTAACTAAATATTCAGTAAAAAAATTAAATGCTTTAGGGGGCCATCTCAAGATGAATTTGTTATACTTAGTTTCATTTTAATTCCGGTAATATTTTGGCATTCAGAAAACCAAGATTTTGTATGTCTCCACGTCCATGCCACAACTCTTAAGTAACTACGCCAGGCCGAAGGCCAAGCCCCATCATGCGGGTGCGAGGAAACTTGCCGCGACGAGGTTGAAGGCCGAGCTCAATACAGGTTGCGGCACGGCCGAAGGCTGTGAAGCGGGCTAGAGGAATACTCCCACGGCGATTCCAAATGCTGAGCTCTATTTACGCTGATGCCAAATGGAGAGACTATTAGGGCGGCCGAAGGCCGCGACAGTTACTTAAAGTTGCTGTTAGGAGGAAACCTGTCGCGCCTTTCTACAGGCCGCGGCTGAAGGCTCAGACCATTTATGTTCCCATTTACAAGTCCTTATTCTAAGTAATTAGCGAGACCGAAGACTGGGCCCAGCAATGCAAGCACGAATAATTCTACTCTGGAGATGTCGAAAGCTGATCGCCGTTAAGGTCGAGGACATAATTCGTGACTATTCCAGTCCCCACCTACAATCGTTAACATTAAATAACTAGGTGCAGTGGAGCGTTTTTAGGCTACATAAAAAACAGACAATTTATGTAAGGATAATAAAGAAAAAATATGTCGTTTCCTTTGCAAATATTCTAGATCGTTTAACACCATTAGACCATATTCATTATACTAGCTAAAAAATATCGTACGACATAAATTTTTAATGCAGGCATCTGGTACCTATGACTATATGAAACAAGTATTATTAGTAAAAATATTTATGATTTGCCGAGACATGTCCATTGTCCAAAATAAAGCAATAAACTAAAATTCATTTAGGAAATAAAATAATATAACGATTTAAAGCATGTAAGCAGAACAGATGGACCTTTAAATGTTATCGTTTTACTTTGTCACTAAAAGGTCAAAAATAAAAAAAAATATTTAAAAAAATAAAAGAACCCGACTGCAGTGATAAATCAACTGAAAGGGAAAAAATAAGATAATTTTATTTTCAAATGCTAATGTCAAATCAGAAGAGTTCATGCTGCTTTACTTGAGGGACCAAATAATATAACTTTATAAGCATTATTTGCTCAAACTGTTGCATTTATTATTTTATATAAAATGTTGCAGTCGGGACCCATTACTGTTTGTTTAAAGTCCTCTAATGGGTCCCGACTGCATCATTTTATATAAAATAATAAATGCAACAGTTTGAGCAAATAATGCTTATAAAGTTATATTATTTGGTCCCTCAAGTAAAGCAGCATGAACTCTTCTGATTTGACATTAGCATTTGAAAATAAAATTATCTTATTTTTTCCCTTTCAGTTGATTTATCACTGCAGTCGGGTTCTTTTATTTTTTTAAATATTTTTTTTTCTTTACCAGTAACAGACTGAGTTAAGCTTCTGAGATTAAGGCTGAGCGCTATCTGGTGGGTTTATAACGCGGATTGTGGGTAATAAAACGTTACGGCCCCCTTGTTCTCTAAAGCGTGCGATTCGCTCATATTTTGCAGACTCCTGTGTGTCGTCGGAAAGACGTCTGAATTGTCGCTGAAGATGGGGAAAGTAGGTTATGTTTATAAAGGTGTTTTTGAAGAGACATTTCGCTTACTCATTTTGCTCCTATGGGGTTTTGCGTTTGCCACACCAAGGTATGCCACTTGCTAAGTAGAAATAATTAAAATATTTTTGGTTTCTTTCGACCTAAAAATATATTCAGTTCGTGTCTGTTCTCATTAAAAGGCCTCTTTTAAGTTTACGCCGGCGCCTTATCTTCGTCTATTTATCTGGAATGTTACGTCACAGAAGGGACTTTTCACCCTTTGTGCGTTGTGCTTTTTAAATAGGTAGGTAAATTACCTACGGTTGAGTAGCCCGTATTATTCGATACTTGAAGTTATATTGTATTAGCTATGCCCCGCGGTATTACCCGCGGCTTATCGATTTTCCCATGGGAATAAGGTAGTTTCCCGTAGTAAAACGTAGTTTACGTGTTAATCCAGGGTATCAGCTAACTCTACAGCAAATTTTATTAAAATCGCTCCAGCCGTTTAGACGTAAAGAAGTAACAAACATACACACTCACAAACTTTCGCCTTTACAATATTAGTGTGATGTGATATTAAATGTGATAGCCTGAATTATATAAATTGTTGTTGTATTTTTTTATTATTTATTTGAAGTTTATTTGGGAATTATTATATGTAACTGCCCATTATTACCATATTTAAGGTGCCCATTATTACTATGTTTAAGGTTAGGTTAGGTTTGAAGATTTTGCGAACGCTTTAAATTATTACAGCCACAACGTTGTGCTGAGTAATGTGTTGGAGGTCTGGCATATTATAAGTTATTGGCCATTAGTCGGATTAACTTCTGTTACGGTGACTTCTATGTTTATCTTGCGGTATCACTGGTTCTATACAACGTACAAAA
Source organism: Yponomeuta sedellus (assembly GCA_934045075.1). Lineage (NCBI taxonomy): Eukaryota > Metazoa > Arthropoda > Insecta > Lepidoptera > Yponomeutidae > Yponomeuta > Yponomeuta sedellus. The sequence continues at coordinate 16,050,407 of OW203722.1, read as the reverse complement.
TACAGTCGTTCTGATTGATATTATCTGTCAATATATTTCCAGTGTTTTTCTTACCTACCTCTACCTCGCCAAAGTCTACTGCGCTTCGCTGCCTAAGACTAAGACCTCGCATAATGTGCACGGATATAAGGGATAATGTGCTGTCAAATGTAACAAAATGTACTTTCTTGGTGTGATCTGTACGATTTTTCTCTCTATATTTTACTATAAAATGCTTTAAATAACCAGTTTAAAGGATCAACAACTTTTGTTTGCAAACTTCTCCCCGCTTTCTTTATGGGTACGAAATCCCTATCAAAATTCCGCACAAGTGCCATATATCTCAACAACCATGGTTTACAATAAACGCGCCTCGTCCCACTCTGAATAATTTAGCGAAATCTCGCGAGGCGAGTCATACTGAAGCTTCATTTATACAAAGAAAACTCTGTTACTATTAAGTTCTTTTGTACTTAACATATTAGTAACAAACTAATATCATCGTCGTAGTGAAAGGATTTGCCAATCAGCCTCAGAAGTTGGCGTAATTGTTGCCATTAGATAAAAAATTTAAAACGTGCAGTTCATTTGCAATTTTTGACCATATAACCAACGTTAGTATTTTGATGTTTGGATACAAATTTTGTCCAAGGTATCATTATGTGATTTAATATATTTAAACCTAAGGCAAATATACATAAACTCACGCCTGTAGCGGAGGGATAGGCAGAGACTGGAGGGTACCTCTGGCCAAAATTCTATGAAATCTCTTTCGCTTCTTTCATTCGTCGCTGTAAGCATGCACGCGGTTTTCGGGTACGTTTTATCCTGCCCTTTTATACCAAATAGAGAATGTGTTATAAAACATACCCTTACTCCCCCATATCATTCTTCCTTCATCCTTTCCATACGACCAAACCAACGCAACATTTGTTCTCAATTCTAATAGCCTAATTTATTAACTAAACTTGCCTCAAAAGTAATGAGATCAAGATAGAATCGCCAAGCGATTTGCGTTTCCTACAATTTGATATGGTGACTGCCTCGCGTGTTCACCCTTCTAGTGTGAATACACCTTACGAAACCCTTGTACAATAAAAGAAGTTTTTTTGTTGTTACCATTCGTACGTGCTCTCGGAAAGATGAGCCTACAATTTTACTTCATTTCCCTTTACAGCGCTGCACTATGGAAAACAGTATCGTATTTGCTCTCCCGTATAGGCAGGCATTGGGCTAAAAAATATACCAGTAGGTCTTTGTGAAAAACGCTCACGCCTCGCACGCGTCACGCGCCGCGATCAGATTTGACGCGTGCTTACCGCTATTTTTCGGCAGGGCTGTGCCAAACCTGTTTTGACGTCCTCGGTGGCGCAGCGGTTTGACACGCTGACTGTAAAACCCTCAGATCATAGAAAGAAGACCGAATGTTTCGGGTTCGAGCCCCGGCCGGGTTAAACTAGGGAACGAACTTTTCTAGTTTGTCTCGGGTCTTGGATGTTATCTATGTATTTATTGTATTAAATCTATCGTCGAGTTATCACCTGTGACACAAGTCATTTAGTTGTACTTAGTATAGGGCTAACGAGATCTCTGTAATATGTTCATGAATATTTATTATTATACTTAAATTTCACTATACACTTAAAGGTAACAGACGAGTCTTTTATTTGTTTAAAAAACCCTAATGTATTAATTTAGAAGCGAAGGAGTACTACGGTGATCTCCACTGCGATATTTTCGCAGGTTCTTAACTTTTCCGCAGACACCCCTGCCAGCAGCCAGCGAAATGTCGGACTTCGTCAATAGTCGGGGAATATATCGCGCTATTTTCCCGTATTTGCCTGACAAACAGCGCTCCACAGTTCGGGCGGAGCGCCAGCGATTGTGGCGGACGCTGTCAACACGCTCTCCACACAACTCGACGTTTTCATGCTTTTTTTCCAGTGTGCTGTGCAATTCTGTGTTTACATTTATCAAACGTGATTTCGATATTTTTTTCTTTCCCGTCCTTTGACGTGCATGCATCCAAGACTGGACATAGAGTGTCAATGCTGTAAAATGTTTCGAAGCTCATTTTCATCATGTATGAATCTTCTTCTTTTTGATCTTCAGGCTCTATTAGTCCACTGCTGGACATAGCCCTCCCCTAATGAGCGCTATAGCGCAAGTATGATTATATGTATGATTTCCAGTGTATAAATAAAATAACTTATAATGTGCTATCGAAGGGCTAGATATACATAACCTGAAACCGACGTGCGTGTATGCGTCGACTATTTGTCAGAAACGTGGGAGGTAGTAAACTCCGGTCGCTGCCTACCCTTTCGGGATAAAGGCGTGAGTTTACGTAACTGAAACTTTGCATAGTCAGAATGTTTTTGCGTAAACTAAATACTTTAACTGTTTGTTGATTCTGAAGTTCGAAGAAGTCTACAAGTACGAGTGACATTCGGCGTATTTTGCCAATGAGACAATGTAGGAGTTATTTGGGGAATTATTTAGCGGCTTAACTTATTTAACTTCTGACAGTAAGACCTGCCACTGTCTTACAATCCTCCACCAACCCGGACTTGGCCCCCATGATAGCCTAACCTTCCTGTGATGCAGGAAGAGACCCGTGCCCCAGCAATGGAGACATACAAGGGTTGATATGGATAGATAGATTTAGTCATTACAACTGCTGCAACTTGGTTATTTCTTCGCATATTCGCTCAGGTTTCTTCGTAAGACTAATATTCACCGTCTTATGTTTTCCTCGTTACATTTGGTCGTATTTCCTCAGCATAGCGGCTGACAGTAGCGTGTAAGCTATGGCCAATTAGGCACACGAGCGTTAGTCTCCCGGCACAAAAACAGGCGATTTCAACGGGAACAAACGTTTGGTATTGCGTCTGAGCTGCGATAATTTATCAGGTGGTGAGTGCGCAAAGAAAAGTCTACTTGTGTAGAGAATAATACACTAGATTATGCATCCTTTTCCGTTTATACCCATGTTAAATTATTTATACGCGTCAGACAGCGAATCTTATTTATCGAATCTATATATTGATGACGTGAACACGTGCTGTACTTAAGTTTGTCACTGTAAGTAATTCAACCCGCGACATACCTGCACAGCTGTACGAATTGTTAAGCGATTGTAACACCGAAGAAATCCCAAATGGATTCAGTATAAACATTAAACATGCTAAAGAAGTACTAATGGGGACACAGTTACTTCCGGATTCGATTATCCAAGAAGATGTAAGTCGATAAAAAGTACCCGGAACCGGCGTGCGTGCATGCAACACTTATAAACATTGATGAAGCAAAGGCGATCTGTCAGGGTCATGGCAAGTGGCGGCCTCTGTTCTCTGTATCTATATTAGAGACCCAGTGTAGCTTAGATATCAGCTGTAACTTTACTTCTGAAACCTCAACTACATCACATCCCCATAAATATTTTAAATTTAAGAAAGCAATATAAAAGGTTTCTTCTTCTGTCAAAATAAAATGTCAATTTCATTTCTGCCTACCCCTCTGGGATCACGAAAACAAAAGTCTCGACGACCGCAGGAAACAAACTCTCAACAATGCCTCCGAGAGACAAGCAAGGCTTCTTTTATTCCACCGCGGAGTTTTCTTTTCCGAACCGTATTTGTCTTTGGACAGCGCGCGTGGGAACCATCCACACCGGTGCTCTCTAATGTCTTCTTCAGGGGGGCTGGGGATGAAATATCTTAACGCGAGCCTCTTAATGGTCCCAATTTGTTTCACTCCCAAATCTCGCTGCCGCCGGGTAATTATATCGTCTTACAGTACGGAGTGAACGGAACAGAATGACTGGTTTCGTGTCTATTAATTTTTTTGGAACACTTGCAAAATATATCTTACTACCTGGTGCCCGCGGCTTCCTCTGCGTAATAGCTCGCATAATATGGTACCATATTATGGTACCATATTATATGATACCATATTATATGATACCATATTATGGTAGATTTTTTCCTACTTACTTGACACTTATCGTCATATTTTGGATAATTCGCACAATATTTTTATAAATTGTAGCCTATGTGGTACAGATGTATAGGTATATTTTACACGAAAGAGTAACAAACATCCGTCCATCCATGCTTACAAACTTTTGCGTTTATAATATTAGTAGGATTTTCGTAGAAAATGCATGTAACATTAGGTCCGCCGCATTGACATTGTAGACTATACTTATGTGCAATAAACGTATTAATAATAATATACTAAAAAGATCATAACGTGAATAATTCTTTATTTATAAGCATGAGAAATTATGTATAGCTTATATCAGGGACATAGCAAAGTTAAAGATCACTGGAGCGGCAACTTCTGCTAAATTGTGATATGTCTGTCTAATTTCAAGTAAGATGCAAGTGGGTTGCTTTTATTGTACTATATATGTTACATATATTTCAGTATTAAAAGACGTAAATAAATAAATATTTACGGACATAATATTACACAGATCTTGTTAGCCCTATACTAAGTACAACTAAATGACTAGTGAGACTTTTGTTGAGGTGCTAACTCGACGATAGATTTAATACAATGAATAATATCCAAGACTAGAGACAAACTAGAAAAGTCTGATGTTCGGGGATCGAACCCGCGACCTTAGGTTTTGCAGTCAGCGTGCCAAACCGCTGCGGCACCGAGTATGCGTATACATGTATTTTACTTATAACCATGAAATGGCCATCTTATTGCCCTCGTAAAAAATACTGTAGAACAAATAAAAATTGCAAAAAAAATTCGACGCTTACACAAGTTCAAAGTAACATGATTCAAATTCACGTGTTGAAACGTTGATAGAAAGTGGGCTCTACATAATATAATATAGTATTTTTCTTAAGACTTGCTACAATGGAACTATCGCTTCCGTTTTCGTCATCAACGCAATGATATTTATTGATGTTTACTCATCAACAGTGCAATTGATTTAAAAAAAAACCTTTCAAGTGGGTGTCTAACTCGTGCAATGAGAATTCCGTATACAATTTTTATATTGTTTTCTGTGTCTCCTTATTAATAAAAAGGGTTCCACGGATAAATTAGTAAATTAAAAACAATAACAATGTCTGGCAATAATAATTCCGTTACAGCTGCCTTCTTCTTCTTCTTCAGGCTATATTATGTAGTCCACTGCTGGACATAGCCCTCCCCTGATGAGCGCAATAGCGCCCTGTCTTCAGCTTGCCGCATCCAACAGCTGCATATTTCATACCAATTATTATATAATAAAAAATATTCTTATCTTATCTTATCTTATATTTTTTTCTTTGTGTATAATAATTTGGCCAAAGACTGTATAAAGAGTGCGGGCTTAATCACCATGCGCGTCCGCCGCGGATAAGCAATTTCAAATGCTGAGGTATGAGCACCTCAGACGCTTAGGTTACCTCATGATATTCTCCTTCGCCGTTAGTGAGAGGTATTGATACTACAGTCATTTTCATAAATGTGCATAACTTAGAAAACAAAGTCCTTGGTACATTAATCCCATTAATGCCCGCATTGGAAGTCTTCCTTACTCGGCTAATTATAAAAATCTCCTAGATAGGCACAGAAAATACGTAATACAGAGAGTTCGAAATTTCACTGATGCCAGTAAGTCGCCCATTAGCTCAGTTGGGAGAGCGCTGGCACGGTCAGCCAGAGGTCGCGGGTTCGAGTCCCGGCATGGGTGGAATTTTTAGCTTCTAAATAGGTTTTTAAAATTTACAATCTGTTAACAATAATCTTTTAGACGACCTCTGTGGCGTAGCGGTAGCGCGTCTGCCTACCATGCAAGAGGTCCCGGGTTCAAATCCCGGCTGGAAACAAAAAAAAAAAGTCCAGGTCTTGGATGTTTACATGTTTGTGATGTCGTTGTTACTGGTTCCCACGACACAGGGTATCCTAGTGTGGGGCCAGAAGCAATGTATGTGCCTGTATGTAAATGTTATGTTGTGTTATGTTTTTATACCCACGACAAAGATACTGGGACCTGGGACTAAATGACATTTGTGCAAAAACGTCGTTAATCCTATCTAGTTTTGGGTTGTTTGCCGCAGGTTCGCGACCACGACACGTCCTTAAAATCCCTATTTACATGATTGTACAAATACTTTTTACAAATACAGTCTGAAAAAAAATACATGTATGCAGCCTCTTAAATTATCTCTGTCTCAAAATTGATTCCAATCGGTTATTTAGAAACAGGTCTATGCGGCCTTGTATTTGTAGAACAATTTGTTACATATTCGTATGTCTTCACCTCACTTTTACTTGTGTAATTATTACGCAACAAGTAAGTACAGAGTTATTCTTTATCCCGTCAATAGAAATGATAAACGACCTCGGTCATCGCGAAATCGCAATATTATTTTGCCACTAAATGGTTGGCAAAATGTAAATTGTGATCGGGTTAGTTAAATTTATTTTTTGCTTTAGGGCTTTAGGTTAGAATGCTTATGTCTGCATTAATAAAGGCTGCATTTAGAGTACTCTGTAATAAATTCTGAAATGAACATAGTCGACCCACACTATGTGTAACCCCTGTTACGTGCATACAAGGAAAAGCAACTATAGTTAGTATGCAAGAAACCTGAGGTTAGGCTTTTACCGACTTTTTTTGTTCCAAAGTCTACTAGGAACGCTTATAGTTTCGCCATGCTCGTCTGTCTGTCTCTCCGCGACTTAGTAAAGAGACGTACTAGGAAGCTTAAATTTGGCATTCCGGCGGCAACTGTAGCGTGCGACGCCTGAGCCGACGCCTGCGCCGACCCTTGCGCCGACGCATGAGCCAACGCCTGCGCCGACGCCTGCGTACGCCCGCCGTGAAGCTTGATATTTTCTCGTTGTCACCGTAGCCCAACATCAAGGTGCAGAAACAGTTCACAGCATCTTCGTTTTCAGCGAATCTTGTCGCATTATCTGTTAAGTGCTTACACTATTTTGGAGATTAGTTCCAAAATTAGTAACACATTATTTAAGATAAGAATATTTTTTATACTTTATACGTACACGGCGAGCTTATTTCAATAGAAATTTCTTTATTGTACACTTGAAAAAACAACAAATACAAAATAATTATTGCTTAAAGCAATTCCTTTTAAACGACCTCACTATGGAAAGTTGTTGAAGTAAATTAGACATAATATCTATTGGACTTACTACTTTTCTATTCACTTGATAGTGTATGCCCCTTTTACAACATAACTATGAAACCGGTGCAAAGAATAATTCAAGCCAATTCCTTCACAATTTACTTCCCCCCTCATAAGCTTCTCCCATTAACTATCCTCACAGCCGGATTCGATAACGTAGAATTGAATGTGGCCGATAAGCCTGAACTCAATGGCGGAAGAGACGGATGGCCGCTTGTAAGTTAACGTAGATTACATCAGGGACAAATCGCGCGGCTAATCGCCTATCCTGAATCCTCACAAAAAAGTAAGGAACAGAAGTCTTTTTTTTATGAAGCTTATAAACTTCCCACTGCAGGGCACATGCCTTCTATCAGAAAGAGGGTGTAACGGTGCAAATCTCTTTACACCATTTTTTATATTTCTTTTTCTATCTATCACTTTCAAATATTTAAAATTATTTTATACATTTTTCGATTTCCCTCATTTTCATCATTACCACCTCACACATTGACTAGATCTGACTATTTTACCTGCTTATCCGTTTTTATCCAGTTTTCTGTTTTATTATAAAATAAACAGATAAATAAAGCAAAAGTTGAAGTCGTTCCAGTTTTATTATTTATAAAAGATAGTATTTTTTAAGGTTAACACGAGCAGTAGACATGACCCATTAGCTCAGTTGGAAAGAGCGCTGGCACGGATAGCCAGAAGTCGCGGGTTCGAATCGAGGCATGGGTAGAATTTTTAGCCTCTAAATAGGTTCATAAGTTAATGACTTATAGCAAACAGAAATTTTGTTATTTATCCTTGGTCAATGTTGCCATTGCATGTTTATAGTGAAATCAAAGGATAATACAATAATGTAACATTTTTTTCTGACCCAATTGAAATATAATTCAATATTTATTCTTTACTAGGACTCTATGTTTGAGACTAACTTTTGAAATACTGCAAAAATATTTTAATAATTTGAATTTGAGTAACAAATGTTGATAAAGCGAAAAAGATCTGTCAGGATCATGGCAAGTGGCAAACGCTGATCTCTGCGTACGCGATACGGGTGTGTGAATATGTTACGGTATTTTATGTTTTTTGTTAATTTGATTTTATTGAAATCAAATAAATGAATATTATAAAATAAATGAATATGAATCATTCTAGGTTCTCCGTTGAGGCGATCCTGTAACCACGTTCTTTTTCCCAGATCTAACTAACTAATCACCTTACTTTGCCGTAATCAGATCTTATCAGAAAGTTCTGCTAAAGATCTCAATAATACAGATTAAATAAGACGAAACTCGAATAGTCTCCTACTATCCGTTGTGAAGATCTAGTGTCTGAAGGGTCTGATGATGGCACTACAATTTGGGTACTTGCTGCGCCGTCTAAGAACTTGTCACCAAGTTTCAACAAAGATCTCATACATAGTAATCGAGTAAGTACAAACTCAAATGGTCTACTGCTATCCGTTGAGGAGATCCCATACACACCTTGCAGCGCTATCATCAGACGATGCTCCCCAAATTTAAACAAAGATCTCATCAATACCGATCAAATAAGACCCTAACTAAAAGATTTTACTGTAAAAAATCAATTAAAAATATTTACTGTCAGTTTTCGTAAAATACTCAGTACAAACTGGTATTTATGGTTATTTACTCTCGGGCGGATAATTACTAAGAATCTTTAACAATCTCTCAATAATTCATGAAATAAGTCCATCACAAAAAAGTTATTTTCTTGAGATATACTTATTTCGTTCTTTCGTCAAAACAGAATGAAAGATATTGAATATAGTCCTGAGGCTCGTGAGTAAAAATGGACTTAACGGTAATGCAATCTATTTTAGCGAACGAAAACACCAATAAACGTATTTACCCACATAAATACTCATTTCGGGTATTTACCCGGGTATTTACCCGTTTTGGGTATTTACCCGGGAATATACCTTTCGGGTATATTCCCGCGACCCAACTCTAGTTACAACAAATTTTTAAAATGGTGGTTTAATACGATATTCGACGAATACGTTTTATCCGAGGGTTGAAAAATCAGCACTAAGTTAATAAAACTTCACAAGAAATCTAAACAATAACTAAACATGACTTGACTGTCTCCGATAAACAAAGTAGCGATCAAAGCGCTGGCAGGCTCATATTTCGCGGTAAAGCCCCGAGGCGCTTGCATATTCCGAACTTTCTCGAGATAACGCTAAGTCAAGCATTCGCTAAGCCTCTCCTTCAAGGCGCTATCCTTGACTTATTACAACTTATTACATAATGGATTGAATATTTATTTAGTAAGATTTTAATTGTATTTTGTTTTGCACTTCAAATTATCATTATTAATACAATCAAAACATCTTTCACAAAATACAATCAATTAGTTTAGTTTATACCGCCTACAAGGGAAAGATTTAAAAAATATATAAGTAACCGTAATATTCTATTTACGGGAACATAAGTTAGCTTATTTCTATAGAAATTTGTTTTAGCCAGTTGAATATTTGCGGTTTTCCTTTTTTGTTGTGGCACTGTTTGAGTGACGAGGCTTTAATTCGTAGGTTTGTGTTGTATAGAGTTGATATTCTTCTATGTAGCACAATAATATTGAAATTTCTAACAGTCAAAACATTGGTAGGATGCGCAAAGTGTGAATTTCATAAAATATATTAAACCCCGAAGTTTTGAAAAATTCAAATCTGAGAAAAACTCATAGAGCAAACTTTGTTGCCAAACACAAACTCTAATGTCTCAGTTCTCGGGAATTGGCATTTTATAAGAAAACTTATATGCATATATGTATATACCATCTGGTTGTAGACGAAATTGGTCATAATTCCTCAACACACGTCTAGCGATCCGGGGCAACCGAGCGATTTGTAGAACGTAGCGCTACGCGGTGCCCGCTACGGCATTCTGGCTACGCCGCCACGTAATATGCTCTACGACGTAGCACGGAAGCACAACCTTTAACAAAACTAAACGACAAAACAAAAATAAAAAGTTAACTATCCCACTAGGCAACAACTATATTATGGAAAAAGAACAAGACAGTACCTAGTCCCTACTAAATGAAATGTCAGTGGAACTAAGATCCTCACAATATGCTGGGACAGTTTGTATCCAGTACCACGAATTGATCCTATTGTTAAGTAGGTCAGGTTCTTTTTGTTTTTGTTAAGTAGGTTAGGTTCATCTTGTTTTACATTTCTTTAATTTAAGTTATTTGTTAGGTATGTTAGCAAACTATCATTTAGTTTGGCGGAAACGATAGAATGTAAAAGTTGCATGTACCTTTTATACAACAAACATTTTTAATAAATGTTGTCGCAACGCTGTGACACAACAATTATTAAAACAATACTTATGCGATAATTTATGGTATGATAACAACTGAATGTGAATTCTTTGTTCGCAACCAAGTTGCGGCTAAGGAAAAAGTTCTTGATTCGCAACTGGTTGCGAACAAGGAATAAACATTCTTGCTTCGCAGCCAGCTACGAAACGCAGTTGCGAAAACGGCCGGAGGGAATTAATTAATCTTAATATCAATAAACCAATTTCAATTTCATTTATCTTTATTGTACAGACTTAGTTGGTCTTGCTCTCAGGCAGCGCCAGAGTCGCATGGACATGAAACTTTAAGATTTTATATTGTATACATTGCATTGACGACAAAAGAGGATTTTTTTCTATCTTTACCTTGTAATATACCATAGTATCTCATCGGAGGTTGGCTAACATTGTGGCCACTGAACACATAGATGGAGCCTATGTTTTATAATAACTAGTGAGTTTCTCGTAGTTCTTATGTAACATTATGTGACACTTTAAGGTTTTTATTCTATTTTTATTTTTAATGCACTAACCCGTGCTAAGGAAAATTTTAAAAACCTATTTAGAGGCTAAAAATTCCACCCATGCCGGGATTCAAACCCGCGACCTCTGGCTATCCGTGCCAGCGCTCTTTCCAACTAAGCCAATGGGCGGCTCAGTTGGAATGAGCACTGGCACGGATAGCCAGAGGTCGCGGGTTCGAATCCTGGCATGGGTGGAGTTTTTAGCCTCTAAATAGGTTTTTAAAACTTTAAGGTTTGTAGAAATTTAAATTATAAAAACGTTTAATTATTGCCAAAAACAACTAAAAGTTATATGACTATAAAGATGGAGATAAAAGCTTCAGCAAGAAATCAGCAAGTTTATATCTTTATTGCAGAATTATACTTATGGATAGTACTTTGTGTCAACTATTCTGTAGCAACACTACGCCATTGTTAAGTGAAACGTCGTGATTGAGTTCAGTTCTGACGTACATGTATTAACAAACCTTAGCGCTAGAGTCGCCATTCCAAGGTGGGCTCGCGTGGTAATTAAACCCACATTCTCCCTCTGAAAGAACGGCACGAATGTGGGCTACGTAAACAAATCCTTCTTAATAACAAAATTATTGTTATTCCTCACCATCATCATCATTACTATTATTATTAAATTCTTTATTGTACCAGTAAAGATGGTACAATTGGCGGGCTTAATACTAAATAGTATTTTATTCTAGCCAACCAACAGGTGACGTGGAGAAGGCAGTGAGGTGATATTTATTCATCATCATTTATTGCAACCATAAATTTACAAGGAGTTATAAGTACCATTATAAATAAATATAAGAAAGATAAATAAATAAATATTCATGGACATATTACACAGATCTCGTTAGCCCTATACTAAGTACAACTAAATGACTTGTGTTATAGGTGCTAACTCGACGATAAATTTAATACAATAAATACATAGATAACATCCAAGACCCGAGACAAACTAGAAAAGTTCGTTTCCTAGTTTGACCCGACCGGGGATCGAACCCGAGACCTTTGGTTTTACAGTCAGCGTGCCAAACCGCTGCGCCACCGAGGCCGTCTGATAATATTTAATATTATGGACCCTGTATGCATAATATTTAAAGTTCATTTACTCATTCATTCATTTACTATTTATGTTACAATTCTTTCCAACTTAAGTAGAGCAACGTCCCGTCCTCTCACGGCTGGACTAAGTCTCAAGCCCTGCGGCTCAAGGCACGGGCAAGACAAACCGAAATCTTATCAAGCAGCCGCCATGTTGCCGTCGTTAATAAGCAAAACTGCACACAAGGGCCGCACCTGAGGCTGTTTGTGCGCTGGAAGTAAACAGGAGGGTCGGCAGGGAAGTGTTGGTCAGCTGGCTTACAAGGCAGGATAACAGGGATGATTTACACGGTCGCTTGTTTAACTGCCACTTTGGCCCAGCGGTAACATGCTTGACTACTGTGGTTGTGGGTTCGATTCACGACCGACGTACTTTAAGTTGTAAAAATTGTAAAAGTATGGACGTTTTTTTTTTAGTATGGATGTTTAATTGTTTATGAATAAAAAGTAATGAATTAAGAATAAAAAATATATTTTCAGTGCCATTATATTGTCAAGTACCTATTGTTAAACATTTGGGATCACAACTGTGGATATGTGGATGATATTGTTTCTGTAATGATCTAGTACCGTAGCATCGGGAGCATCGAGTAATCTGACAATAGTGAAGTTTTCTGGCACTTGATGGATTTAAACACTGGGACTGTGAAATTAAAAATTACGAAGAAACAGTTTTAATTATTTTTTGGCGAACGACTTCAATAAAATCATATCAAACTGGTAAACAGACACGGCCCTGACGTACAAATTTTTTTTATTATTGTTGTAGATATTTATTCTATTGTAACGCCAAAAGTGCCTAATATGCGAGTGACCAAACCCGCTACATCATATTTTTTTTTAAATATAGTTTTGTAAGTAATTCCTGCGCCATTGACTGAACTCCTTTAATTGTTATTTAATTTCATTATGTTCACTTCAGGAGAAAGCTAAATTGAGATACTTACTTTATAATAAGTCTTTAAAATTCTGCTTCTAAACTGAATCTTAACTAGCTTACGTAAACACACGCGATAATAGTACGCATTTAAAACGTTGCCTCTTTGTTGCTAACGGTACCTATAGCTTAAGTAACCTATAGAACGGCACGGTTTTAAAAGCCTGTGTAAGTTATGATTAGTTTCGGATTCACGTGTCCTGCAATGCCAAACCTGTGGGTTAATTTCAGCGAGAGCTTTCGCAATTTTCCTTAACAGAAAAGAAAAGTTAAATGAGTAACTGTTCACTAAGAAACCTTATGAAATACTTCCCTTCTGAGTATTTCTTTGTGATTCCGACCTTCTTTTGTGAAGAGTTGTTGCTAAAATCGTCCATAGAGTCTTTTAGCGAAACTCTAGTAAGTTTTCCTTGTAAAAAAGTTCTTTGAAGTACCTACCCTGTTAAGACTTTGCCAAGTCTACCAAGAAACTTAACTAAAAATACTTCAATTTTCTGTACCCTCATATAGCTTTATAGTTCAGCCATTATACGCAGCAAAGCTGTGAAATTACTCCAGCTAGCCTATCTTTTTCGAGAAAGCCAGCAGTGCTCTGATATCACTTTTAAAGGTTTTCATCCCAGCTTCTCAATGATGGTACGTTGATTTTCCACGCTCCTACAGTGAGTGGTCACGTGGGCGTATGTTTAGGCATCCCTGACAAATTGAACTGTCAATAAGACAGGTGGTGATAGCCAAGATGAGTCGAGTTATTTGTTTTGAGGATCCCCATGATCTACTCGTAAAAAAGAATAAGTTTGAAGTTTGTCCATTTTTTCTCCAAAATTATCTATATTTTGAAATGGACACCTAGTTTGAATTGTAACGTTAATTAAGCCGCAGTTTCTGCGCTACTTTGAATAAAATCTTTTCATTTCATTTCAAATATCTAGGCACCACGAAGGAACGTCCAGCCTTATACATCACCTCTCCTGTCGACGGGGGCGTGGGGACAACCGTGATGGGGCCAGGCCAGGAGTGAAGTGCGATGCAGGATGTTCCTCCGAGGCATCTAAATATTTTCGACGAGTGATACATGTAAGTGTTTGAGACGTTATAATGACCGTTATACAAAGTGTTTCCATGTTTGTGATGGCCGTTTTTAAAAACCTATTTAGAGGCTAAAAATTCCACCCATGCCGGGATTCGAACCCGCGACCTCTGGCTATCCGTACCAGCGCTCTTCCAATTGAGCTAATGGGCGACTCACCGGCATCATCAGTGAAATTTCGAACCTCTTTATACTATTCTCTGTATTACGTACAGAGCGACATCTGGCTTAAGTAAATTGCATCACTTACAGCCCCGACTACCTACTTGCAGTTAGGTTTTTACATCGGAATGATATCACTGTACCCACATGATTATACTATTTTTTTTTTTAATGCACTAACCCGTGCTAGTGACAATTTTAAAAACCTATTTAGAATTAATTGAATTGTAAATAGGTTTTTAAAATTGTCCTTAGCACGGGTTAGTGCATTAAAAATAAAAATAGTATAATCATGTGATGGCCTTGTCTGATCACCATAGCGCAGGTACCTAAGTGTACTTTGGGAAAAGGAGAAGTGATTGTGTGTTGTGAAAGTATCTTATCTTATAAAAAATACCGGAAACAGTTAATTCATCACTATCAATGACGAAACCTCGGTCAATTAAAGTTTTATTTTTATTTTCCACGAAATCTTCACGGTGTCAATTTTTTTTAAACTTTTGCTCATTTTTTTATGTACCCTTCAGGTCCCAGTTTCAGGGCACAGGCCTTCTCTCTGAGAGAGAGTACGGTGTTAATTAAAACGGTGCTCGCCGCGGAATGGCAATTCGAAGCGCCAAGGTGTAAATGCTTCCAATGGTAAATGGTGTTCACACCTCAGGCATTCAGGCTTCCGCCTGAAGTAGGTAAAGAAAAAGAAAAACAAAACAAAAACACATTGGCCTTTGCGTAGTTTATTTGTTTATTGTGTTGTATTGTTATTTATACATAACTTTTCAAAATAGTGAAGAGAAGTTTTATTTTAAGTAGTAACGAGAATTACACTCGTGTGCTGCACGGCGAAAACCGAAGCCAACTCTAGAGCTCTAGCTAAGAGACTGTAATTAGATGATTTATATAGCGTCCAGTGATACCTTCACTCAAACAAGATGGGTGAAGGCATCACTCGAACGCTGCAGTACCTGGGACATTATGGGACTGAGTAGGCTTTCCCAGCACCTACAGCTTAGTCGGCTTAGCCCACAATAAATACTAGTCAAAACGTGCAGAAGCCACCAAACAAAACAAAAACCACGCCTTATTTACCTCAATGGCTGTTTCAAAATCTCCGTCTCCGCGCTACAAGACAATTTCGATTAAAACAAAATCGCGGCTTCCATCTCGCGGGACTTGTTTAATTTCATAGCAATTAGTTAGCTATAGGAGGCGCATTCGTCACGAGTGAACGGATACCCCCTTTTCGGAGGGTCTTTAAATGCTACGAAATGTTCCAAAGGTTGATGATATTATTTATTGCACACCACTAATTTACAGATATGATTCTTTTATATCTAGGTCCTAGTCACAGAACATAAAAAAGAGGTCATAGTCGTAGAGAAACGGAAATGTTCTCGCTAAAAGCGATCTCCTACAGGAAACGTTAGGATGGACAAGATAATGATAATTCAAAGATAAAAGACGTTTCCAAAATTGAAATAAATGTCGCAATTCTATGAATTAATAATAATAACTTCTATCATCACATTCACTTGTCTTGGTTCCGTCCAAACTGCGTGATTCTGTGCTGTGGTAGCTTGGTAATGGAATCACAAACATAGAAATTCACTCAGATTGAATTATCTCTACATCTTCCCATCTATTGAAAATTACTAATCTTGACATTTGTTAAATTACTGCATTGTATAAAAGTATCGTGTCCTATTGAGGATTAAAAATCCATGTTGACCTACCGCATGTCGCGCCGTTAGAAAGATATTAGAAAAAAATTAACTATTTACATGTCTTGTGAAACTCATGAGACATGCCCCGTGGAAAAACACGTCATTTTTCTTTGCAGTACGATTAAAATCAGTTAACGATTCGGCCAACATCCGTAATTATCGAGAATACCTCATCTCTCACATAAAGAGAAATATCAATTTACAGATATCACCTTTAATTATATTACTCGTTGTCTTATTACATACAATACGAAAACGATATGAGCAACAAAACCTGCTTTGTAGCTCAAAACTAACACAACTGATTTTAATCATTTGTACCAATCAACCATTTTCTAATGTAGGCAATTTTACCTGTAAGAAAGAAAATCACATACGATAATGGTAGATACTTACTTTAGTATATTGTTTCTTTCTTATGGTAAAAATCGTCGAGTGTAAACGTCGTTCGAAAGGAAACGACTAACTTACTCATCTAAACTGAGTTGTCAGGAAATTGGCAACAAAACGGCTATCCGACGAACTTCAGACAATAAACATGGAGACTGTGATAAGACGGAGTTTCGCCCTCGAGTTTACTGCGCGGCCGAGTTAACTTTGCCATTCGTTTAGTCTTTACCACCCAGGTATAAGGACTATTTTCGACGATCGTGGAATTGTGAATAAGTTGGTGGGAGTAAGGGTGTTGTTTGAGAACACGACGAAAGTGACGCGACGATATCTCGTCGGCTTTCCCGCTAAATAAAAGTTACGCAGCTCTGAAAAGGGGTAATTGTTACTTGTTTATCCATGCGCGCATATCCATGCATACATGCGAAAAACTTTCATTGGAATATCCCTAAACACATGAAGAGATTGGAACTAAAAGTTTCGTAAGCATTATTACGGATAGATTATTAATTTAATTCACAATACACTTTGTAGAATTCACCCTACGGTAATAAGTTATTGTAATATTGCTTAGCTTTTTTATTAGTAATGATTAAAACAATGACGATAATAGGTCGAAATACGTCGCATTGTAGGGAGAATAGTGCCCACCGCGGACAGGCGATATCAAGCGCTGAAGTAGGTATACAAAAAACTCTTGTACAAAAATGGTTCAACAAATATTGCACTAATATTGGCAGTATCAGGTAAGTCCAGACGTACAGCATTATGTTACAGTCAAACTTTATTTACATTTTTCTTTATTCTAGGCTGTGTGGGTAACTGCAGATGTACTGCTCTAAATCCCCATAGGTTACTGAAAAAGGGGGACTCAACATCAATACTGGTCAATATCACAAAATGTTACTACGGTAACTACTTAAAAATAACAAAGCATAGCATTGGCCCATACCTAATAAGGCATTACCTGTAAAGAGAAAAAAACAACCGTTTTTTTTGCGATTTTCGTCAACGTGAACAATAGTACCTACTTGTCACCAATTGTTCTTTCACGGCAACGTATCTTTACTAAGTTGTTAATTTTGAAGAGTACTTTTAGGACAATGTACCTTTACTTGCCATAGTGGTTCGTTTTGAAAGGTATTTTTACGAACACTAATGAACAACTTTAATTAGTATTTACTAAACTTAATTTTGTGATACTTTTAGAAGAGTAGGTACAATCTCTTATTTTCCAATAGTTGTAAAGACTTTAATAAAACCTTTACATAGATGCAACCGAGATGTCGGTATGAGGTTTCCCAGAAAAATTAATAAAGAGTCTTGGCTTTTACCGAAACGTCGTTTAGATGTCAATTTGTATTTCCGCTTACGATTTTCTTTAGTTTTAATAATATTATTCAGATTACATAGCTGCTGAGGATAGGTATATGTCGTGTGTGACCGAGTTATCCGCATTTTTTTACAAATATCGCCAACTTCTTCCTAGACACTATGCGTGTCGTTACACCGTTTTCCGCTGCTATGCAGCACAGTCGCATTAAAAGCATTAAAGTCTCTTTGTTAGACGAAATAACAATAAATACGTCAATAACAAACCTGAATCCCACACATCCGAACTAATCCCAGCCAGCCATCACCCCTAGCCATCGAAAGTTCGTTAAAGCTATGTCACTCTATCTCTTGAATCCCCTTCCGGGCCGATAGAGATGGCAATACGCTTTGAACCCAGAGTGAATAGGACAGAGGCAGTCGACGATAATACCGTATAATCACAGTTTTGTTTTCCAATCGCTGCTAACGATTATTGGCATGTTATTCCGGTGCCGTTTTGAAATTGCTTTAGTGCCCCAAGACAAGTCGTTAGCAAGTGCTGTAAAGGAAAAGGGCGCGGTGATAAGCTACTTTTCGTTCTTTTACTCGTTTTCTGCACTTTACTTTAATGTCCATCACCTCCCATTTGGGATTTTATTGTTTGTTTTCACTGCCACGGAAGCAAATTGAATTTAATATTCACGAATCGCGAATTATGATTATTGTGAGTACCCACGATCCTTTGTGAGTCTTCAAACTAGCTCTCATTTAATTCAATTCAAAGTAAAAAAACTCGAGGGTTCATGTTTATACAAAGTTTCGTCGCCACAGCGGCGAATGCGATTTGCAAATGGGGTACCTACCCAGCTAGTTCTTTCACTTGGCTTAATCTGCATATCCTGTTTTTTGTTAGACCGTCGTTCGCATTTATAAATCGTTCATAAATACACGAAAAACGTAAGCTGGTGAAAATTGTTCGATGTGAACATAATGTTCTTGAAACAAAGGTTTTTATTTTCATCGAGAGTTAGCATAATCCAATTTTAAAATGTCGCCCGGGCACACATTATAAAACCTTAATTCGACCGGGAGCTTAGCGTTTTAAAATTAGTTTATCCCCCAAAGCGCACCGCACAGAAGGGTTGCGAAATTTAAATTACAAATAAAAGCACTGAAAAACGTCTACCAATGGGCATAGTGGCGCAATAACGATGCCTTTTAATTAAAGTGGGCAGGGTAATAAAGCGACTTAATTTGGAAAACTAGTTACCGTATAATCGTCAAAGACTACCGAGGTCTCTCAAAATCAAATATATAAAAATCTACTGTTTAGTGACTTATGTTTATGATTTGTTTTGTGTATATTTTACTAGGATAGTATATTGTAGCGTAATTAGTATGGCAAAAAATTTGCGGGGTTAGAGTTTTTATAGAAAAGTTCACACGTTGTTTTGAGCAGATAAAACGGATATCGTCTTTATCTAAGTAAAACGTAATCACCTTATTTCCCGATGTTTCCGTCCGATTATATTTATATAAATCCGTTTAATATATAACTATTTATGTGTATCGCGAATCATTAAGAAATACTTTTATCTAAATAATTTACCTTTTAGTTTACTATCGCTACCAGAATTCTACAAGAGGCGTTTTGGTTCATGCCTCGAGGTCTCGGTTCGTAACGACCGATATTTAATGTCCCGAATCCCGTCCGATTCACGCCAGAGCGAACACAACCCGGTCATCCAAGAGCGATGCGCTATATTGAAAATTGTGTCCACTGACCGGCCGTCCCATCCCATCACTATCGTACGACACGTGCCAACTGCCTCCAGGAATCTTCCTGCCTATATTTGACAGAATTCACGGCTCACCGACCATCGGCAAATATGCGTAGGAAATACGCAATATGGAAATTTCACTCAATGACTCACCGACATAAGTCGGTGCAATATTATATTATTTGCGAAATTTGGCACGTTTTATTCAAATTCGAAAAAAATAAAGTTCGAGCGTCATTTCGAGAAAGTCGTTTTCGGGGTGCTACCTAGCGCCACCAATTTTTTTTCATTGGTGGCGCTAGATAGCACCCCGAAACGCCTTAAGCGATCTACAGAGTTACTTCAAAAATGCCCACTCCTGACAATCCCTCCTGAACCCCATCAATGACAGTGTTTGCTACAACTTTTCAAAAATGTATTACTGGCTTATTTAAATAAAATAAAAGATTTTTAATCGCGTTCTTCTAACCATGACGTATAACTGTTCTTCCGGTAACGAAGCAACATTGGAAAAGGGCGTAAAGCACGAGTTTAATAAATCTATGTAGGTATTGCTTGATATTAAAAAAATTCCAAAATCGGGCAGAAAACTTATACCACAAAAGTGGTGAAACACTAACTCTAACGGAGATGTTTTAGGAATTGACAACATTTCATATTTTACAACGCGCAAAACTAAAAATACCGTTTCTATGTTTTGCTATCTTGATTACGAAAAAAATATTTAGAAATTTTATTATTGCTTAATTTTAGAGAAAATAAATAAAAACCAAAAATCGTGTGATGACCTGTGAATTGTGTGACCAACCCGGACTTGGCCCCCGTGGTGGAGTATGGCCTAACCTTTCTGCGACGCAGGAAGAGACCCGTGCCCCAGCAGTGGGGACATACAAGGGTTGATAACGTGTGATGACGTCACACATACGGTGGAATGAGGAGGTTACCTAATATTATATATATATAAAGCTACAATCCGATATACTCACTGACTGATCTAACATCCATACGTTTTCTCGGAAACGGTAAGATTTGGACGAAAATGATGTATGAGAAAGTTGTAGGAAATGTATGAATTACAGCCATCCTATGAAGCCGATTTTTGAATTTCGAACGCGTTCCACTACGCGAAGGTGCTAACTCTGTAGTTTACCGGCCGATTTGGATGAAATTTTGATAGAATAGTATTTTAGTGATCCGAATGAAAAAAAAATTTTGGTTGTTCGAAATTCAAAAGGGCGGCGCAGATATAGCCGACCGAAAAATCGACCTTTGCGCAAAAAAGTCGGCAGCCAACTGGGCATATGCTGGAGATATGCCGTAAACGGCATCGCGTTGCCAAAGGACCCAGGTATATGAGAAAAATCCGACATCTTGGAATTTCAAGATGGCGGCCGAGATATTGATGATTGAAAATGACAATTTTTTGTATGGAGATTTAGTACTAAAATTGACTTTTCAACAGAGAAATGGGACAAACTTGCGAGGCCGGAGGCCGAGCTCCGCGAAGCGGGCACAAAAAGTTCTGCCTCGGCGAGGCCGAAGGCCGAGCTCCGTTTAGGCCGAGGCCGAAGGCCGAGACGATTCAGGTTATAGCGCACAAGTACCAGCGCAAAAGCAAAAAGGGACAAACTTGCGAGGCCGGAGGCCGAGCTCCGCGGAGCGGGCACGAGGAACTCCGCCGCGGCGAGGCCGAAGGCCGAGCTCCATTTAGGCCGAGGCCGAAGGCCGAGACCATTCAGGTTACGGCGCACAAGTACCATCGCAAAAGCAAAATGGGACAAACTTGCGAGGCCGGAGGCCGAGCTCCGCGAAGAGGGCACGAGGAACCCCGCCGCGGTGAGGCCGAAGGCCGAGCTCCGTCCAGGCCGAGGCCGAAGGCCGAGACCGTTCAATTTACGGTGCATAAGTACCAGCGCAAGAGCAAAGAGGGACAAACTTGCGAGGCCGGAGGCCGAGCTCCGCGGAGCGGGCACGAGGAACCCCGCCGCGGCGAGGCCGAAGGCCGAGCTCCGTCCAGGCCGAGGCCGAAGGCCGAGACCATACATGTTCCCACGCAACAATTCACTACAATAAGTGTCTAGCGAGGCCCTAGGCCGAGCGCCGCGGAGAGCGCAGCTCGGAGCGGCTGGGGGTTGGCGCGCGTAAGCGCGCAGGGGGCTCGCCCCCTAGTTAAAAATTATATAATGACAGATGTCATTTTCAATTTCATTCAAATGTCATGTCGGAGATATTACTTTTCCTTTCTTTAATTCCAATGGTTTTTAAAAAGTCGGCAAGGGTGTTAGTACCTATTATTAAGCCGTATGTGTGACGTCATTTGGCGGTTAACGTCCTTTTAGAATATGATGAAATTCAAACAATTTTTTTATTATGAATGAAAGTCATCGAATTTCCGAAAATAAAAAATATAGGTCGTTTTATTTCGTATCTAGTTTCCTTTAAGACAGTAAAATACGTATGCTAAAAAATTGAAATGTTGTCAATTGCGCATAACCCGGTAAAAATCGGCATTCAGCAAGCACTATCTATGGCCAGTGAATGGCTTGTTTATGCAATCAAGTTAAAGATCGTTTTTTATATTAACTTTAATATTTTGTACTGTAAATAAATAAATAGGTCCTAAACTAAGCTACATTCATTGCCGCCTATAGTTGTACACCAATCGATTGATCTTGCTGGCCTCTACACCGCCTTCCCTACCCGTTGCCGCCGGTTGGGCAGCGTAGTAAGTGTCATCGTAACTCGCATACCGTTGCCCACTAGGTCTGTACTCCAACTGGAGGTAATCGCCTTCCTCCCGCCTCAGCTTCCCCTTATCCTTTCCGTCATACCTCGGGTCTTCATAAATGGTGATAGTCTGTTTTCTATGGGCCACGACAGGAGCGTTTTTCGGGACTTGGGCTACAGGATCGGCGCGGGATTCGTCATAACTGTACCCGTACCCGTAACCATTATGAGGGCCGTGCCCGTAACCGCCCTCGTGACGTAAGCCCCGATCATCGTAGTAACCCGGACCGCCATAATCTCTGTCCCAACCCCGATCATTCGTGTTCCATCCAGGGTCTCTCTCCCACCCTGGGTCCCTGGGCGTGTCCCAACCGCGTCTGTTATCCCACTTCTGCCATCCCCACCCTCTGTCGTGGTGGACAGGTTCACGATGGTCGTATCTATCATGAACTTTGCTTCTGTCGTAGTGGTTCTGCCCGTTGTGGTATTTGTTGTAATTATCATGGTCATCCAAGTAGTACTTTCTGCCATGGTCTTGGTGTCCTGTATGTTTTAGGCCATTTTCTCCGTATCGGTTATGCCCCCCTGAATGGTAGTCGTCCCTTATGTATTCCTTCCCGTTGTTGTGTGATCCGTGATAGCTTCTGCCGCCTTGGTCGTCGTGACTACTCAGCCTGCTCTTGTATGCCGCTTGGTCGCCTTCATCATTTGAATCGTCGAAAAACGTGCTCTTGTTGGAAGACTCGTCTTTATGGTAGGAATTCTGGAACCCTTGCTTGTGATGCCCCTTTTTGTGTCCCCGTTTGTAACCACCAGCTTCACTTTCTTCAGCTTTGTCTTGTTTTGCGTTGTGTCCCTCGTAAGCATCGCCTTCCGTGTGAGATTTTATATCGTGATCCTTTTTTACGAACTTTGATTCATCATTGGCTTTTGAGTATTGATTTTTCAGTATGTCCTTTACTTGAGTATCGATCTCGTGCACCTTTTCGCCTTTCTGTTTCTCATGTTTGACAGATTCAGTTCCCTCATCATGAGCCACATCCTTCAGATGTTCTTCTAAAGCTTCCTTCAGGACTGAAGCACTCACAGTCGACGTAAGTAACAACACACATAACATAAGACTAATATAAACTTTGAGTCGAGGAATCATTTCATCACTACTGGATTCTACAGCAGATGTTTGTATGAAAGAGTTCGATCGGTTAATGAGTAGGTGCTATATTGCACTAACAGTTTTATATTGGTCCTAATCGGACCTGGTCTTCGCGCCGTGTTAGGGGACAATGGCAGGAACCAGGGCAACAATGGGGCCAGAAAGACAAACTTGAAGCGTCCCTGACATAGCATTATGTAGTTAGAGCTCTTGGACGAAACGGCTTGATGTCATTAGAACTCTCGGAACTTCGGTGCTGGTACATACCTAACTGTCGTGTTGTACTTTTAGTTTATTTCCTTAGATCGTTACAGGTTGTTAGGTACGTGTTACTGCACCTCGGTAAGTAGTTGGAAGAGGGTGTTTAATTACCTAATTAGTGCCACAGAAATACGAAATGTAGCAAAAACTGAAGGCAAGCTACCTCAGAACCTTTTACATTTGCCACGCCCACAATGCTCAGGTGTTTTATTGTAAGGATTTAAATTTTTAATATTCATGTGTTGTTTTAACGACTGTGTATTTTAACGTAGGTATTGGTGTTGTTTTCAATCATTTTAAATGCTGTATATTGTGCTTATTTTTGATGTGCTTAATTTTGAAATGTCAATAATATTGTCATCTATCTAGTTATGCCCAACAGATTACTTAGCCAAAACCATCGCTGATTTCGAAATTAGTATGTAGTTTTCTATAATTTTATTAAATTCGACCTCTGGTTTAGAAATCAAGCGTGTACCGTTAGACCTATGAGGCAGTCACTAGGCCAACGAGGCAGTCCGAGGTGGAATAGACCATCACTTTTTAGGGAACCATGCACAATTTGGAAAATGCTCATTAGTGTTAAGCTCTCCTTTGTACAAATACTTATGCTTATTCTGCAATAAAAAATCTTCTAATCTAATTTAATGCAGGTAGGTACCTACGTTTTCATATGTACCTAGGTATGTGTTTGAAGGTCCAGTGGTCGAAGCGTACAGAGGGTGGTATTTTGGTTATAAATGAGATCTCGCACAACGGTTAATATATCTCAGTATATTAAACATAAAAAACAACGTCAGATCACTAAGATTAAATTAGATAAAGCTTACTATAAAATACACAGGTGACGGCAAGTGACAGCCATGACAGGAAGAGGAAGAAGAAAGGGCAGAGACAAAATGATTGACTTATCCAACTTTTCTTTTTTAGAAAAGCCATGCAAAGGCAACCACGACATACTGCCTAGTTTGTAGTTGCAGCATATAGTGTACCTAAAGCTAATTTAACACTTCCCCTTACACTATATACTACCAGCATCAAACATATACCCATGACTCTATATTACAGTACAAGAGCATTATACACTAAGTTAAGAAAAAATGTAAAACCATTTTACAAACTTCTAACTAGACTTCAAGCTCCGCACCACTTACATAGGTATCACATTCAAGCTCTTCATGAAATCATGATGTTTTGTTGAAGACAAAGCCTTGGTTAAGATATCAGCCATCATACAATCAGTCTGCAAGTAAGTCACAGCAATTAGACCTTTACTTATCAAATCTTTCACAAAATGATACCTAATATCTATGTGCTTTGTCCTCTTATGACACTCTTTAGAATCTAAAAGCCTAATAGCACTTGTATTATCATTTCTTAATTTACATTGAAGCCGGCGTCCTGTCAATTCCTTCCAAAAATTACACATAAACAGGATGTCTTTACAACAGTCACTGATAGCCAGATATTCCGCCTCAGTGCTGGATAAAGCGACGCAGCGTTGTTTTCTACATTCCCAGTTAATAGTATTGCTGCCTAGTCTCAACACAAAACCACTAAAAGATTTCCTGTCAATAGGGTCATTCGCCCAGTCTGCGTCTGCAAAAGCCTCTAAACAAAATTTATTATTCTCAGACTTTTTAAAAACCAAGCCATAATGCATTGTTTTCTTCAAATAGCGAAGTACCCTTTTGGCAGCTAACCAATGACATTTATTAAAATTATTATTAAACTGACTCAGCAAACTACAACTATAAGCAATGTCAGGTCGTGTACACACACATAAGTACATTAATGAGCCAATTAATTCTCTATAATTAAATTCTGTCAAACAAGTGTCATTACTATTTTCATTGTTAAATTTTTCATTTACAACCATAGGTGTAGATACTTCTTTAGAGTCTAACATACCAAATCTAGTCAATAACTTTTTAATATACTCAGTCTGTTTCAAAATTAAAACACCCTTTGACCTATCTCTTTGAACATTCATTCCTAAGCAGTTCACAATTTCTCCTAAATTTTTAACACAATAGTTTTTAGACAATAGATCAATTAAACTTTCTTTTTCTTTCAAATTGTTCGTGAAAATAAAAAAGTCATCCACATAGACCGCTAAGATTGTTAAGTTATTATTATTACCTCTCTTAACATATACACAGGGTTCACATTTTGTTTGAGAGTAACCATACTTGACTAGTAAATCATTAACTGTCATGTTCCAAACTCTACTCGCTTGTTTTAAGCCATAAATACTTTTTCTCAATAAGCAAACTTTGTTTTTGTCAACAATAAAACCAGGAGGCTGCTCCATATATATCTCTTCTTCTAAAGTACCATTTAGGAAAGCTGTTGTAATATCTACATGATTAATATCCATATTTAATTCATTAGCTAGGTTGAAAAGAACACGCATTGTGGAATGCCGTACAACAGGGGCAAAAGTTTTGTCATAATCCACCCCAGGTTCCTGACTAAATCCTCGAGCTACTAAACGAGCCTTAAATTTATCAAAGCTCCCTGAAGTGTCTTGTTTGACTTTATACACCCACTTACATTTAATGATATTCCTATCAACTGGCCTGTCCACCAATGTCCATACACTGTTCTTAATAAGAGATTCATACTCTGTGTTCATAGCACCTTCCCATTCTAGCTTATTATTACTAGCCAATGCATCTTCATAGGATTGAGGTTCATAAAAAAGGTAAGCTTGAGAAAAAAGTGACAGATCATAATCATCAAACTTTTTGGGTACAGTACCTCTTGTAGATCTCACGGGACGCTGCGAGCTCCGTGGCTCCGCCGCCGTCGTCGTGATGTCAACCTCCGTGTCCTCAGAGTCACTACATGACATAAATTCGATTGGACTCTCAAAATGCAAACTTGTGTTACCAATAGTGTCGCATGATGTCTCACTATGTGGACTGTCACACAACGCTTGTGCTGGCTGCTCACACACAGGTGGCTGCTCACACACAGGTGGCTGCTCACACACAGGTGGCTGCTCACACACAGGAGGAGACTCTCTCTCTCTGGGGGCCTTAGTTCCAGAAGAGGGCTCCATCACTGGAATTGCAGAAAAATATTCACAATTATTATTCAATTCATTAGAATAATTATAAGAAACATTGTTCAAATTATTCAAAATTAATTCATTATAATTCAAATTATCATTTATTTTCATTGCTATCACAGATTTTATCAAGATTATTTATATCACTGTCAGATTCAATAAAATGCACATTTCTTGAATTCAAAACCCTTTTAGGATTACTAGGATCTATTAATCTATAACCTTTTGAATTTTCGCAGTATCCCACAAAAATGTACTCCTTAGACTTTGCATCTAGCTTGCGACGGTGACTATCTGGCACAAGAGCAAAAGCTCGGCACCCAAAGACTCTCAAATGACTAAGGTCCACTTTGTGACCAGTCCATAATTCCTCCGGAGTGATGTCAGGCACTGCAGCTGAAGGGGACCTGTTCTTTAAATATATCGCCGTCATAACGGCCTCACCCCAATAGCGCCTGCCCAGCTTAGCATCAATAAGCATACACCTTGCTTTTTCTATTAGAGTCCTATTCAACCGTTCAGCAACACCATTTTGTTGTGGACTGTAGGGCATAGTTACCTGATGGATTATACCTTGACTAGACAAATAATTGGTGAATTGAGCACTGCAATATTCACCCCCTCCATCAGACCTTAAACATTTCACTGATAAACACAACTGCTTTTCAACTAGATCCTTAAACTTGATAAACATATGCATAACCTCACTTTTATTCTGGATGAGATAACCAAAAGATTTTCGAGTAAAATCGTCCGTAAATGTCACTAAATATCTAGCTCCACCCCAACTAGGCTCTGGCATGGGACCACAAACGTCAGAATGTATCAGTTCAAGAGGTTTCTGAGCACGCTGGGCTTCGCCCTTGGGAAAACATTTTACTGTTTGCTTCCCCTGAATGCAAGCCTCACAATCTGCTAATTTATTAGTTTTACTAATTTTTAAACCCTCAGACATATTTAACAACTTGCACATACCTGCACTACTCAGATGTCCCAATCTCCTGTGCCATATAGCTGTAGAACTAGCAGCATGAGCTCCTTGCTGCTCCTCCACAATTGCCTGGCCGCAGTTGCTAGTGTTTTTCTGTTGGACAGAACTTGTGACACAATCTAACCTATATACTCCTTTTATCCTAGATGCTCTGGCTATGACTTTATTTTTATTATTATTAATATTGCAAAATTCTTCCTGAAAAGTAACTTTATAATCCTTCCTTACTAACTGACTAACTGACAGTAAATTGGTGAACAACTCAGGTACAAACATAACATTTTCAATTTTTTTAATATTACTATTCTTAATATTAATTTTAACAGTACCAATACCTTTACACAACAAGTTGTCCCCATTTGCAATGCAAATATTACTTGAAAAGTTACTGTCCAGGGAAATAAATAAGCCTTTATCATTACACATGTGGGAAGTACAACCTGAGTCTATGATCCAATCTTCTGAGGCACATGCTGAAAATGCAGACACAAACAAAGCTTCTTCTATCTTGTCCTGTGGCTTCTGCAATTTCTTGTCGCGTCTCAACTTAAAGCACTTTGCTTTGATGTGGCCTGGTCTTCTGCAATAGTGGCATATAACCTTTCTACTCCGGCCAACAAAAGCGACTTCATATGATGAAACCAGGTTGCCGTTTGACTTCGTGTTTCTACGATATTCCTCTTGAAGAAGTCTAGCTCTAACAGTCTCACTGCATAAATTATCAGAAAAATTTGCAGCTTCCAAACTAGATACCAAGACGTCGTACTCTTAGTTTTGTCCAAGCTTCTTTAGCCGTTTGAGCCAAACGTACATGCTGAAAACAACATGGTTTCACTGCTAAGCAAATCCTTGCCAACGCCTTCTGGTCTTTAGCCTTGTCGACAGTGCTCGATGTCCCCTCAATGCACTCCCATAGGTTTTCTAAAATCAAAGCCATGCGAGCCTGGAATTTCCATACATGGTAGTTTCTCACGCCGTCTAGTTTTTCCAAATGAAACGTAGCAGGAGGCCCAAGCTGCCCGTTTCCATTAGTCTCACCAGTCATTGCTGATCAATCCTTGATCTGAATCCGAAGTGTGCCAAAACCAATACTTGTCGAAAACCAACCCTCGAATCTGGGCACTATAACCTGTTTGAAGGTCCAGTGGTCGAAGCGTACAGAGGGTGGTATTTTGGTTATAAATGAGATCTCGCACAACGGTTAATATATCTCAGTATATTAAACATAAAAAACAACGTCAGATCACTAAGATTAAATTAGATAAAGCTTACTATAAAATACACAGGTGACGGCAAGTGACAGCCATGACAGGAAGAGGAAGAAGAAAGGGCAGAGACAAAATGATTGACTTATCCAACTTTTCTTTTTTAGAAAAGCCATGCAAAGGCAACCACGACATACTGCCTAGTTTGTAGTTGCAGCATATAGTGTACCTAAAGCTAATTTAACAGTATGATGATAGGAGCGAGTTCGTACTAGCGCTCGCCGCTGGTCCCCGCTGAACCGCACCCTTGCCCGGTTGAACCAGTTGCATGCGGCGGCTCCCCACGCCAATATCTTTAGCAGTAATGAGAGTCAACATAAGAAGGAATGTCTGGCGATTTGTGAGGAAAATGAAACAGTGAGATTACTCTAATTGGATTGACATTTTATTGATACTTTTGTGACAACATTGAATTTTGTGTGATAATTATCGTTTTATTGGAATTAATTTATTGACATATGAATGGATTGTAGTATAAATTTTGTTTTTGTATTAATTTTAATTTCAAATTAAATGTAAAGTAAATTGTACATAATTGTATATAATTTTAACGTTCTAATTCTTTGTTATTTTTTAATGTAATATGTATAATGTAAATAATGTATACTGTTTAAGGCAATTCATTACGCAATAGTTATAACTGTAATGTAATTATTTTTCTTGCAAATAAATTGAAATGATAAAAATTGGCTTTTACGTAATATGATGATTTTGCAGCGTGCAGTGGCACCCTCACGCACACTAGATAGGTTAAGAGGCCACTCGGACTCGGCAATGCCTGGGACTTTAGTTTTTTTAGACGGTGTAGGCTTACCCAACACTTACACCATCCTGACAGCTTAGTCGGCCTAGCCCACAGTTAAGACTAGTGAATACGTGCGAAGCCAACCAAATCTCAGGTTTCCTCAAGATGTTTTCCTTCACTGTTAGCGTGTGGTATTGCTACTACAATTTCGCTAATGTACGTAACATTGAAAATAAACAGTCGTTAATTATGCCCGCACTGGGGATCGAACCTAGGTCTCTCGCTTCCGAGCCAATTGTCCAGTTCCACCCATTGGGCGTCTATCCTATGGACGATTGTAGGACTATATCGTCCTACAATCGTAACCAATCGGAACCAAATTTATTGACAAGGCGAAAATAAAACGTTCAATTGAATTAGATCGTTGAATAACGGAGAGCTTTTAGCCGCTATTTTGTACCGAAACAAGTTTATTTCAATAGGTTAGCACGGTACATCCGACGATTGTTTCAAATGTTAAGGTCACGAATAATTGTGCGGATGACCGTCGTGTTGGAACAATGAATTTATATTACAATGCTCCCTAAGCACTCACTTTACGCTAAAATCTCTTAGTGCAAGCATCTTGCACTCCATTCAAGCATTGGTATTCAAGGAAAGGGACAAGACGCCTCTGACAAATTACTATTTTTTTGTTTTATTATTTTAAAGTAGCGGAGACTAAAAAGTGTTTTTAATTAGAAATTAAAAATTTATTTATTTAAAACATTATTTTTTGTAGCCTAGTACGCCCCACTGTAGGGGCAAGCCTTTTCTCAGAAAGAGAGAGTACCTATGTGCTTAATTAACATGCTGTCATCACACGTTAAAGGAAATGTAACTAGATTATAAGCTTTCGTCATGATATTTTTACATGTTATGTTACTTATCTGTTGTGTAATGCTATAAATAAAATAAAATAAATAAAAATTACTACGCGTGCCCAGCGCGGATTAGCAATTCCAAACACTGAGGTATGTGAACACCTCAGACACTCAGGTTTCCTCACGATTTTTTGCTTCACAGTTAGCTAATAATATAAATCACTTTAAAATCAGTGACTCTAATAATGTTACTAGGTACCTACCTACTTGTATGTTACTACTATGCTACTACCTACTTCGCAATGTCGCAAAAATCATGTTCTCAGGTTTAGTGAAAAAAATTGTGAGTAAAAAATTAACCAACAGCGCCTCTAATGAGTAGTTGATGCTCAGCCATTGAGTTCACCCATCCACCACCTAATGCAATAGCAGTGGCGCGGTTTTTGGAGCGAGATGTCTAAGGACGAGTCGACGCTTTCCTCAAAACCATTTAGTTGGTTATATTAGTTATATTTTGTAAGATCTTTTTAGGATATCGTAGGTCGGTACATTAGAAGGAAAAGCAGATGCCTTATAACTTATACCTAGGATCACTTTGTTGTCCGTCCTTTTGTCTGTCAAGGCCGCTTTTCTCAGAAACGTATGGAGGTATCTAGTCTGAAACGGTTCTTCCCGTTGACCTAGAACTATACATTTGGCAACTCGATATCAACTATTGTATGTCCCCACCGCTGGGGCACGGGTCTCCGCAGCGCAGGAAGGTTAGGCATACTCCACCACGGGGGCCAAGTCCGGGCTGGTGGAGGATTGTAAGACAGTGGCGGGCCTTACTGTCAGAAGTTATCAAGCCCATAACGCTTTTGATATGGCTTAACGACTGCCATTGCATGACAGCCGGCACCAAAGTCTTATCGTGCCTCGCATGGAAGCCCTCAGAAAAATGCCACTAGCGGCAGTCGCGGGACGGTCACCCATCCATCCAGCACCTGACCGCGTTTGTTTAACTCAAGTGATTGATTCCCATCTCTCGGTTCGACTAGGTCAAGAGCTCTGCGGCGTTTTGGTAACTAATATATTCTTATAGGTAGGTACCTACTACAAATCGTCGGCCTCGGTGGCGCAGCGGTTTAGCACGCTGACTGTAAAACGGAACGTCTCGCGTTCGATCCCCGGCCGGGTCAAACTAGGAAACCTTTTCTAGTTTGTCTCGTGTCTTGGATGTTATCTATGTATGTATTGTATTAAATCTATCGTCGAGTTAGCACCTATAACGCAAGTCATTTAGTTGTACTTAGTATAGGGCTAACGAGATCTGTGTAATATGTCCATGAATATTTTATTATTGTTATTATTAAATACGCGAAAAAATCTGAAAACTGTAGGTACAGTTGTCTCTTTGAAGAAATACTGCGAGGCTCGATAACTTAACCTATTTATAACATGTAAGTACCTACCTATACCTGCTCCCCCTTATTCATAATAGTCTGTTAACTTTAAGCAATGCATATTCTCACTCTGTCCTCTTCTATTGACCTAAGTCAGAATGAAAGAGAACACTCTTTAGCAGCTGTTTTAAGCTAGCGGACTATTATGAATAAGGGGGGCTATGTCCAGCAGTGGACTAAGAAGTACCTACCTATAAAATCAAGATAATAACTAAATAAATTGGACGGATTTATTTATTTATTTTATTGTTTATTGGAAAACCAACAGCTATACAAGAGGTATTTTTACAAAAAAATAAGATGAATTAGATTTAATTAAAGCCAATACCAGGTTTTCACTGACAATCAGAAGAACATTTGGATTAGTACCACTTTTTCCTGTGTTATCACAAAGGACAAAAACAAGACTCCTTAAAACATTCCTCATATGCAGTTTATTGTTGTATGTTGTATATAACCGTGTTTGTTGGATTTATGGTGGCTCCATAAAAGCCTCTTATGACAACTTCACAATATACAAGGAATCTAATCAGATTGTATGTCTGCCTACTGGCTTAACTGTGGCCTTTTCATCGCCGTAATGATGTACAGCGTCCAGTGGCACCTTCGCTTACACTAGATGGGCGAAGGCACCACTCGGACGCTGCAGTGCCTAGGACATAGTTCTTTAGACGGAGCAGGCTTACCGAGTACCTATACTATCCAGACAGCTTAGTCGGTCTACAACAGAGGAAAGACAAGTCAAAAATACCAAGCCGCGGGTTTCCTTACGATGTTTTCCTTCACTTTAACATGTTTAATCCCAGTGACTACTGGTTTAACGAATATTTATATTAACGGCATAACACTAGACTGAATTTGTCAAGCTTTCCTCTTTTTTTCTTTCCTTGTATTTTCAGGCATTTGATTGAAATTACAGAACATCAAACAATCACACTACGTAGGCATTTAAATAATTGAAAGAGCATATTGTATCAGGATAAAAACTTTTATTTAAATTTCTGTAAATTTTTTTATACAGTCAGTCGACAGCAGGTCAACCTTAACATTTCTTTTGCAAAGTCGTCCTTAACGTAAATTCTTGTCCTTTTGTGTCGAAAGAGTCGTCTCCTCCTTAACGTAAGTGATGAGAGTGCAAGAATGTAAAGGTTGATGTGCGGTCGACTGTTCATAACAAAATAAGAATTGAAAAAGTAGCCACGCTAATTAACAAACAGAAAATACACCTTAAAAAGAAACCTTGTACAAATTATTATTGCTTGCAGGGAATTTTAAAATTAATATTGTACTATAAATGCAATAACTATTACTTGTAGATACAAAACCTTGAAAAAAAATCACAAAATCTTTAAAAAAATTTAAACATAAACTAACATAAACATTGATGCTGTGTGGTGTCGGCCTAGAGAATAGAACCAACCCAAATTCTTCCCGCGGGTATCGTAAAAGGCGACTAAGGGACACAAACCGGGGGGTGGGCAGCAGCGCCCCTTGCAGTACAATTCCACCGAACTGCGATCCCCAACCCGCATGCCCAGCGTGGGGATTATGGGCATTACCCCCTATGATAGCACAACGTGGCGCTCACTAAGGGAGGGCTATGTCCAGCAGTGGACTAGTATAGCCTGACGAGAACATAAACATTTAAAGCGCTTCAGGGTGCTAACTTTGTTCAGCCCACCAACTTAGTCAGTAAATTGACAAATAGAATTATCTTGTTAGCGAAAAAGAGTTGCCAGCTAAAATAGTGATGTGCTTTAGTCGATAGATTTAACAACATAATCTATTATTTTCTTAGTACTGTCGTTGATGACAAAACACGGAAGTATTATTAATTTATGAGATAATTTTAAATGAATAATTTAAAATATTCTCATGATATAATCTCTTTTTTTTTCTTTATTCTGCTTAATCCGAATTTAAAGCCTGATGATTGGCAAGCCTGAAAACCCAATATTAATAATATAATTAATACCATACTTAAGTTACACCAAAATCTACAAGAAAACAAACTAAAAGTGAGAATTTAGTTTCATTTCAATTATTGATTTTATATTATATGAAAATCAAATTGAATTTAGAATAAAATATGAGGTTTTAGGTTCTATACTTTTATTCTGAATCGGACGATATTAACGTAGTATTTGAATAGCTTACATGAATTATATATGTATCTACGACATCGTGAATCAAATGATCTACTTCGTCATTTTATCTTAAACTTTTTTCGTGTGCTCTATACAGTCCGCCCAGCGTTGACATGTCACCAAATTTAAGCCAACTTCAAATAGGTTATTGACTTCATTAATTTTAAAGCTTTTATTGTTTCTTCCGACATGACCCTTGACTTGTGCCAAACCAATTCTATTGGGTTCGATTCGCAATGGTAGGGAGGCAGTAGCATAATGGTGAAACCATAATGAGCGGCAAATTCTTCCATAGCATATTTTACATAACCAGGTTTATTTTAATTATGTTCTTTTTAATGCATTAACCCTTGCTAAGGACAACTTAAAAAACCTATTTATAGGCTAAAAATTCCACCCATGCCGGGAATCTTTTGTTTATAACACGATAAACAGACCGTTTGGATATGCCCAATATCTCAGCAGTCGTTGAAACACAATCCTCTTTTCTCGGCATATCATACGGTGATTCGGAGCTTTCTTTTCCAAAAACATAATTATTTGTAAGTTTTCAATATCATTTCAATCTTTTAAGTCATTGGCGCCTCCTTTGTTTTCCTCGGGGAAAGGTTTTAATGTTTTGAAGTAGATGGTTGAGGATCCATAATTGACTCCAAGTAGATATCCAGGAGACGTAAGCCAGTAAGTAATGTAATCCATGCAAAGTCCAGATGAGAAGCCGAGGTGAATCGTAGTTCAATCCAATGGTAGTCCAGATGAAATGCCAAAGTCTGTCGTAAAGCTATCAAATCGATGTCCAAGTGAGAAGCGAAAGTCGTGAAAGAACACCAAAAACCATAAGAACACAATAAACATTCACGCTACTGTAGTAAAAACGGAACTGACCCACACACAACCGACACACAACATTTTAGGCCAAACTGGAATTGACGTGAAAGATAGGTGTTGCGACTAGAGTTGGGTCGCGGGAATATACCCGAAAGGTATATTCCCAGGTAAATACCCAAAACGGGTAAATACCCGGGTAAATACCCGAAATGGGTATTTATGTGGGTAAATACGTTTATTGGTGTTTTCGTTCGCTAAAATAGATTGCATTACCGTTAAATCCATTTTTACTCACGAGCCTCAGGACTATATTCAATAGCTTTCATTCTTTTTTGACGAAAGAACGAAATAAGTATATCTCAAGAAAATAACTTTTTTGTGATAAACTTATTTCATGAATTATTGAGAGATTGTTAAAGATTCTTACTTATTAATTATCCGCCCGAGAGTAAATAACCATAAATACCAGTTTCTACTGAGTATTTAACGAAAACTGACAGTAAATATTTTTAATTAGTTTTTTACAGTAAAATCTTTTAGTTAGGGTCTTATTTGATCGGTATTGATGAGATCTTTGTTTAAACTTGAGGAGCATGGTCTGGTGAGAGCGCTGGAAGGTGTGTATGGGATCTCCTCAACGGATAGCAGTAGACCGTTTGAGTATGTACTTATTCGATTAGTATTTATGAGATCTTTGTTGAAACCTATTTAGAGGCTAAAAATTCCACCCATGCGGGGATTTGAACCCGCGACCTCTGGCTATCCATGCTAGCGCTCTTTCCAACTGAGCTAATGGGCGACTCACCTAACTGCAAAAAAGGTAGGTACTCGGGACTGCAAGTGATGCAAATTACTTCAGCCAGATGTCGCTGCCTGTACATAATACAGATAATAGTGTAAAGAGGTTCGAAATTTCACTGATGCCGGTGAGTCGCCCATTAGCTCAGTTGGGAAGAGCGCTGGCACGGATAGCCAGAAGTCGCGGGTTCGAATCCCGGCATGGGTGGAATTTTTAGCCTCTAAATAGGTTCATAAGTTAATGACTTATTTGAGCAAACAGAAATTTTGTTATTTATCCTTTGTCAATGTTGCCATGTTTATAGTGAAATCAAATGATAATACAATAATGTAACATTTTTTTCTGACCCAATTGAAATATAATTCAATATTTATTCTTAACTAGGACTCCATTATTTGAGACTAACTTTTGAAATACTGCAAAAATATTTCAATAATTTGATTTTTAGTAACAAATGTTGATAAAGCGAAAAAGATCTGTCAGGATCATGGCAAGTGGTAAACGCTGATCTCTGCGTACTCGATACGGGTGTGTGAATATGTTACGGTATGTTATGTTTTTTGTTAATTTGATTTTATTGAAATCAAATAAATGAATATCATAAAATAAATGAGTATGAATCATTCTAGCTTCTCCGTTGAGGAGATCTTGTAACCATTTTCTTTTTCCCAGATCTAACTAACTAATCACCTTACTTTTCCGTAATTAGATCTTATCAGAAAGTTCTGCGAAAGATCTCAATAATACAGATTAAATAAGGCGAAACTCGAATAGTTTCCTAATATCCGTTGTGAAGATCTAGTGTATGAAGGGTCACTAGAATTTGGGTACTTTGCTGTGCCATCTAAGAACTTGTCACCAAGTTTCACCAAAGATCTCATAAATACTATTCGAATAAGTACAAACTCAAACGGTCTACTGCTATCCGTTGAGGAGATCCCATACACACCTTCCAGCGCTCTCACCAGACCATGCTCCTCAAGTTTAAACAAAGATCTCATCAATACCGATCAAATAAGACCCTAACTAAAAGATTTTACTGTAAAAAACTAATTAAAAATATTTACTGTCAGTTTTCGTTAAATACTCAGTAGAAACTGGTATTTATGGTTATTTACTCTCGGGCGGATAATTAATAAGTAAGAATCTTTAACAATCTCTCAATAATTCATGAAATAAGTCCATAAAAAAAAATTATTTTCTTGAGATATACTTATTTCGTTCTTTCGTCAAAAAAGAATGAAAGTTATTGAATATAGTCCTGAGGCTCGTGAGTAAAAATGGATTTAACGGTAATGCAATCTATTTTAGCGAACGAAAACCCTAATAAACGTATTTACCCTCATAAATACCCGTCGGGTAGATTCAATGGGAATATTCCCGCGAATCTACCCATTTCGGGTAAATACCCGGGTAGAATCACAACTCTAGTTGCGACCAACCAAAAATATAATATCAAAGTTGGTAATCACCACATTTTCTAGTAAAGAAAATTAAATAAAAGTGTTCAAAGTTCTATATATCACTAAAAAAGTTTGTATTCATCATGTCTTACATAGTTTTCCAGAGTTGTGAGACAAATCTATAAAATTAAAAAAAATTAAGCTAAGTCTATATTTTATGTCGATTGTGTACATCCCTATTATTTTTCTGTCATAAACTGGTCACATCGCAAATGTCAATTTATTGACTAAGTTGGTGGAATTGATCCACCAATGGAAAAAAATCAGAACTTGTTTTATAGAATCTTAACAACTGTGACAACTATTTTTGGAACCTACAGTCTAGGACCTAGGATTAACAGCCTAGAACTGTAGTCGATTTCCGCTAAGAACAGCCGTTTTTGGCGGAAATTAATTTAAGTCCTTGATCTTTCATTCTACGTTCTTCACTGTAGGTTCTAAAAATAGCAGTCCCAGTTGTTAAGATATCTCATGTTTACATTTAAATAAAAACGAATTATAAAACAAGTTAGCACCCCGAAGCGTCTTAGATAGAGACAAAGATGAAATTAATTAACCCACAAATATCACCCAGTAGCAAATGAGCACAAAACTGACTTAACAAAAGAAGGTTGCTTAATGTACAAACACAAACGAAGTAGATAAATAAAATAATATCACTAAGACGATATTATTTGGCTAAAGGACTCCAAATAAAAAAAAAGTTGTCTTGTCCGGACGGCCACACAAAAGGGACGGGGGGGGACGCGGAAAATCGCGACGTCGTTTCTGGAAACCAACTCAGGTTATTCGTTGGTGTTCGGAAATGGAAATTTTTTTTAATCTTTTGTGTATTTATTTCTAAAAACAGCTAAAAAATTATTTTTAAAATAAGTCGCTATATAGAGCGTTTGCTCTTGAGCAATATGGCGTCCCACAGGAATTAGTGACGTCACTGGTTAGTAAGCAAACAAACGTCAAGTCAACGCTCCGGTCCTCGGATCGCTACATTTACTGAGCTGTGACGTCATTCCCGATTCGACCAATTCTCTCCGTTTTTCGATAAAATTGCTACAGATCCGAAATTATCAAGTTTTATTCTGTTTTTTTTTGCAGAAATGATCCATTTTTTATTAGTTTAAATGTCTTAAATCGGTTTTAAAACTCATAATTGACACAAATGTACATCAAATCAATCAAATCTATTTGCACGTAACTGACGGGACGAAGCCCACACCCTTCGGTGTCCCGTCCCATCCCGTATGAAAAGTATTTGCACGTCTTTACCGCGCCGCCGCGGAATTGCTTTTTTGTGGTATTACTTATGCCACTGAAGTAAGAAAATTGCACTAGCACTGGATCCAGCCTCAAGCGCAATAAGCAAAAAGTATTCACAAAATAAATAAAAGTATAGTCCTAGTATAAGTTTCCGTATCAACTCCTCAACCTACTACGTATTTATAAATAATTTAGTCACAGTTAGCCGGCGGCAACTTTCATCATCTGCTTTGGTCGCATACAGCCAAATTCGAACGAAAATATACATCCAGGTGTCTTTGACTGTAACCGCCGTTTAACCCACAAATTAAGTCGCTTTTGAACCGACAAGTTATATTGTAACACAATTTTTAAAGGAACACTAATTTTTATATCACACATTTACGTTAATTATGTGTAAACGTTTTTTTTTTTGCATACAATAAGTATTCACCGAACAACCCGTTAGGTGTTGTTGAGTTTCATAGTACGAGTATTTACATAAAATCGCCTGGTGTATTACGATTTGTACGTTCAGCCCCATGTATTACGCGCACCAAATCCTGAGCGATTCCAATCGTCTAAATGTCAAATTCCATCGTCAGGATTCCCGACAGGATTTTGTGCGCATATTTTGGCTCGTGAGTGAAGTAGGTGGTTCCCGTTTCCCGCAAAAGCGAGAATTCGTGCCATTTGCAATGTTCACATTGATGACGTATGATTATGGCGGCCTCGGTGGCGCAGCGGTTTAGCACGCTGACTGTAAAACGGAAGGTCTCGGGTTCGATCCCCGGCCGGGTCAAACTAGGAAACAAACTTTTCTAGTTTGTCTCGGGTCTTGGATGTTATCTATGTATTTATTGTATAAAATCTATCGTCGAGTTAGCACCTATAACACAAGTCATTTAGTTGTACTTAGTATAGGGCTAACGAGATCTGTGTAATATGTCCATGAATATTTATTTATTTATTATTATTTATTTATTTACTTCACAAATCGTCAAGGTTATTACAAACGGCAGACGGACACTTTGGTCATACAGTCGTCAATATGCACGCCAGCGATAACGTGAACAGGAAGAAATGACAATTAACTGTTTTACCATATCAGAGATGCGCCTTTTTAATAAAAAGCTCTAAATAAGACCACGTTTTCACTAGTCTTTAGGGAACGAGTTACGCATGCGAGGAGTTTGTGTTATGTTCTTACACAAAATTGCACTCAATCACAAGTACATAGCCACAAACGTTCGTGTCGACCAATTGGGTTGATCCCCGATAGATCTCTGATCGTTACACTACTGCCCATTTATATCAACCTTAAGCGACTGCAATCGGGTGTTCAACTCATCAACGAGATTATCCCGGGCCACCTCGACTTCCTCCCTGGACGTGATGTCTCGTATTTTGACCAGACCTCGCTTGAGCTCAGACTCGCCGAGCACCACGGCGAACGGGATCCCTGTCTCTTCGCAGTACTGTAGCTGGTTTAGCATCTTCGGATTCTTCTTGTAGGACTGCTCGGTCTGTGAAGAAGCGAAAGTGAAATGTTGTCAGTTTCGAAATGTTAATTTTACTCCGATTTTAAAAACCTATTTAGAGGCCAAAAATTCCACCCATGCCGGGACTGCTTAAGTCTGCTTAAGACTGCGGGACTCGAACCCGCGACCTCTGGTTAACAGTGCCAGCGCTCTCCCATTTGAGCCAATGGGCGACTATTTATCCTCTAAATAGGTTTTTAAAATTGTCCGTAGCACGGGTTAGTGCATTAAAAAGAATATAATTAAATTCAATATTCGACATACAATGTAAATTCATTACGATGAAATACATTTCTGATTTCTAATAACTCCATGTTATGGCTCACATTACAGCCCATTCATTCGAAATTTGCAGACTCAACTCACCTTAATGCCAGCGTTCCAGAGTTCCGTGCATATTTTCATACGCTCCTCGAGGAAATTTTTCTGTGCGGACGCCACATACACTTCCACCTCATTGGAGCGCACCCGCATCTCGCCCGCGGCCAGACGGGCCTCCATCACTGAGAATATCCGCTCAACGCCGATACTCACGCCCACACAGGGCACCTGGAGTCAAAATGCCACTAATATTACTTCCTCTGTGATACCCACTAATGCTTGCCTGGAAGACATTGCTTTTAGTAATAAGGCCGCCAATTTTACTATAGTTTTAAATAACTACTGTTAACTGTAGTAATTAAATGTAATTAATTTCTGTGTACAATAAAGAATATTCCAGCGACGCTGAATTAACGCGTTAACAATTGTTTTCTTCACTACCTATCGATAGTTAATAACAAAAGTTTTAAATTATCAATTTACTATTATTCATCTATATAGATTTGGCGCATTTCGCTCGAACTTTCCGCGGTTTCCTAATTACATCTCGCGTTTGCACCGCTACCATTTCCCTGCAGACTATAATAGAGAGAGAGAGAGAGAGAGAGAATAGATTTCGCTGTTTTGCAAACATTTCGCGGTTCACGGCGTCAGTATTCCGAAGGCGTAACCAATTCAATTGCCTCACCTGTTTGTTCTTCGAGTCGAACATTCCAACGAGATTGTCATACCGGCCGCCACCGGCGATGGATCCCACCGTTTGCTCCTCGCCTCCGAGTTTTATTGGCTCTAAAAGGAAAAAAGAAGTTTTTTCAATAATCTCAGTATTTAGTACTGAGTATAGTGGACAGCGTCAAATGGCTGGTGATAATGACAGTTGACTGCAGGTTAAAATCTACAATTTTTTTAAGTCGCCCTTACCGATTTGAACGCACATCCGTATAGGTTCATGTGCTGTTTGTTGACTGTACATGAATGCTTACTGTATTACGAGTACAATATGACTATATTGACTGTTTATTAAAGTGATTGACATAACCTGTTAAGATTAGAAAGTCGAAGATGATTTGATAAAAGATGGTCAGAGTGGTGTTTTTTCTTCCGCTGCCTTTTTCTCCACTGCACTATAACCCGAAGGGAGCGGCTTACAACGTACATTGACATTCAGCAAACAGAATGTAAATTCTTCACGTTGAAATATTTTTTTTTTATTTGGTCACTTCAAACCAAATCAATTTTTGAAAAAAATATTTCTTTGATGTGATAAGCGTTGGGCTTAACGAAGCTGGGCTGTAGAAGAACCAATATTGTAAAAACGTATTTAAGTGGACTCCACGAACTGGCAAATGTGGCCCAAGCTCACTAGACCGACTCAAGCAAAAATTTCTGGTAGTGTTAATAGTTCAAACAGGTTAAAAGGCAAGTTCCCAAAAACTCTTAGCAAAACTACTTATAAAATAAAAAAAATTATGCATTTCTTTGTATGTATGGACTCTCTTTTTCCGCTGAATTTATTATTGATACATCTTTTGTATCAGTTCTCTATAAAGGAGAACTCACAGAGAAGGCATATACTCTGAAAGCGGATGGAGTAGGCTGCTTATGCCAAATTAAAGCTTTGAGCTTTTTATTATTTTAAGACTACTTACGTGTAAGTACAGCTTCATAAATCACGCCGGTGTAATAATCCAACCCTCTGGCCAAACTCAAGTCAAACACGATCTTATCCTTTATGCCGAAGAGTTCACAGTAGTGCAGCAGCAACTGTATTCCTTCCAGACCTTCGATCGCGGCTTTCGTCTTGGACAATTTCTCGTCTTTCATCAAGGCTTCGGCTAACTCCGTGCCTCCGTTCAGACGGACGTATTCGCCGATTTTGTCGGCCGCCTCAGGGGTAACGCCTTTCTCGTTTATCATTTCCGATCGCACTTCGTCCCAGGGCGACTGAAATACGAAGAAAATGGTTTTACAAATGAATTATGGGGGAAACCAAAGAAAAGACCGGCGAAGGATTAGTAGCAAATACACAGCCGATGCTAACAGAGCTGTATGCGAAGTAGAGCAGTCGCGAAGAAGGAGTTGAGAAGAAGGTTGAGTGGTGCCGAAGATAAATAATTGGCAATTGAGCAACCTTAAAGGGAATAGCAGTAGAAATATTGTTATGTGGGAGACAAAACATTAATCTAAGGGTATGTTTCACAATCTGCAGATAAAGTTTCGGATACCCTATCCGCAACCAGGGCTGCCGTTTGTTCTATTTTGAAGCCATAAACGAACACACGCAATATATGAAAAAATATTTAAATTTAGAACAGATGCCATCCCTAGTTTAGGATAGCTTATCTGGAACTTTATTTGAACATTGTGAAACAAGGGCTAAGTGATGGTAGAAGTGACCACACATTGCAAGTTTTTGATTATACTCATGGGATTTTGTTACGTAGGTACTCCTACAGACTTATGTATTAGATTTACTTGATAATCTAATACATAAGGATCTCGTGTCGCCGTTTAGGAACAAGAACGCTGTCATCAAACTGTTCCTAAACGGCTTTACCAATTAAATAGGATTTTTTTTTGTGAATTAGGTGGGGCTGAGAATAGGTCGTAAGCAAATTAATATGATGGCAATCATGAAATCTTATCAGAGCTCTACGTGACAACTGATGTATTAGATTTAATATGACTTGAGAAAAGATGGTCAGAGCGGAGTTTTGTTCCCGCCGCCTTTTTCTCCACTACACTACGGCCCGAATGCAGCGGCTTACATTTTACATTCAGTAAACAGAATGTACCTAAATTGTTTACGTTGAAATAAAATTAATTTAATTTCGTATGCAAAACAACGTTTGCCCAGTCAGCTAGTAATTAATATAAGATGATGTGAGAAACGATGTTCAGAGTGGTGTGGTTTCTTTCTATCTTTTTCACCGCTACTACTAGAGCCGTAAACAGAGATAATATTGTATATTGGCATTTAACAAACGGAATAGAAATTCTTTACGGAGAAATAGACGTCTTATTTCATTAATAGACATGAACTTGACATTCATTTATTTCCACTGGGTACTATTGTATCAACGCGTTCCATCTCGCTCTTCTCAACTAAATAGAGCGGAACGATACACGAATCCAATTCAAGTGCGTGCTGACGCGCCCACAAGCATTGTAATGTTGCAATCGCCTCACCTTGTCCAACTTATCGACAGTCGAGCACGTGGTACGGAACTTGTCCGCGGGCACCCCGCATGCCTCGAACATGCCGTCGAGTAGCCGTCTGTGGTTCACCTTCAGCACGTACTTGCCCACGTTTAGACTCTCCAGGATCTCGGTGACCACTTTCAGGCACTCCGCGTCCGGTACCATAGGGTCGTATGCGCCGGCTATGTCGAAATCCTTGAAAAGAGGAAGGGAAAGCATAAAACTAAGGAAACCCCTATTGACAATGGGGACACGCCAATACATTAAACGTAATCGCGAATGTTTATAAAGTTATTAATGAGAAGGAAAACATCGTGAGGGAACCTGAAGTTTGCGGTGTTCACATAGCTAAGCGTTTGAAATTGATAATACTCTGTGGGCACGCGTGGTGACTCATTAATAATAACTTCTACACAACATCCTGGTCGTTGATGTATCTGGTGGTGATCAAGTGTACTGGTCCCAAACTAGGATACCCAGTGCTACCAAGACTGAGGCCACGCCATTAAGCTCATACTCTCTCTCTCTTTCTCTGAGAGAAGGCCTGTACCATGTATTAGGACGTATATAAGTTGTATCACAATTATCACTAAGGTATTTTTTTAAAATACAAATAATGTTGACAATGTTTTACACATACCTACAAATGTAAAACCTAGTACATGTGTACAATAGTCCTAATGCAGAACTAAGAATGCAAATTTCTAATTCAAGGAAGTGCGAATCTTCAAATGTGTAGTAGAAACACCCATATTCAGTAACACAATTTTCTCTAAGGAAATATCACAAAAGTACGTTGAATTGCAGTTGGTATAAAGATTGTGGAGATATGCTATGTAGGCATATTGTAAGCATTCATTCTAAATATGTTGTTTGTAACTTGTACATCCTGTTATAAAGCCGTTTCCTTTTATTGTGCACACACTCGCTTACAAAGTGTTAACACTAACAATCTGAAATCAACTCGGTCTCTGCGATTGATTGAATTCCCAAAAAGTAAATTGTTACGAATCACATTTTATTATTTATTCAAAGTAACAACGAGTCATTACACAGTTTAGTGATCAGTTACATTTTACATTGACATTCAAGCAAACTGAATGTAAATTCTTTACATTGAAATAATTTTATTTATTTCAACGCCTAACATATAGCCTGAAGAAGAAGAAGAAATTGATTTGATTAAGTGGGCAGATAGGAGACGTTAAAACTATGTTAGTACACAAGTACTTAATTATATATTTGAGATGCAACATAAAATTGTTGCAACACTACTTACGCACTGATAAAACTCCCTGTAGCGACCCTTCGTCATCGCGGGGTTATCTCTTCTGTACACCTTGGCAACATGGTAGCGTTTGAGTGTGTTAATCTTGCTCATGGCCAAGT
The DNA here is from genome assembly GCA_934045075.1 of Yponomeuta sedellus. Lineage (NCBI taxonomy): Eukaryota > Metazoa > Arthropoda > Insecta > Lepidoptera > Yponomeutidae > Yponomeuta > Yponomeuta sedellus. The sequence continues at coordinate 16,005,474 of OW203722.1, read as the reverse complement.
AACGTGCCAGCGGCACCGTAAGGTCGTAGCGGAGGGACAAGATCTCGCCTCCTTGGTCCTTCAGGTCGTATATGAGTTTAGAGTCCTCTCCATATTTACCAGTTAGCACTTCCTGTGGTAAAAGCGAGGTTTTGGATTTCACACAAATCGGAATAATTTAAGGGCATGGTCGGTAGAAAAGTTGCAGTAATCATAAACATAATTATTTAGGGGGTGGTAACTAAGAAAGCAGTTAGCACTCCCCTCAATTAATATGCATAATTATTATACATAATTATTTAAGGCGGGGGGTGCTAAGTAGCGCCACCAAGAGAAGAAAGATCATAACATGTTTTATACGCTTTTTTTCAAACAGTAAACACCAAAAACCTTAATATCTGCGATAACAATTTTTAAACATACAGCCTAGAACGTAGTATCGACATCTTAGGACTTTAATCGATTTCCGCTAAAAATGGCCATTTATGGCGGAAATCGATTCAAGTCCTAGGTTGTTGATCGTAGGTTCTAGAGTGTAGTTTCCAAAAATAGTTGTCACAGTTGTTAAGATTGTTAAAACGTATTATAAAACAACTTATGATTTTTTTCCATTGGTAGAATTAGCACCCCGAAGCGCCCGAAGTGTATGTTTAATAATTTTTCAAACTTTTTGTGTTTTTTTTTCAGGTTCTATATCTACCATTAATACTTATTGCATTTATAGTACAATATTAATTTATTACAATATTAGTCGTTAAGATTTTCGATGTTTACTTTTGGAAAAAAACGTATTATAAAACAAGTTATGATTTTATTCCATTGGTGGCGCTAGTAAGCACCTCCTAATGCCTTAAGGGCTAAAATCGTAAGTCTTAAGTTTAGTCGGTGCTGGATACCTTGGCCTAAAATTTTCGCGTGAAAGTACATTATGTTAAAGGTCAAAGGATACATTAGAATAGAAAGGATAATACAGTTAAAATTCCGAACATAAATTTAAAAAAAACATCCCCCACCAAAATTACCTTCAGCTCAAAGACAGGTGTGTCAATACACTCAGCTCCATGCCTTTTGAAGACTGCGATAATCTTGTCTAAGACGCCATTTCTGATGGACATCTGCTGAGGAGTGTAGTCCCTGGTGCCCTTTGCTGTCTTGAGTGTGAACTTCTGAGGCGCTGCCTCCTCTGTACCAAGTTGCGACTTCAGCTGTAGAAGTTTCGAGACTTCTTCTTGGATCTGGAAGAAGAGTCCGAGCTGAGGCTGCTTCTTTAGTTTTAATACTTTTTCGTGTGATTATTAATAAACAATTTTTTTTCTATTAATAGATTATTAATTACTAATTATATTTATTGATGACTACACACAAAATTAATTCGCCATAAGTTTAAGGAAATATTAAAACCGAAAACATGTCAAAAATGTATGTAGTTATTAATATATTATTTTATCAAAAACTTATTTTACAATAACTAAGTATGTTACAAAGTGAATGCGAGATGGATGCCAGTGGTAAGGGTACACTTAATATTACCTATTTTCCAGGACCTTTTCCCAGGATTGTATTTAAATAATGACTATCGTAAACAATACTTAGTGTGATAAATTTGTTATATACTTAACATAGTTATATAAATTTGTTATAATATAACATAATCTCACGCCTGTATCCCAGAGGGGTAGGCACAAACCAGGGACAATCAGTTGCCACGATTCTGACAGGTCATCTTTGTAAAAATTTGTTACACTGCGATAAAATAATCCTCTTATATATTTTTTTGTTTGTTTTAGGTATTTAAAATAAACCTCTGTTAGATAATAAAAAATAATTAACAACAAATTACTTTATAAGCTACAATAAGCTATGCAATGTAATAATCAGCTGTAGGATATATGGCATCTACTATGAAATAAGGGCGGTGGTAGCAGAGCGGTGTAGCGGCCTCTCAATCGGGAGGTCGTGGGTTAAAACCCCGGCATGTACCAATGACTTTGTTTTCTAAGCTATGTACATTTGTGAAATTATAGTAGCAATACCACTCGCCGACGTGAAGGAAAACATCGTAAGGAAACCCTAGTGTCTGAAGTGTTAACGTACCTCAGCGCTCGCTACGTACAATGGCCCAACTATGAGGCTAAGTGCGGAAATCTCAGGTCTAACTAAGACCGCGGAAAGTACTATGAAATAAAGCTAGTCTGATCACTCTTCATAAATTTTAATCTCCAAAGTCTCTCAGGTATAGTTTCCAACAATTCATAAGATAAGATATTCATCTAAAAGTATAAAGTTGTTTGAGTAAAATCTAGCAATGTTAAAGATGATGTGTATATATTGCTACTATTGATAACATTACATAGTAAAGCATTCATTTTAAAGGTTAACTAAGTTATAGTTGGAAGCCTCTGTTTTAAACTACAATAAATTCCATTCCCTTTCATTACAAGTGGCTTGTGTTTCAACCAGCAAAAAAGTGGCCTCATATAAATATAAGTACCATCATAGCACTACATATTTTCATGTGAGCAGTCATTCTTATATTGCACAATTTGGTTTGTTGGTTTTAGCATAAGCAAGCATTTTTTACTGATGAACTTTGCCTTGGAAAGGTTGGCAATTTCAGTTAGGCTATAGGCTAATTAATATAATTTTTATAGGATTTTATAGGGTTGGTGGGTAAAGTTGGGGTAACTTTGTACAGTATTTTTAATATTAAAGATTTACTGGAACAAAATACTTCTTGTATTTAATACACCCTTAATCCATAAGGGTGTATGTAATACAAGAAGTACTTTACATTACATTCAATCACAGTACTTATGTGATTGAATAACATTTAAATAAATAAAATTGAGGGTTCTCTATTTATCTACATAATAATCAAGAGATATCACTTAATTGAAGTTTAATATTGTTGGCATTAGCACCCAATAATATTGAACTGCAATGGCACAGGCCTTCTCTCATATTTAACTATGTAAATAAAATAAATCTGTTGAATAGTTTACAGTTCAGCATTTTTGGGCAGAAAATCAGCTATCCGCTAAGAGTTAATGAAGCATAAAAGTACTTTCTAATTGTAAAATCCTACCTTCAGTTGAGAAGATGTTGAAATAGTTGCAGCAATATTATTCTTAGCAACACGATTGCATAACTGAACAATCACCACTCTACTCCTACATAAACTCAGTGCTTTGAAAGCAGACATGCTGTACATTTACAAAGTGTATTCTACTTTATGCTCCAAATAACAGTCCTCCATCACCACTGGTTTCCGATGAAGTACCCGGAAAAAAAGAATTTGTATAGTTTTTTTGTTACCAAAAACTTTTGTAAGCACTAATAATTATCAACTTAATTCCGGATTTATTTACTTGATTTTTGATAAAAAATAGAGTAAGGGTAATCTGGAATTAAGTTAATGATTTTTGTTAAGATAAAGTCACTTTTCCTATGTCGTAAGAGCAGTGGTGATGCATGACCATATGAGGAGCTTCAAAATAGCATGAAAATATAAGGGAAAATTAAAACACTGCCTGAACAGTATAGCTCAGATCTGAATGTACAATAGCAGGCCTGTTTATACACCCCATGCAAACATTTTTTCTGACTGACCTTAAGATCCAGGGTTTTAGAACTTTGTTGGAAGGTTTTCAAGATATCTGGAGGGTGCGTCACAGGGAATAATGATTTCTCGAAGTTTGAGAAACTCCGCATATGGTACCACCAACGTCGCAAGTTTAAACAATTATCAAAGTTCGGGGTTGAAGAACCAAGGACTTTTAAGAACTCCAGGTCAATGTTAGTAGGCTCAAATCCACATATATAACTATAATCTAAGAAGTGACGGTCAAGTTCCTCAAAATTTACATTTTTACCCACTTGAGTCTTTCCCTACAAAGGAAAATGCACTCACGATGAATGAAAATGATGCAACAATGACAATAGTATTAGGTAGGCTTCGGTCAGGGTGTAGCAAAGGGTGTGCAAGGGAAAGACTTAGAAAAATTTCGCAAAAAAAAAAATAGGGTCCCCGTAACCCATTCTTTTTATATTTTTAATCAAAGGGGGGCATCACAATGAGCAACTTTTCCCACTAAAAAAAATATCTAAATGAAATATTTCAGATTTTACAGGCGATTTAAATTTTATATGGCTAAACACATAGAAGAAAAATTGACTTCAGAAAACAGGTCCCCGTAGCCCCTTCTTTTTATATTTTTAATCAAAGGAGGGCATCAAAATGAGCAACTTTTCCCCCTAAAAAAAAATCTCTAAATTAAATATTTCAGATTTTAAATCGCCTGTAAAATCTCAAATATTTAATTGAGAGATTTTTTTTAAGGGGAAAAGTTGCATATTTTGATGCCCTCCTTTGATTAAAAATATAAAAAGAAGGGTTTACGGGGACCCTATTTTTTTTTGCAAAATTTTTCTAAGTGTTTTTTCCCTTGCACACCCTTTGCTACACCATGACCTAGGCTTCAGCGGGCGCTCCAAGTATACGAAAACTTACCTTCTCCTTGGAATCCTTTGCTGCTTTTAGTTTCCTCACGAGATCGCCTTGGTCCTTGATTTTTTGAAGCAAAATATCTTTGGAATCCGCCATGGTGGTCAAACGAAAGTAAGTTTCATTCAAGGCGTCCGACTCTGAAGTACTCAAGGCTTCTAATACTAGAGTAAGGCATGCGATAGTACAATAATTACAGCCTTTTTATTGTAGAGCGTGTAAATTGCAACTTGCAACCACAAGCCGTGCCACAAGCAAGGCAACGCAGGGATGTTAGATGCCAACTTTTGAATTATGGCACCAGACGCTCAAAATTATGGTATTTTTGAAAAAAATAAGGTACGGGTAGGAAAACTCTTACAGATCTAATAAATTAGGCAGGTCCTATTAATTAAAGTATTAAAATTTCTTCGAATTTTCATAAATTGTTCAAACAAACACTACTCGTTTTTTTCTTTTTAGTCTGTGCTATTCGCTAGGCGTGATCGTTGCAAAGACGAACCGTTTTATAAGACCGTTTTGTGTTCCGCGACGATAGGACCGTTTTACGTTTCATTCTAAAGCAGTGCCAGCGACTCTAAAGCAGTGCCAGCGTTTGTTCGTCGCGAGACCAGTCCTTAGATTGTTTGACGCGGATATGTCCTTTAATACTATATTAATAGAGCCTAGAACGTAATGAGATCATTGCGACGTCATCGTCGGCTCCTTGCTCGTTCCGTTCGTTTTGGTCTGTGATACAATAAAGTAATCTTTATGTCTATGAGTATACAGTCGAATATCGTTTAAAACAACTTCTTTTTCCGATGTTTCGTGATTTCGTCTCGTTCGCAAAGCGGTGGTCATTGCTGTGTATCTTAATGTCGTTGGTATAGCGTCTAATGTCGTTTAGCAATAAATGGCAACAAGTCGCGACGCTCGCTCGCTCGCTCGATCGCGCAGCTCGTGGGTGACGGTTATTGTTTACATTTTTTCAGTTTGAATTAATAATGTAATGGTACTTACTGATTATGAATGTTAATTATTAATTATTATTAATAAATAAATAAATAAATAATTATGTAATTTTGTATTTATTTTTTACTCAAGCTAAAGTTTAGTTTTAATGTTTAGTCCTAAGCCTGGAAAAGTATGAAGGGAAGTTCATTTAATTAATTTAAAGAATAAAAATATTGAAATCGAACGAAAAACGTTAACTAGTCCTCAACCTCATTCCGCAACTATATCTTTTACTAGTCTTCGAGACGAAAGTCGACGAGACGAAACGAGAGTTTCTCTCGTTTGACCGTCCTCTGCGCCTTGCTCGTTCGCATAAATGAAACCAGTTGAAAACGAGGACCGTTTCGAGGACCTGTTTTCGTTCCAGAAAAAAACGGTTGCGTTTCGTCGTCGAAAAATCGGACAACGACCCACTCCTACTATTCGCTACTTCTGACTAAGTTCAACTTTTTTAAGGTTCACCTGTGAAGTGCACTTACAATCTACAGACTACAAAAACTATCACAGATATGAACGTTCCTAACAACTTACTGAACGAAATGAATGAATGATTTTTTAGTGTTGCTAGATATCGTCTCTCGTCAACAGCAAAAGCGAAAGATGAAAATATGTGATGCAAAAGTGCTTGTGATCAAAAAATGGCAAAATTATGGTACTTTCGCGTACCATAGTGGATGTATCATGGTACATGGTACGAACAACTGAATTATGGTACATGTACCATAATTATGACACGTATAACATCCCTGAGGCAACGTCATGAATTTTTTTAGGTTATAAAAGTAATCTGTGTGAACGTCGGTGATTGACCACATTAGACAGTCAATCACCGCGCGCGACGTTCTGTTACCAATTTATGTAGCATATAAACAATCTTGGCGTAAATTAGAACGTTATAAAGTGTCAAATTTATGTCAGTTGGTGAACGTTTGTGCGCCCTCCTCGGCCTGGAGGGGGGTCGCTCCCGATGTGGGTTTAGGGGTCCTTAGGACCAAAACCAGTCCCAAGGTGGTGTTTAGTGGGTAGGCGCACTTCTTGTGAGTCCCACATTGGCAGCGCGGCCGGGCCCGTGCTGTTATGCATGAGCATTCACCACCTCCCTCCCCCATGTCCTCCAGAGGGTGCCCTTTAACGGGTTAAAAAAAAACAATATTGGTGAACGATGGTGCTGACGTCATATAATATGTCAAACTTTACATCATTTAGGAAAACTGTGAGTGCCTATGTTTTTACAAAAATGCTCAATGCACGGGCTGGCCATTTTAAGAGACAATTCACGTACGTATGTAACGAACAAAGTAAAAATACTTCAAAACTTTCTAATTTCAACAGTTTTGAAACGTAGTTTTGCTTAGATCACAGACTAAAAAGAGATGTTTTATTTGTTATATTTGTTATCACAAATAAAAATCTGTGCGTACAACATAAAACGCGATAAAACGTATGATGGTGACATTTGTTCTCCTTGCAGCGCCATCTAGTTTTTTTTAATGCAATCAACTCACAGCTGTCATTGAAAAGCCCTCATTAACGTCAACTGAGTCTTTTTAATCTGTGACGTCAACACAACATTCAATATACTATCCTTAGTACCTAATAATAATTAAGCTAGGCTTAAGGACTCTGTATCCAATAGCCAATAAACGTTTAAAAAAAAAAAAAACATTCAATATACTATCCTTAGTAATTAAGCTAGGCTCTAGGCTTAAGGACTCTGTATCCAATAGCCAATAAACGTTTAAAAAAAAAAAAAACATTCAATCCACAAATTATAATTCAATCAATTCCAAAATTATTCCACAATCCACGATTCAATTCAACAAAATGTTTTATGTATTGTTCTGAGGTTTTATCCCATAAAATATATGTTTATGTGAATCTTACATTCTGTGCTGCACCCAGCTCAAGCTGCACCTGTGCTGTGTATGAACGAAACACACCCACACAACACAAACCAAACTAGATATTATCTGGAAGGAATAATTATAGAAAATGGATCGATTTGAATATATTGAAGCACGTCTGTTCGAAGGGGAATCCTACTTGAAACGTGACAAAAATGTCAAAATATATGACGGTGACGATAAGGTACCTACTAAATTCATAGCACATACTTTCCTAGTACATAATTAATTCATAGTAGGTACATAATTTTTTTTCCCACAATGACCACTAACGCTAATTTCTTTACAGACTCATTTTACTGACGGAGAAGTCGTTCTTACAACACATAGGATACTGTGGGGTAAACCAGGAGACATACCCAGAGGTTTAACATGCTTATCCCTGCACCTTTTCTACGCTTTTTGCGTCGAGGAGGAGAGTGGAGGGGTCTTCGGCTTAGGAGGCCCAAAGCGAATAATTATACACTTAGGGCCAGCACTCCCTGGTAAGAGGCCAGGGCCTTCAGTGACAAGCCCATTCCACTTTGTGAAATTCTCTTTCAAAGATGGTATTGACGCCAGTTTTTACAAGGCACTGAATGAAGCTATTACTTCAAAAGCCTGGGAGAGACAAAATATTGCTCCTAGTAATCAAACATCACCTACTAGTGAATCGGGTCTTAGCGTTAGCCCAAGAACTTCTACAACCCCTCCCAACAGTAAAATAAGATCCGGAATAGTTGGGATTGAAAGAAGCATCGAGGAACTGCACCGAGCTACAGACCAGAGCATTAGTGTAGCATTCCAAGACTTGACAAAGTTGATGGAGAAAGCTAAGGAAATGGTTGTGATCTCTAAGAATATTTCTACTAAAATAAGAGTAAGTTCACTTTAACATTTAATTGACACTAGCATCCGGCTTGCCACTGAATTTGCTTGTTAACAATTTTGAATAATCACCCTTATTCTTAAAGAATATTCTTATCTTATCTTATTTAATACTATAAAGACAAATGTTTGTTACTTTTTCACATCTAAATGGCTGGAGCAATTTTAATAAAATTTGGTATGGAGTTAGCTTTCACCCTGGCTTAACACTTAGGCTATGTTTAACTGCAGGAAAATATCTCATTTTCATGGGCAAATCGATAAATAGCAGGTAACACCGTGAGGCACAGCCAAGGCGTTCTTGGGCACAGCTAGTCTAAACAATATTTGTAAAAAAAATTATACAATATGAATCTTTTTAACATTGATAGTGGAGCAGTAAAGGGGAAGGGTGGTAAAAACATTGTGTCACTTAATTAATGGACGCCCCCTAAGACATGAGTTGAGCATAGTAATGTATCTTGGACATCTACATTAATAAATAATTTATACTTTACTTACATAGTTAATTTTATGTGACTTTATTATGTTTCAGGAGAAACAGGGTGACATCTCTGAAGATGACACAGTGAGATTCAAGTCCTACCTAATGAGTTTAGGTATTGATGACCCAGTAACAAGAGATACTTTTAGGTCCGACTCGGAGTACTACATGGGATTGGCACAGCAGATCTCTGACATGATGGTTGCTGTTTTGATGGTAAATCCTTTTCAATTGTTTTGTGACAAATGTGTTTACGACTTTGTTCAACGGGGATGCAGATAAAAGAACCTTGCTAACACACTAACTTACGAAGATTTTAATGAATTCTAACTAGTCAAATCTGTTCAGACAAAATTCTTTTAATAATACAAATACAAATATTTTCACAAATTGCATGTTGTGACTGAATTTTTTTACGCCGCAGGTACACAAGGTGGTTTATGTAGATTTACTGAACTCGTATAACTAACATAGGTACCCATACCATTGAATTGTATCTGACACTCATTATAAGTTGTCAAAAGCCATGATACAAGCTCGCCTAGTTTGGTTTACGATGTGAAAACTTAAAAATACAATTTCCACTCCTACCTACTAAGTTCAATGTATCCAAGATATTTACACTATTTTTATTTTTAATGCACTAACCCGTGCTAAGGAACAAATTTAAAAACCTATTTAGAGGCTAAAAATTTCACCCATGCCGGGATTCGAACCCGCAACCTCTGGCTATCCGTACCAGCGCTCTACCAATTAAGCTCAATTGGTAGAGCGCTGGTACGGATAGCCAGAGGTTGCGGGTTCGAATCCCGGCATGGGTGAAATTTTTAGCCTCTAAATAGGTTTTTAAATCCAAGATATTTGTAACACGCTAAATTTGCTATATAATTTGTTTTATTCCAGGATTGTGGTGGCATAATGTCCTTAGCTGATGTATGGTGCAGAGTGAACAGAGCAAGAGGGTTAGAACTGATTTCACCAGAGGACTTACTAAATGGTTGCAAGTGAGTGTTTATTTGTAAACTACATGTTAAAGCTATATTAAAGATTCGATTTTTCGGTTCAATATTGCTTCCATTTTAATTCCATTCCACCTACTTTACCCACCAACCCATTTATCTCATTTAGAAAGGATATGTTATAAAAGCGATAAATAATGGGGAGCTTGCATAAAACATAGATTGGAGTGATATCGTTTTAGCACCATAGAAAACTCAACATAAACTCCGTTATAAATATTCTTTTCGGGTTTTCACATGTCACAAAAAATGCGAAATATCAAGCCAGATGTCGCTGCCTGTACGTAATACAGAGAATAGTGTAAAGAGGTTCGAAATTTCACTGATGCCGGCGAGTCGCCCATTGGCTCAGTTGGAAAGAGCGCTGGCACGGATAGCCAGAGGTCGCAGGTTCGAATCCCGGAATGGGTGGAATTTTTAGCCTCTAAATAGGTTTTTCGAAATATCAAGTTAAACGTAATTTTAAAAACCTATTTAGCGGCAAAAAATTCCACCCATGCCGGGACTCTGCCTGTAATACAGAGAGTATTGTAGAGGTTCGAAATTTCACTGATGCCGGTTAGTCCTCCATTAGCTCAGTTAAGAGAGCGCTAGCACGGTTAGCCAGAGGTCGCGGGTTCGAGTCCCGGCATGGGTGGAATTTTTAAGCCTCTAAATAGGTTTTTAAAATTGTCCTAAGCACGCGTTAGTGCATTAAAAAGTATATAATTAGGTTCGTAATGTACTGCTAATTTTAATATTAAACCACGAATTGTACTTTTCTCGCTATGAAATTCAAACATACCTACTTCATTATTTTACAATAACGAGTGTACTTTTGACAAAATATGATCTGGCCTTACGCGACAATAGCAATGTTATTCTACATGGCGTAAGAAGTTAATAATTTTAGTTCAATTTTCAAAAATGCCCCTGTACTATTTTAGTACTGCCCCAGATTGCATAATTTGTCAAAAGAAGACCCATTAGTTTTAATTAAATCTGTTGAAATGTGCGAAAGAGACGGGTGTCAAGGCCTAATTCATAGAACTACAATTCAAGATTTAGGTACTATGACAATTCGATGTAAATTGTAAGGTACATTGACCCCAGACTTAGACGTAGGAAGACTGCTACGCAATGTACATCGACTTGTCATAATAAAGTAGGTACGAATTGCAGTTTTATGAAACTCAGCCGAGATGTAACGGCACCTTAAGCGTTTTTTAATAAACTCTGTATTTTCTTTCAGGTTGCTGGAAACTATTGGTGCTCCAATGTCTCTTCGGAAGTTCCCCAGTGGTGCTTGTGTCCTACAGTTGAACTCTCAGCAGGACGAGGAGGTGGCGAAAGCGACTTGTGAATTGGTGAGTCTCCTTTTACCGGTTACCACTGGTATACCAGGTTATTTTCAATGGCGGGAAGTGACGGCCTGCCGCACCGAATCCCAATGCAAATAATATGCAGTATCCTAACACCATGGGATAGGCCTAGTCTAGACTATTTTGGGATAGGTAGATACATCTATATAAATAAATAAATCTACGCCAAAAGATTACACGGGTAAATGTTTTCTTCTGAAAATCTAAAAAAAAAAGTAGAGAACATTCGATTGCACTCCATTAGTAGGTATTTTTAAATAAGTACATCTTAAATAGGCAGTACCTACTTATAAAATTTATCGACGGACTAAAGTTGTGTCCTCTGAAATCTGCGTGACTTTTTACTATCCTAGCTTGAAAAACTAGCCTCGTGTATCCCGGGCATTAGTGTGGAAATTCAAACAGTGCACTTGCAACTGCTCAAATGGCGACCCACAATCCACTCCTTTTTCTGATCTTCATAAAAACCGACACAAATCGAATCACTTTGCGCGGAGCGTGCAATGTTGCGCCTAGTTAGCGATCCGGTTCTCGGTCCTCTCGGTGGACCGAGAGCGGTTGCAGATGCACCGCGTTTCATAAAACCATACATAATTCAATAAACTTCAGTTTTTCGACCCCCATATTATTATTTTATATCATGACGTGCTCTGGTGTACACAGTACTATTCATCATCAACCCATTATATCCCCATCGAGAGGTCTTTTCCCTGAGGAAGGTATAGGCCATACCTCACCACGGGGCCCAAGTCCGGGTTGGTGGAAGCTTGCAAGACTAGTGGCTGATCTTACTGTCACAAGTTTTCAAGCCGCCTTAAGGCCTCCGACTTTGCTTCACGACAGCCATCTATCGACGGCAGCCGACACCAACTGCTTAACGTGCATTGCGAAGCACGGAACCGCTCGGAAAAATGCCACTAGCTTTAGGCATAGACGTTCACCCATCCATGCACTGAACACGTCCTATGTTGCTTAACCTTCGTGATCGTTTAAGATCGCTCAGTTAGCCGGGGCTACAAGCGATACACAGTAGAATAAAAAATAATATTCTTCTACGTTAATAACCTACGAGTAAACCATGAACTGTAGTTTTATGAAATGGGTCACAGTAGGTGCACAAATAGAGTGAATACGCAGCTTAGTAAAAGCCCCACAAAATACGTTGAAGAGCCAAGGTCTTTTGGTTTATTAAATAAATATTCATGGACATATTACACAGACCGCATGTGCCTCATTAGCCCTATACTACTCGTACTAACTAAATGACTTGTATTATAGGTGCTAACTCGACGATAGATTTAATACAAAAAATACATAGATAACATCCAAGACCAGAGACAAACTAGAAAAGTTCGTTTCGTTGATCCGGCCGGGGATCGAAGCCGAGACCTTCGGTTGTACAGGAGCGTGCCAAACCGCTGCGCCACCCAGGCCGTCATTAAATTATTATATATTTATATAATTATTATTAAATTACCCTTCTTTTGTCTTCACCCAGTGGATTAATAAAGAGTAACGTTTTCCTCTCTTTCAGTTTGAAGTGAACGACTTCCTAACGCCAGAGAAGCTGTCTCAACTGGCCCACGTATCTGTACTGCTCGCGCGTGAACGTCTCTTTACGACTGAACGACTAGGCCTCGCCTGCAGAGACGAGTCCATTGAGGGGCTAGCTTTCTACCCCAATCGCTTCCTTAATGTTTCCTAGCAATAAGAGATTATGCTTCAATTATTTAGCTGTTAAATGTGACTATGTGAAGAGTTTATAAATTATATCTATTTTTACTAGTCTTTAGTCTATTTCTTCTACCTCTAGTTCGAAAACGAAAAAAATGCTTGGTAGACCCTATATATTCTGCTTTTATTAGAGATTCATATAAAGATATAGTACTTATTTTCAATTGTTTATTCAGACAAGGCTTGAAAGTGACAAAAGCTTTAGCTTTTTATTTGATAGAGGGTAGTTAAGACATTCATCAATCCAATACAAATTCATTCTCATTGGGTGTTGAATAAATACTATCTCAAAATATAGGTATAATTATGTTCTGATAACTGCTAATTTCTGGAGTGAGATCTTCCCAAGTACACACTTAAGTATTAGTCTATCTATTCAGATCAGACTTCAAGAATAAGACAGAACAATCCTAAAAGTGTTAGGTACTTATAAAAACATGGTTCCTTAAAAAGACTAATGGAGTTTAAAATAATGTGTGGTATAGTCTTTTTCTTTACCACATACCATTTAAACTGGCTTTGAGGAGTGCTTTTATAAATAACACTAAGGTTTACAGCTTAAGCCAGAAACTGGCAGTTTCTAGTTTATAAAAAGTAGGTACTTACAATTAAACATATGAAAATGCTATGTCAATATAAGCCTTACATCCTATTTCAAAAGCCATACATTTTCATATGGAATACTTGATTAGCTGACTTAATAACTGGGTACACAGGAAGTTAGAACTTAAAAGTATCCATGGCCTTACGCCTAAGATATGCCAAAAGTGACAATATATTATGCTTTCTATGCAACACCGACTCAATATTTGCAGTGATGAAATTATAATAAAGCAAATAACTTAAACAGCAATAAAAAATCAACAACAAAACAAATTCAACATCCTATGCTACATTTATTTTGCTCGGTAATGGAATGTCTATAGAAAATAACTTAATATTCAATTGCACTCTTAAACTCTTTGGGCATTTGGTTGAGTTTTCCACAGAGCTGCCAGGCCTTGAAATCATCACAGGAGCGCAGGTTTTCCATGTAGCATTCCACTCCCCTCAGGAAGGGTAGTGACATCTCATCATTGATTATTTCTGATAGAAGATGCAGATATGATATGTTTTTAGCTAGTACATCTTTTATGGCTGATGATAAGGGTCGTTCAGTACATTGCAGTATATCGAGCTGAAACAAACATATTTTATTAAATACCTATGTATCTAACTCAACTTACGTCCAACAAAGGACACCAAAACTTTCATGGAAACAAATTGCAAACCTTTTCATCAACAGTGCTCGGGGGCAGACCTAAGTAGGTATTGAGACACTCTTGTAAAGTTTTCACTTGATTGGGCAGGCGTCCAGACTTATTCTTTGTGATAATAATATCTCCCACCTAAAATAGTGAAGTATTTCCATCAATTTCACATTATTAAATGTTAGCAAAATGTGTGAATAAGAACCTATTTGGAGGCTAAAAATTCCGCCCATGCCGGGACTAGAATCCGCGACTTCTGGCTAACTGGCATCGGCGGAATTTTTAGCCTCTAAATAGGTTTTTGAAATTGTCCTCAGTTCGGGTTAGTGCAACAAAAAAAATATAATCATGTGGGAATAAGGTTAAAATCAGTCTGAAACCAACCTGAGTATCAAACACAGACTTCAACTCTACATTATGTTTGTGGGACAAACAGTCTGATAGCGTCCTGCAGTCATGGACAATCTTTTTAGGGTGGTCACTTTGTAGAATATCCCTTAGACCAGCTTCAAATGCATGGTACTGCATGACCTGGATGTCAAAAATGTAGATTTGGTGAGGAGAGGACACAACCAAAAATGGCATCTTGCATTTACGTCCCATGCTAGCACCATCAGAGCTAACTGCAATATAACTGTACTCTTTCAAATCTTCCAAAGCTTCATGGAAACTGTTATCAACCTGATTGATAAAAATATACTTCTTTGAAATCTTTATTACATTCTCACATTGCTTTTGTGATATCTTGAGATGTTTCTGGACAGTGTTTGCAAGGTCTTCTGGATCCTTGAGCTTTACTATGTTGTGGACCTCAGAACCATAGTAATGATTTACACCACCATCACTAGCTTGGGCCAAGTCCTTAACGCCATACAGGGTAATTCTGGTTTTGTCACTGTTCATGCTGTAGAATCTTCCTTCGACTATTTCATTGTCCTTAGTATGAACTTGCAAGAGATCACCTTTCATGTACATATTATCCATTCTGATTTCACTTAATCGACAAATGTATAAACTTAGTTGAGATATTTAATTAATCTTTCTTGACCGGCTTGGAGGGTTTGTCGCCCGCTTCGATGTACGCTCGGTATATATATGCACCTAGAGTGACATGTAAGATAATGACTGCAACCACTGCAGCATAGACACTGCTCGAAACAGGTGAGAGCTGAAGGATGCCATCAAACAATATGAGCTTCGCCACAAAGAAGGAGAGAACAGGAACTATGATAATGAATAAACAGTACCTTATTACTGTCATGAAAACCTGAAAATCGGGCAGTTCCTGTAACAAAGGCGGGTTGGTCTGATTAGACTTCTGGTACTTATATTCAGATTACACACTTATTTATGTTCAAGTAACGGTTAGTAATACTTACATTGGCACGGCCTTCAATCATTATAAAACTCAAAATGAAAAGAAATAAAGTTGAGAAAATCGAGGAAAAAGCTCATCGATCACATGAATGAATGAATGAATGAATGAATGACAAATTGACAATGAATGAATCAAAATCTGTCTCTGTCTCTGTTCTGTGGAAGGAATGGAATGAATGAAATGTTTTTTTTTGGCGGGCTTTTGAAGAGGATAGGCGCGTTTTTTGAAAATTTTTCAATAATATTTCTGAAAATTGTTAAAACTCGATAAACTTACGCTAAAAGTATTTAAAACATCGTCGTTAGGTTCGGCGAGATGAAAGATCGCCCGGGGGCAAAGCCCCCTGGGCTTTCCGAGGATGAACCTCCTCCCAAATTAAAGAGGGGGCGAACTGAGGACCATGGACGCGAACATCACGGCGAGCAGCAGCAGGATGATGGATTCAAGCCATATCTGAAACCAGGTTACAGGCGGCTGTACGCGGAAAATTTGGTGAGCGATGAATTCATTGCCTTTGTTGAATCCGAAAATGGCAGAATTGGTAATAAAAACCCTGACCAGCTAAACACGATCTTCAAAAATGACGTCAAGGGCGTGGTGGGCATCAAGCGCATCAATGCTAATAAAATTGGTGTGTGCTTTGGACAAGCTTCCAATGCGAACAACTTCCTGACGAATGACGAACTGCTGAAGAAACAGGGCTTTAGAGCCTATATTCCCGCGAGGTCTGTAGAGACTATTGGGGTCCTTCGCTTCGTTCCAACAAGTATCACGAATGAAGAACTGTTTAAGAAACTTGCAGCAGAATTTGAAATTGTAGGCGTAAGGCGCTTTACCCGCAAGGTCAACGGAGAAATTGTTCCGTACAGTTCAGTGTCTGTGACTTTCTTGTCACAGACACTACCGGAGTATGTATACCTAGATCTGTATAGATTTAAGGTCAATGAGTACAGAGCACCACTTCTGCAGTGCTTTAAGTGCTTCAGATTTAACCATGGAGCGAAGTTCTGTAAAGGACTGCAGAAGTGCTCTATCTGCTCTGGTGAGCACCACTTCACAAAATGCGACAAAGAGGATGAATTGAAATGTATCAACTGCCAAGGGCCTCACTTGGCAATTTCCAGAGACTGTCCAGTTAAAAAAAACAAGTTAGAAGAACATGTTAATAGGACTAACTATGCAAAAATTGCTGCTTCAGCCAAAAAACAAGACAATATTGTCAAAAACTACAACTCGAACTTCCCTCCACTGAAAGCCAAGCCTTCGCCAATGATTGCTAAGGCTCCCACAAAACCCATAGTAACAGAACCTCCACAACTTGTGATCTCAAATTCAAATTTAGTCAAAGAAATAGTCAAGAGCGACTTCATCTTAAATGGTTTGGTAGGAGCTTTGGTAACATTGGCGAATGGTAATTTGCCCAAAATCAATGCTTCCATTGTGCAGGAAGTGTTGATTAAATCACTACAGAATAATGGATAAATCATTTATTACAATAGTACAGTTTAATGTAGAAGGAGTTATTAACAAGAAGCCATTATTAATTTCATTTTTATTAAATAATGATGTAGACGTTTGTCTTTTAAATGAGACTTGGCTTAGGAACAATAGCACTTTTAATATTCCTAATTACAATATAATTCGACAAGACGGGAAAGATGGACGAGGAGGTGTAGCAATTTTAGTTAAATCCAATTTGAAATTCTCTACTGTCTCTGTTCCTTTTTACAATTTTATGCATTCTGCTGCAATAATCTTACAAACCAATGCTGGTAATTTATCAATTCTCTGTAGTTATATACCGCCTCCTAAGGATAACCGTAGATTTCAGTGCAGAAGACTCAAACAGATTTTGAATATGTTACCGAAACCAATGCTTTTTTCGGGCGATCTCAACGCCCATCACGTCGCTTTTGGGTGTTTGAGGTCTAACTCTCGCGGTAATGAGATCTATAACACACTCGATGAGTATGATCTATGTATATTAAACACTGGTTTTCCTACCACTGTAGGTAGTCCTTCTAAAATGCCTTCTGCAATTGATATTTCTTCTGTCAGTCCTTCTGTTGCTCCTCTTTGCGAGTGGACAGTTCATGATGATGCGATGGGCAGCTATCATTTTCCAACAGTTATAACAATTCACACCACAATTCATAAATACGATATTGGTAATTCCGCTGATCGATATCTTTATAATAAAGCAGATTGGCAGGCTTATGCATCTGAAACAGAGAGAATATTAGGGCAATTTAATATAGACAGTAGTAACCCAGTCAAAACTTACAATGATTTTTGCGAAGAACTTAATCAGATTAAAGATGTCACTATTCCAAAGCTAAGGAAAACTAATAGCATTGTCATTAAAAAGCCTGTTCCTTGGTGGGACAATGAATGCTCAGATGCTGTTAATAAAAGTAAAGAAGCTCTAAATATGTATAGAAGTAATGGTAATATGTCGAGTTACATTGAATATAAAAAATTAAATGCTTTTAAAAAAAGATTATTAAAAGAAAAGAAGAAATACGGATGGACTAAATTAGTTGAATCTTTTAACAGGTATACACCTATAAGCACTATTTGGAATTACATCAAAAGATTCAAACGTGTAACATTACCCAAAATGCCCAAAAACGACGAATGGATTCCAGCCTTCATTGATAAATATGCTCCACCGTATCCTCCTGAAAAAAACATAGACATAAACTCATTAAATGAAATCTTTAATAACACAGGGAATAGTAATTGTGCTCATCTTTCAGAACCATTTTCCTTTGCAGAATTCACATTTGCTATCAAATATAGAAAAGATACAACCCCAGGATTAGATGACATTCCTTACAAGCTTATTAGGAACATGCATGTTGATGCCCAAAAATCGTTATTGGAAATGTACAATGTATTGTGGATGACTCAGTCCATTCCTGAAGCTTGGAAAACACAATGCGTTATTCCTATATTGAAACCAGACAAGTCTAGTGATGACTTTAATTCATATAGACCAATTTCTTTATCCTCATGTGTAGGTAAATTGTTTGAGTTTATGCTTAAAACCAGATTAGACCATTACGTAGAGCAGAATAAAATCTTACCAGAGCAGCAATTCGGCTTCAGGAAGGGTCGTAGTGCTACAGAGAGCTTTACTTCACTCATCTCTGACATCAGGAATTCCTTTCACAGCCAATCAGCCACCGTATGTGCATTTCTTGATGTACAGGGAGCTTTTGATAATGTTGATCCATCTGTATTGGCAGGAATTTTATCAGAGATTGGTATGCCAGGACATGTCTGTAAATGGATATTTCATTTTCTTTATGATAGGACTATGTATGTTAAATTTAACAACATACTACACGGACCAGGACAAGTTTTTAAAGGTACTATGCAAGGAGCAACCATATCCCCTTTATTGTACAATATTTATACATCTCAGATAAATAAATATCTGACCCAGACTGGAGTTCAATTCCTGCAGTATGCAGATGATTTGTTAATATACTCTGTACATAAGGATGTAAATATAGCTGTAAATAATTTAAATTTAGCCCTCTCTCAAGTGCATAATTATTATTTTAATAAGCTCAAATTGGTTATAAATCCATTAAAGAGTGGAGCTATGCTTTTCTCCAAAAGGCTTTCTCCTTGTAATAGTTTGGTAGAATACAATAATCTCCCTATACCTTGGTTGAAAGAAAAGAAGTTTCTTGGTATATTGCTGGATCATAGGCTAACATTTGAATCTCACATAAATTATATCATCAAAAACGCCTCCAAAGCCCTTAATATACTTCGGTCTCTGGCAGGAGTACATTGGGGGTCTGACCCAAAAATATTATCTATGTTATATAAGAGCATTATGCGCAGCCATTTCGATTATAGCTCAATTGCTTATATGGGGGCAAGCCTTGCTTTGCTGAAGAAATTAGAAGTTATTCAGAATAAAGCTTTGAGAATTATTACAGGGGCTATGTGCTCTACTCCAATTAATGCAATGCAATGTGAGGCTTGCATTCCCCCTTTACATCTTAGACGTCTACAGCTAGCTGAAAGGTTCTGTTTGAAAATGTTAACTAAAAATAATAGAGTTGTCTTAGATCACATTTTACCAATGCATGCCACTGAATTGGGCAATTCAGTGGCTCCTTATGCAAATTTTAATCAGATATTAAATGGTAACATACCAACCTTATTAAGAATAGTTTTACATTTGAATGATTTAACAAAAAATTTGCATCAGGATAATTTGTGGCCCCTCTATAGGATGGATCTCGATATTCTATTGAAAAATAATTTTGTACATAAACCATGCATTACGAACCAACAAGATTTACTTGCTTTCCTGGAAAATAATCATCTGTATTCCATCTATACTGATGGCTCTAAAACAGTTGATAGGGTAAACTCAGCATTTTTTGACCCTCAGTTAAAGAAAACTAAATGTTTTAAAATTGACACTAGATGTAGCATTTTTACCGCCGAAGCTTATGCTATCCATCAAGCTTTAATTTACGTTCAAAATATTGATACTTGTAATATAATTATATTTACTGACTCACTCAGTGTATTATTAGCTTTAGAAGGTAACTGCCTTCGTTATAATGTAAATTATCTCATCTATAATATAAAGAATTTGTTAAATAGTTTGTTAGTTAGTGGTAAGGTAGTTAAGTTAATGTGGGTACCTGCTCACCGGGGTATCACTGGAAATGAAGTCGTCGATCGAGCTGCAAATCTGGACCCTGACGAGGATCACTCTACAGACCTCAAATTGCCATTTACTGATCTCCATGTTCATCTGAATGAGAATCTGAAAGCAATATGGTGCAACTACTGGAATGAGATCAGTAAAGAGAAAGGAAGCTGGTATAGAGACATCCAAGGAAGCCCGCCCGCCCAACCTTGGTACCATCGGAAAAAAGACATAAACTGCCGGAAATACATAACCACCCTAAACAGAATGAGATTCGGCCACTGCCAAACCCAAGCTCACCTTTATAGACTCAGCCTAGCCCAAGATTCGAACTGCATTTACTGTGGAACTGAAAACGCCGACCTAAACCATCTCGTGCTCAACTGTCAAGAATTTAAATTGCACAGATTAATACTTATCACGGAACTTGACACAATCAGCTGCGAAACGGGTGTCCCTACACCAACTCTTCTTCCAAATCTACTTAGCAATCCTACCTTTTTCGCCCCCTTATATAAATTCATTATGAACAGTGGAATAAAAATTTAAAGTGACTGGAAAAACTGAACATTATAGTGAAGTGATACGGAAGTGATAAGTGCTCTTATCTGAAAACTAATACTATAAAAAACTAATACAATACTCAAGGCTCAAAAGGACACGGATCCAGGGCCGTAAAACCCTTTATTAAAAAAAAAAAAAAATGAATGAAATAAATGACAAGCAAGATAGGAAACGAGAATAGTGTACCTACATAATGTTGCCTGAGTAAAATATATTTTCAAACAAAACTGTTTTTTCATGTACGAAACCCCTTCATCGAAATTCACGGTCTATTTCACGGTACCACAGTGTGAATTTGATAAATACTACAATTATTTTAGCTATGACAATTTAGCGAACAATCACACTACCTCATACAGCAGTGCCGTATTTAAGGAAATGGATTCAAATAGGTATCATGAAAATATTGACAACATAGGAATACATACCAAGGCGATAAGTAGCATAGAACAAATATCAAGATTTACGTGAGATTTACAGATAGGATGCAATCAATTGATTTTTAACCGACTTCAAAAAAGGAAAAGATTCCAATTCGACGCGTCTATTACTGTTTGTTGCAATGTTCTCGCATAACTCCATCAACTATCTGAACCGGTTTCGTAATTTGTTTTTTTAATCGTCTTCAGAAAAGAAGGTAAAGTGCGTTCACATTAACTTGACGCGTGAGAGAATTGGTAGCACTGAGATGTTTACTGTTACCATGTTAAATAAGAAATCATTCCCATTACTTGGGGAAAATAAAAGGATTGAGGGCTTGTTTTACCATCTTCCAATTAGGTCCAAAAGCTAATTCACATGTTAGGTATGTCCTTGTTACCAATTCTCTCACGCGTCAAGTTAATGTGAACGCACTGTACCTACCTATCTCTATTTGACGGGTATATTATATTTTTTTTATTTGGATATCTTCTCGCTGAACAATTCTAAACCGATGTCAACAATTCTTTTTTTTTTGTTTGAATCAACCTGGTAAAATCAGATGAACACTTACAGAGATGGAAAACGGAACTCATCAATCGACAGCAGAAAATAAAACCTACTGAGGTCAATCCTTCAGTAACATTTAAATATTTTATAATAATATATAACCATAAAAGTAGCCCCAAGTTAATTTGGTGATTATCTGATGAAGATTTACGGGTATGGAAATTGAGAACCACATTGTATGTTAATGCAAAAGTGTTAAGTTTTAACTTGTTCTAACATTTGCATTCAGAAATTAAACGACAGTGTCTGGTAGACATTGATGCAGACATTTTGAAGATCATCAGCTCCAATGTGATTCTTGAAAGTTATAATATAACTCAGATAGAAAAATGAATTTTTAACTGAAATATTAAGTTTTATTACAACTTTCCACGCTGAAATACCTGGTAAGTAGTCTGATGGGGTTCTTCCACGTAGTCAAACTATTTTGTCAAACTGATTTGACCACGTGGAAAATTCATTCCTCGTGGTCAAATTAAAGTAATTATCCTTCCTGTATGAGATTCTAAATGCCAAAAAGTACAGTCAAACCATAGTCAAACTGATTTGACCACGGGGAATTATCTTTCCGCGTAGTGAAATTAGTAAAATGCCCTTATTCCGTACCGACCAACCTAACGAATCAACTAGTTGTTCCGATTGGAACTCAATAGGTGGTTTTATTCCTGTCGGACTTCTAAAATCAACCATATTTAGCTTATTATAAGAGTTCCCACCGGAAACACTATGAAGTTTTATTCTTCACGGAACAACTTGTTAAAAAAACAACAAAATAATAAACTTCATGCTTACGTATCTATTTAAATAAAAAAAATATCTACTTAACTAAACTTAAATCTTTGTGGCGTACTAAATTCAGTACATAGGTATTGGCGGCCATTCACTACAAGTAAAAAAAATCAAACATGTACTTATTGGGTTGTTTTCTCGTGGTCCCATTTTTTTGTCCCGTTAACGAGTCCACGAGGCATCCCTCGTGGTCCCGTTAGTAAAATGATGCCTCCTGTCCTGTGTAAGAATTTTCACTGGCCTGTCGCGTTTCTCTCCTCATCCCGATACTCACTTACCTGAATATTATTTGTTTAATTGTTATTGTTTCATTTTAGGAATGAAGTACTGGGATTGCATGAAGTCATGGGTAGACATTGTATATTTGATTAGTCCGAGTCGAGTTTCGATGTTGGAAAAAGTACTAGGCTCTCACGGAAATGTAGGAGTAAATTTTTATAAATAGTTTATCTATCCTAGAATTTAAAAGTATTTTTATAATGATTCGCGATGCTCAGTTATACATACTAACGCATGCCCAACCTGGGGATTATGGGCATTACCCCATATAAAGAATAAGACTTTATAGTTGTTCCGTTGGGAACTCTTAAATAAGCTTAATATGGTTGATTTGAGTAGTTAGTCCGACAGGAATAAAACCACGTACTGAGCTCCGATCGGAACAACTAGTTGATCAGTTTAGTTGTTCGGCACGGAATAAGGGCATTTTACTAGTTTAAATATGCGGAAACATAATTCCACGTGGTCAAATCAGTTCGACAAAATAGTTTGACTATAGTTTCACTGTACTTTTTGGCATGTAGAATCTTATACAGGAAGGATCATTCATTAATTTGACCACGAGGAAAGAAGTTTCCACGTTGCCAAATCAGTTTGATAATATAGTTTGACTACGTGGAACAACCCGGCCAGCTCAGTGAATCTATAGTGTCATATGGTTAGGTATTTATTTCTACGCTTTCTATGTCTTCGTGGGGCTAATAACTTCTACACCTGCAATGCACCTACCGACTATATATTCTTCATGCAATCCACTCCATTCAAAGGTGTCCTGGAAGAGATCGCTCTTAGCGATAAGACCGCCAATTGTATAACATTACTAACATTTAAGAAATCATTGTTGTATTCGTTTTTCTGGTTGTGCAATAAAGTGTTCTCTAGCTAGGTATCTATCTAACTTCTACTAAACACAGCCACTTGTTCTGGTCCCAAACTAGTATATCCTGTGCTGTGGTAATCAGATAAGGACATCAAAAAGATGGAAATACACCCAAAGGCCATGTATAAAAATGTACGGCGCCCCCCAGTGGGAGTTGAACTTACGACCTCCAATCAAACTTCATCAGGGCGAGGTCGCGGAAAAGACGATCCATCTTCTCCACGACCTCGCCCCACGTCATGTCACGTCACGTGGCAGAGGTGTGATAATGATATAATATTTTCATCATCATTATCATTATCAACCCACTGCTGCTCACTGCTGTATATAGGCATTTACCCCCAAATGACACGTCTCATAATCTCTTGCCAGCGGCATCCATGGACCCTGCACCGACTCAACGACATTATCCGACCATCGGGCTGCTGGTCTGTCCACTGACCGTCTTCCTGTTTCTGCCGCTCTGTGATTGCATTCTAATCTGAGGAATTCAAAATGAGCTAGCCAACGAACTGTATGTGGCGTGCGCCTTAAAAACTTCGACCAGCAAATGTGATACAAGTCGACGAGAATGAATTTACGCTTATTATTCTAGGGAATTAAAATATTTAAAATATAAGTAAATAATGATTGTAAGAAGAAGAGATGTGGTTGCCTAATTTACCTAATATGGAGGAGGTGGGGCAGTGATGCCCATCGCGAGTTGTTAGAAAGGATTTTGTACCAAGGGCTTATTTCCTTAAACTGCTTAGTTGTACCTAGACAGAAATCTTTTATTACAACTGTTATTTAATTATATTACAAAGCAATCTGCTACCACCTTTATTATTTAAAATCAATCAGCTGCTGCCTCTACAATGTTGAATTCTGTTTGTATATCCTGAGTACGCCACTGACTATAATATACCATTGTGTGACAAAGAGCGCGTGATTCTAAACTGTATTTTAATGTTATTTGTCAGTACTCAACAAATATCAAACCAAACAGGATGGACCTAAAATAAAAACAATGAAAAAATTACAGTTCATTTTTATATTAGCTGTGCTGGTAGGTTGATGTAACTAATAAACCTCCTTAGTGCAATTCGTAAACTTTATTATAACATTTTAAATAATACGCTACCGTTAAATAAGAAAACCTAAATTCTTGAAATCGAATTTGTTGGCACTTGGATGTAAATTTTTTTTCAACAGGTTAAAAGTAGTGGTCATTCTTTATTAGATATCGAACTAATCAAGAACTATTTTTCTCAATGGAAAAACCTCTATTTCAATATAAGTGAGGTTAGCATTTTCTTTCTAGATCTTTTAACACTTAAAAAGTGGCACTGTACTTTTTTTCATAGTGGTTGGGTACCTATTTCAGGCAACTGCAACACCAAATGGGCTTCTTGACATTAGTGATATTAAGAACAAAATTTTACAATGGAAAACACAAAAACTAGCCGCTCTTTGTCCATCGAATGCGTAAGTTATGAAGTTCATCCAAACCGACGATTATGAATGTACGTACAGCTATATATAATACACTAAATATTTTGGTACTTACACAGGTATTTTATGATGTTAGAAACTATTACAAAATGTTTTATAAGTTATTTTCAAATGCGCAATTACTGAAACCTAACCAATGGGTTCCAGCTCGTCATTTACAAAAACTTTTCATAATTTTTGTTTGTTTTCTACTTTGGTGTAGCGCTATATAAGTACCTGTCTGCATTGGAGACAGACAAAAAGGAGAGTAATTGGTGTGTATCTCAGGAATTACGCGTATTAGAAATAAACATTTATTTACATGATTACTTTTCTGGGTTATACTTAGAAAATGGGTTATCTCTGAATCATGTAAACAAAATTGTTTACTATCTTTACCCGAAGATGTTTCGTTCTTGTCTTTACCTTATTCTTGCGCTTATCATTTTCAGGGGGCAATTACAGAACTTATTAAATATAGTGTGTAGCACTGCGCAATCAACAAATGTAACTGCAAGAGATTCATGTATTTCTTGCTTTTCAAGGGTTACTTCACTACCAGAGGTAATAATAGCATAAATAGAAAGCGTTTATCGGCATATTAAGACAACAAACTCTTCCTATTTATGATAATTACTATGTTATAAAACATTGTATAAAACTAGTGTATTAAACATATAATATAGGTACAATTTCAGCGTTTTAGTGGGTACTGCACCTACTTATATATATATGAAGGAGTTGCAACTAGATGCCCAAAAATAATAAAATCCTTTAACATATGTATAAAATGCCTATTTAATTTATAATGTACGTATGTGCTAGACCTAAGGTTTGTTTTTATTTATTTCAGGGACCTCGGGAATTGACCGGTCTCAGTGCTTGTGCTACACAATACTTTACAAATACTTCTTATGCAACATGCGCAACTAATCTAGCTGTAAGTATACAAGATATTTAGCTAATAATAAAAAAAATACTCCCACACAACTAATCACTTTTCCTAGTCCCTAATTAATACTATAATATGTTTATAATGTGTGCACTAACTCGGACTTACATACTTATTATTTTTAACAATCATGATAACGAAAGGATACAGATTATGTATTTGTGTAGCGTTGGGGTTCTCTTTTTTTGCATTATAGTTTTTTGATGATTGTATGATTAAAGGAAACATAGGCACTGTAAAATAAAATAACGGACACGTTTGAAGTAATAAAATATATAATAATTAAAGAATGTCTACTGTCTGCACATATTTTCATATATATATTTTTATAGGGAAACATGCTTTTCGTAAGTTCTGATCTTCATTAACCATGTATATGAAAAAATAAATAACATCAAACGTCCGTTATTTTATTTCCTAGTGCGTGTATAATTCTTACATTTAATTTTATAAAAAACATAAAGTCAACCGGGGCAAAGGCGTCACGTTCCTCAAAAATGTATCTTATTACTATTCAACATTATCAGAGGTCTGTGTCAGTGAGTATTTGTTTGGATTTCTAAACAAATACTCCGTCTCGGACAGAGTATTTCTTTATGTATATATATAAGTAAAACTGTGTGAGTATTATGGAAATTTTGTAAATAGACTAGGGATAATGAGAAAAATGCGACCTTAACAAAATTTCATCCTAATGGCTGAAATTTGAAATGCAAACAAGGCGAACAATGTTGAAAAATATATTTTTGCTTGGGTGCATCACACTAATAAAAATAGGCCCTCCTTCCACTTTTATGACTTGAGGTATAAACTATAAAAGCCTATATAGCCGATGCGTTTGCCCAGGTAGGTATACCCGACGTCAACACATCTTATGTCAAGAAAAAAACTGAACATTTTGATCAAAAAGGTATTGTTATATCACAGTTTTTCTGAGATGTATTTTATTTTGCCTTATTTTATTCTTTTATGATCATGTGGCACTCGCACATTGTATGGTTTTTATTGACCATATCTTATTTGATGTCTAACACAAGCTCTAGAAATATAAGTAAAAACTACAATATTTTTATGTGATCTCGGAATAACGCTCATTATATTTTTAGGCTCTTTCTACATCAGCTTTGAACGTTCAAACGGCTGGATGCTACATGGGCTATTGCGATTTTGCGCGCTGCCTTAGAAGAGTAAATTCCATAAACTTGGTAAGCCATTTTTGTCCTAGTTTGATAGTGTATAGAATTCTTCAGAGCGGGTCTTATACAAACGGATAGTTTTATAGCCTCTTTTATTTAAAATAGAATTATTTTACGACTATTGAAGTGGAAATTATTACGAATTACTTATGAAGGTAATCCATAAATATTCTGTCTAAATTAATTTACTTTCTCTTAAATAAAAAAAAAATTAAAGTTTGTCGGCCTTACTAATAAAGGTTATGAGGTGTGTATACAGCCGTTATGCGAGGTTTGACAAACTGGTTATTTGGACGCTAAATGCGATGAAACCAGTTTAAATTGATATATGTCCAATAGTTATTCAGAGTGTATAGTATAACTTAATAATAAGGCTGCGTGTGTTTAGTGGTAAGAATAGTTCTGATTTGACATACAGATTGGCCATGTGTCGTGAAAAGCAAAATATTTTGTTTTCGAATCCCACGCGAACGAAGTTTTAAGCAAAACTTAACTTGAGAAACAAATTCATACTCTCAGTTTAACTATTTGAAATACTGTTTTTGATCAACTTTGTTAAGTTAAATAATTACTTGCCAAGCTCTGATTTGACATACAGATTGGCCATGTGTCGTGAAAAGTAAAATATTTTGCAAGTCATTTATTTCAGGCGAACCCTAGTGTAGAAACAGCAAAATAGAAAACTAAGAACTTTATGGAAAACACGACGAATTAACGTTGCATTTTTAAATGATTGAATTATTTTTAAATTCCCCACTTATCTAGGTTTGTGGTAGATACGCTAAATAGGGCCCCAACTAAAGCTAAGTGGGAGGCACGGACTAATTTTTCTACAATTATTACCTCTATTTTAGATATGAAAAAAACTAAAACATTATGTTACGTTTTTTTTTCAGATAACACAATGTACAAGAGAAGCAAGAACTGGAGTGAATATTACAGTAGATGCCGACAACGTTAGGTTTTTCAACAATGTAACATCATGCATACTAGCAAAGTCTCGATGTGGAACTTTCAATCCCATTACTGGAGATACTCAAACACCTGGTGCAGGAACAACAGGGATGAGAGTTAGCAATGCTCTTCAGATAACTGAAGCGGGTGACTTAAGAGTTATTGCTTTTTCAGCAAATACTCCAGTAGCGGCTTCTTTTTGTACAACTACTACTAATTTAACACAGACGAGTTGGCTTACAAATGTGTGTTGAATGGCCTCGTATCAAATTGGCACTTTTTTGTAGTTTTTTACGATGAAAACTAGATAATCTGACAAAGTCAATTACTGAATTAGGTACTTCCATTTCACTCTCCATTGTATTTCACATGACCTGGCTGGTTGTGTCGTATGTGTATGTATGCTTGAACCCCAAGCATGCAGTCGGCCTAGCAGGCTGGCCGAAAACTTGACTATGAGCTTTTTTCCTTGTATATTTATAATATGGCTGAAAAATAAACATATTGATTGATTGATTGAAAATAAAAGACGTGTGCGTTCATGTTTTTTCTGAATTTTCGATTACGAAAATTTTCGGTTGTGTATCAGAAAAAAATCAGTGAATGAGTTTTCTGCTGCAATTTTCAAGTTTTACAATAAAGCTTTGAGAATCGAGACCCGGAACACGTCGGTGCTGCCATTTGCAGAACATGCACAAATTAATTAATTCATTCGATTTTTTTCTGATCAATTTTTATTCCGGTTTGTGGTTGCACAAAGCACAAAGAGCTTTTAATTATTCCTTGAAGTAAATAATACGGATGTCTATAATTTCTTTTATTTCAATGACTCATGTTGACTGTCAAATAAAGGGATGTGTGTGAACAGCTCTGCGCGTAGAGGGACTATAACTACGGCTCTGCGTCATTCTATTCTTGGTTAATTGTTCTGTGTTCTGTGAATAGAACAATCGTTTTGACATTTGTTTGACTTGCTTGACTGACAGCATTTTTTTTTTCGGTTTATCTTATCTGCGGCACAATACCAAACTGGTAATTTTTTCAAAAACAAACTTTTAGAATCATTCGTTTGTGGATTACATTTATATTTTTTCTCACTCAACAGCCCTTTGACGAAGAAAAGGTACGTTAGCACTATTTAATGTCGCCATGACACACTTATTTCACCAGAATCTAGCAAAGATAACTGTTGTTGGTTTATTACTTCATTCATTTACTGTGGTTGTTCTAAATCTATTTCTTGTACGTATCTGTTGTACTTTGCCATTACTTGTACAGGCGTTGACTGCAGTGGTTAAAAGCAAAGCAATTATCAATAATGCCAAACAATGTCTCAAGATTTTCAGGGTCAAATTATGATGGACTCTAGACTTGGGCAAAGTGTGTCCTTAGAGGGAGTTGTTATATCTCATATCTTTGCTCACCGAGACACACTATATCTCTATCATATCTCGCTCACCACTTGTGTCCTAGCTCACACGACGTCCAATCAACTAAGTGCGTGTGGAAACAAGAGACACAAGTGCTGAGTCAGTCTAGTCTACCTATATCCTACTTTATTCAGATCACACGTTTTTTTGATGAACTTTCTCCCATCGCTCGTTGGTTACGACGAGAAATATGGCCGAATTTAACCGATGTCAGACGATGTTGATCACGCTCTCGCGCATTGTGTGTGAGCCGGATAAAGTAACAGGAGATGACTACCGTGCTGAGTTGAGACTTGAGAGTAGGTATGTGTGAGGGAGCCAGATATAGTTGACATCTCTGGGATATAAATGAGTCACACTTGACGGCGAGGGAGTTGTGTGTCCACTCATATCTGGCTCTTGAGTTACCCAAGGCTAATGGACTCACAAATCCATAACCTTCCTTATAGATAGAGAACCCTTTGTTGTGCATAAAAGTGGAAATTCCGCAGATATTTCTTAACCTAAGAGTAGGCGAGCAGAGGGCGGCCTTATTTCTAAAAGTGATCTCTTCTAGACAACCTTTGGATGGACTGGACTAAATACATTAGAGAAGGAAGTACTTATTTTACTGTCATTTAATTGTTACTTCCATTGTAATACACTAAAATAAAATGGGTTTTTATTTCCAAATTTGTAGTTTACATTACAAAACTATTTGATGACCACAATAAGTAAACAGAAATAATAAAAAAATAGTTTAGATAATATGTTGCAAGTGAATTAATTGTAGCTAAAAAAGTGTTAGGTATATATGCAAAATACAAAATACAAAAAAAAATTCAGTCCAGTAATGCACAGAATAAAAACCAATTTGGGAACTAAACTTTCCTTCTTCTTATGCCATTGACAATCTACAGCAAGCCTAGTCCATATAGGATCACCACTGCCACTGGGCGGTACATGTTATAATATTCAGATATTGTAAAAGAAACTGCTGGGAAATTTAATATTATGGTTACTTTTATTACAAAATCTAGAAAAAATTGTCTAAGCACAAAAGTAGGTACACCTAATTTTTATTGATGCAATAGTCAGTTGAGCTCTTTATTAATTCTTGCTTTTATTCTCAGAATTACTTTTACGCAGTTTAGTCTTAGTGGTCTTGTTTTTCTTCTTTACTTTTTTTGTTGTTGTTATAGAATCTTCTGAGTCAGAGTCATCGGAAACTTGATAGATCCCCTTAGAAGATTTCTTATTCTGCACAACTGTAGTCACAAAAGCTGATTTCCTAAATCTGCTTTTCGCTACTCTGTTCTCCTTGGGACTCAGTTTTTGCATTGTATTTGTATTCCGTGGAATATCTGTGAAGCTTGTATTGTGTAAGTAGGTAGATGAATTTTCCGATTTAGCATGCTTTAGCCTGCAAGATAAACATTTTGCCATAAATCACCTTAAAGTAGGTCAAGTAAGTAAACAGGCTTTAACATTGACAATATTGACATACTATATATTGTACAAAGGACTCCAATTAAAAAAAATATATTTGCAATGGCTTATCCAAGTCTTTTGAATTTTATTTAACGTCTTGTAAAGGTTCCCACCTTTACCTACAGTTGAATATGAAATAATTCCTTTGTCACTGCACTGTGAGCGTAACTAATTTTAAAATAGAATATTTATCCTATGAATATTTACAGATAAATTATTTCAAAATCACCTTGACACAGCTTCGCTTAGTGTGGAATTACTGATTAACTGGTATGTTTAAATGGCTAATAGTTGTTCAAGCTCTTTTTGTTAATTTCCTTTTAAGTGTTAATCTTGTGTTTTATTTGTATTTTACTGTCTAATTTAAGTAGTAATAGGATATAACATACTTCCCCTTTTTCTTCAACACCTTGGGCAACTTGCTTATAGGCTCCAGTACGTCATGCAAAGCATTTGGCACTTTCAAGGCAATTTTACTTTTGATTTTGTTTTTCTTTTTCTTTTTTTCTTGTTTGCTTTTCATCTGTTCATCTTCCAGCTCTTCTAGCTTCTTAGAACAGGACCTAAAAAATACAATCTAGTGTTAATATAATGACATCATAAATAGTGTACCCCATACTGGTAAACCCCATACCTTAGTAAAGCCTCACTATCAGTAAAGTAAGAGTTCATTGCAAAACTGGAAATACCCCAAGATAGAGGTCCTTTTTTCTCCCCTTGAACTCCAGTCCAGACATTCTTTCGTAAAGAGTTCAATTTTACTTGTAGCTCTGAAGGTTGAGCATTCCTACTCTTGATTTCAGTAAGACATCTGTAATATAAAATTTAAGTTTGTAATGTAGTGGCTGCTAAGACAGTGTCCTTTCTGGAATTTCTAACGATTTCAGCTTCAACTTACTTGTTTACTTATTTCTAAGTACACAACTAAGTTTGGGGTCGAATTCGGACTACATTAACTTGAACCATATCTAATAAAAATCAGTATATAATCCAAACCAATGTACAATGCTCACGCCCTTTGACTTCTCTACTACGTGCAGCGGAATCTTGTAATTCTACTTCGCAGATTTATTTTTGCTTACTTGGGAGGTGGTAGTCGTCGGAACTGATGCCAAGAAGCGGGGTTTAGTCGTGGTCTCTGAATAGTCTCATTAAACATTGACACACTCCGTGGTCTACCGCATTTAGGTGATTTCTTCTCTCGATCCGAGTGGTAAGGAGAATCACTTGTCTGCAAAAGATTTTGCCCTCGTAGGATGATATTTGGCAGAGAAACGTTTCTCAAAACGCAGCATAGTGTTGATGCAAATCTTACAACTAGACTAAGTCTCTCCTCTAGTGACAACATATGACAGTGCGGTTCGCCAGCACGCCCAGGACGAGTAATAACCAAGCGTCTTTATCGCATGACTAGGGGTCAAATTTTGTTTAAGCAAAACCGTAAACGCATTTACCTCTGTGCTTCAAAAGTAGTACTTACTGGTGCGGGTATAATCTTCAGCTCGGGAGGCATTTTCTTTTTCCGCCTCGGTTTTGGTTTAGGCGAAGAGTGCAGCAGTCTTTGCACTCGACGCATTGGACTGATGGTTTCCTCGAAGGATTCACCGTCCGTTGACTGATCAGTCATCGCGTCTGACGTCAGGTCTATTGTTGCCGTCGATACCTTTAAACACATTTAAATGTATATGAGCTGGTCAAGTATTTGAACATTATTCACATTGATGCTTAACTCACCTGTAAAGTTTCTCGCTTAGTTTTCTTATCAATTCGGCTGACTCTTTCGAGTTTTGGTCTTTGTTTTCTGGGTTTCTAAAAAATATACGTTAAGTTGAGCTAGTAATGCTAGTGTTAGGGTTGGGTACCTATCGATCATTTAGTAAGATTGCAACTTTTCCGTCATCTTGTCTCTCTAAGTGGACAATTTAAAGTCAGTTATAGCCGCTGTCTTAACACCTAACTGTTTTCC
Organism: Yponomeuta sedellus; assembly: GCA_934045075.1. Taxonomy (NCBI): domain Eukaryota; kingdom Metazoa; phylum Arthropoda; class Insecta; order Lepidoptera; family Yponomeutidae; genus Yponomeuta; species Yponomeuta sedellus. The sequence goes on along the minus strand of OW203722.1, from coordinate 15,972,368 downwards.
TAAACCAAGATAAGTTTGAAACATAATTTATGTACAATAAAGTGTTCTCTATCTATCTAACGCAAGCATCGCAAGAGGCGCGATTTTAGGCGGCATAATATGTGATCCTTTTTGTATCTGGTATCCGTATCACCCTTTTGACAAGATGTGACACATTCTAAGATAAAAGAATTAATCTACGTCTACCTCGCTAAAACTTCTATTGATGTCTGGGAAGATAGGCGAAGGTGGTGGAGCCGTTTGCGACTTTACAGACTTTTCCCTCATAGGTGTGGCTTCAGAACTGCTGCTGGAAGTGTCTCCTTCGTCACTAAAACCCAAAGTAATGGTTAAGATAACACTATGGAAATATTATCATAAACTAAAACAAATTAGTCTCGACTAACCTTGAATAATCTGAAAGATCAATATTTGTGGGCTCATCAGCATTAGAACCTTCCTTCAGAAGTCTTGTTACGATTTTGTTCCTCAATCTTTCTTTGCTTGGATCCTCATCGTAGAAATCTAGTAGAGTCTCACAAAAGGTCTTTCCTAGACTTTCATAGTCTTGTACAGAGAAGTGTGTAGACATTCTGCTTGCCAATTCAGACCCACCAAATGAGGCTTCCATAGTGTAGCTATTAGCTACTCCCAGCATCCATACAACAACTCGGCCAGTCCCTTCTTTGCTCCGTTGGATACGGAATTTGCAGTTTTCGAATGAGAACTGTAATATTTAAAATCGATTTTTGCGTAAGTAGGAAGGTTCCCTTCACCTTCACTTCACTTTGTTGACTTTGACAGTTGTTCATATTGCATTAACCCCAAAGAGACATTGCGCGTTGGTGCGAGCGAACTCGTAGGGACAATGATATAAAAACATCTGTCACATAGAATACTAAAGATGTACTTTTGTATTCACATAATTTAGGATCAGATTGATTGACCACATTGACAATAGTTTTGCGCATTTATAGAATTGGCCGTCTGTACCTTAAGTCACTTTATGTATGTTTATGATAAAAAGCTATAACAACCTTATCTGCGGCGTTTTTATGCAGCATTAGTGGAAACACTTGCTCTTGCAATCGCTTGTCCGAATTCCTTCGACTCTCGCATCCATAAATGAACACATTATGCTTTCGCGAATGTGCATGCAGATCTATGTACATCGCTACACCGCATTCCTCCTGCAATCTAACATTTGGTTATTTCAGTATGCCGTATTTTTTATTACTGTCCAGTTTTATTGCAACATACCTGCGAATAAGTACTTTGGTGTGCCATACTGGTGGGTAGGTTTCCCTTATAACAGTCCTGTATTGTCTGTTTAGGTCCTTTCCGGTCAGCGAACATCTATTATTGCCAACAATAACCTGTTGTGAAAATATGAAATTGTTATTATCACCTGCAATGTGTCAATAGAGTGCATGATTGTTTTGGCCTAGTAACTTACGCCATCCGGGTTTAGCATTGGTACTAGCTTGAATATAAACTTTTCTCTTAGCTCTCTCGCTTGATTAGTGTCCCCTGTCAGGTAATCCATGAATCCTTTCATCATCCACGATGATGGCGTTTCGCCCGGATGCACTCTTGCAGTTATTATGACCGCTTTCTTTTTCTGTATGAAACAATTAGAGTAGAGGTCTCATACAGTAAGTTTTTTTGTTTTTGAAAGCTGTTAGCAGTATATTAACTGACTTAGTGTAAAAGAAACGGGAGGTAAGAGGGGTCAAGTCGGCCATTACATTAGATCGATGGCGGTGACGGCAAGCTAAATATTATTTGCTTTATTTACATGGCCGCGCCGGCCGCTAACGCGTGCTAACGTGTGTGGCATGCTTTTAACTTTAAATGTTTATGTTCTCATTACCTTTGGCTCTAGCTCAGCAGGATTCGGTGGCGCAGTGATTGTTAAGTAATAAACGTTATTTCCAGCTAACGTTCGACATAAAAGTCGCAACTTCGAATAAGTTGATTTCACTGGATGCGCTTGTAATTTGGAGAGGTACTCTTGTAAGTCAGAATAAGTGTATGGATAACAATGTGCAATGTAAACAGCATCGTCAGTGTGAGGAAATTCTATGTTGAAAGTCAGCGTGTAGTTCGGAAATTGCTCTTCTTCTTCACATCTGAAAGTTGTATATTATTTCGAGGAGTCCAAATTGGTTACTACTTGCTACAGATTTTGTACGCAAACTTACGTAGGATCATTTTTATAATATGCAATGTTAGCGCCGCAGCGTCGCCAACCAATCGAATGCAAATGGGCGTCCTTCGTCGAATATAATAAAGGTCGCATGCCCTCATTGTAGAGGCTTTCTGCTTTCGATAAATTCACTATCGAAAACCTAAAACGAAAGTTATTTATAGCAGTGCATAATGGCACGTTTTAAGTAAATTCTGGTTCTCTTTTACCTGTACGTCATCTGTTTTCTCGTATTTGTCACGCGGAAGTAGAACCATTGCATGTGTCTGTTTGTGTAGAGGTCGGTTCTTAAATGAAGTTCATAATAAGCTGACGTAATACGGATGGCCTTGGCGAGGTTCCCGCTCTCGAATCTAGACTCAAATCTTAGCTCGTCATCTCCTCCAGCAGTAGCACACGCTGACAAGTACAGCCGAGAGCCTCCAACTGAAGATCGGCTGAACTGAAATTAGGTCACGGATTCACAATCGATACCGATTTGTGGGTAACCGTCGCGGCGTTTAGGAAAACACCATTAGTTCGACAGTTACTAAATTTAATAAGTTACATATGCTTGCGAAATTGACTTACGTAATTTACAGCGCTCATGGGGTAGTATTGGAAAGTTACAGTGCCAGCCTCTTCTCCGACGGGTTGTGGCCTCAACTCTTTCCCAGTTGCCATATAATAAGGTTCTGGTGCTGCAGGACACCATGTTAAATGTGAAATTCTCTCTTCAACGACCTAGAATAATTTGAAATATTTTTGAGTGCTTGTCTAGAAAAGTACTAAAACCAAGTGGTTTAGAATTGCTTTCGTACTTGACACTCAGTTGGCCAGCGAGGAGCTTGCTGTGGGCAGTCCAACTCTTTTGGAAGTGCGAACAAATCTCTTGGTTCCTTTAATTTGGCGTAAGTTCTAAATGTTTTTACATCGGTGTCGATTTCTAATTGGTTTGTCTTGAGGTTGTTTTTCAGAAAACTCGTAATGAATGTTCCTGGAGTAAAAAGAGGTATTTAGTTTAAAAACTAATAAAAGTTTAACTAGGCGAAGTTGTTAAGCCTCAGGCTTTCGATTTCAGTTCTGGCACGATAAACAGCAAAATACAAGTAGAGTCAGTCTAAGTGTAAAGTCAAAAAGGGTTGTCTGTAGAAACAATAAAATTCGTGTTTTGAAGGTTCATTGATAAGCACGCGACGCTAACTTATATCGATTGAGCGGTCACACAAATTATAGCACCGAAACCAATCAACATTCTCAGTAACTAAGAGCTCTATTGCAAAAGGGTTTAATTTCAGTTAAAGGGTTTAATTTCAGTTATGCTAACGTCGATAGTCGTTTATGTACTTAGCGTGTCCAAATTTCTAGTCACTACTATAATTGTGTGTTAGAGCTTTATGATTGCGAACGGTGAGGCTGATTCCAAACTCGTGCTAACTGCCAAACAGATTTAAACTGTATTCTTTGTTATTTTATTACACACATAAAAATCATTCAAATAAAGCATACCTACAAAAGAAAAAAGTGTAGGTACATGAGGAGCTTATTTCATCAGAAATCTTTTTCAGCTAACCCTGATGTGGTGATACGAACATTATAAACGACCTATAAACGAACTGTAAACTTTATGTAAGTATTTAATACCTTTCGTACATATTGGGAATAGTGACGCTTGCAACCTCTTCACTTGTTCCAAATTAGCTAACAAAAAATTGTCCTGTAACACTGGATCTTTACTCGGAAACGCCAGGGTAAGAGTCGTGTGCTCACAGTACTCCCTATTCCTTTGTTCTTCTCTCTCTATCATGATGAGGCTTTGCTGTGTATTCTCCAGCTGCTTCCACCATAACATTTTAGGCTGCTCTTTTACTAGCAACATGGATGAATTATTAGACCGTCTAGCTGGTCCTAATGTGTCTTATCTCGTTGTTAAACCACGCCGTCTCCATGGTGATTCGATTTATTTATCCTATTGTTTATAACCAGCATGTCTTGCCGTGTCTACCGGCTGTTCGCGCGACGGTTAGCGTACGACTGTTGGTATCGTGGTATCGTGCAAGCAATTCGGGGGCATTGGAAGACGATTGTGCTGTGTCAGCTCTCTAACGAACCAGGGTGTTTAGTCAGATGATCGGTGACGTCACTACAGAACGTTGGCTTTCGCGGAATTTTTATTCCAATTCGTGTAACTGAACGTTATCGTTTTACTTTTAGTGTATTTTTACAGTTCAAAAGTATTTTTGCACGCATACTGTGGGATTCGATGAACTCTTTAAATCACGATACGTTGACCTTTATTGCTTAGGTATATTCCTAATTCTATGCAGCACCTATATATAATACTATGTTTTGGTATTTATTATTCAGGGCAAGATTTAGGAATTCTGTTACGCTTTGCGATAACATTTCAGTGTTGTAAAAAAGTTGAGCTAAATATTATATAATACATGCAGATTAGTTGACTTATAAATTAGGCTATAGTCAATTTACAATTTTATTTAAATTTTTAAGGCTAGGTTAAGTTATATGGATTTTGTATGGTCCGAAATAAACGATTATATATATATATATATATATATATTATCTTAAGTTTTTTATACCGGCACGTGTCGTGGCATAAAATGGCATAAGTTACATCGAGTTAGTTTGAAATCAAAACTTTGTATAGCGTTCTTATTCGATGACTCACTCGATCACTCGATGTTTGTGGATTACACGTTTTGTTGCTAAGCCAAGTGTTTTCTAGTTGAATATTTAGTAGATCTGGAGTAGGTACTCATACATTTTGAAAGTTTTCTTGTTTAGTTCGTTAAAATCCAGTAGGTACGTAATCGGGTGCAGTGCAGTATTTAGTTCAAGTTTATTTATATATGGATCCAGTGCAATCTTTCAGTAATAAAAAAGGGATATTACGGATAGGTAATACAAACTATCGGCCTTAGTATTTATAAAAACATGATTCCTCTAAAGCACTCCTGGAAGAAATCGCTTTCAGAGATAAGCTCGCCTTTGTACATGTTATAATGTCCTGTTAAACGTTTCTAATAAATGAATAATGTACAATAATACTCCTTAATTTAATTAATTTATTAGTTTATTTGATCTGGGGTTACGTCTTTCCTTTTAAATTTTTCTCCCCTCGGCGCTTAACACGTTTAGGGAATAGTATTTTTGTAAATAAGACCGTAATTTTATTTATTTATCTATATAACTAATACTTGGAAAACCAACAGCTGTAAGACTTAATAACGTCAAAATGAGAAATTTACACCGTGTTACTTACCTTTGTCATGGCTGTGCGTGTTTTCCTGTTCTTCCAATAAAGAAGATTCGATTGATTCTTCGCCGTTATCTTGCTCCAAATCAGATCCCATGTTGGCTCAACAATACATTTAGTTTTCCTTCGTTCATTCCTTTTTGTATTTTATTAAAAAAATTCTTATGAATACGTTTTATGTACTTACTTTTTTAAGTACGGATCATGAATTCATCTAATTTCAACCGTACATGTTTTCTCCTCGTATTATACCGTGCTAATGTAAGTCTTTCAGTTCACGTGAGTGCGAGCCGCCTCCTTAAATATGTCTAGACTGCATTGCATGGTACACTGTTATGTAGTGTTATATCAGAGACGTTCTCATGGCAATTATGACCGCGTCACTATATCACGCACAACTTTGTATTTTATGGGCTTATGCAAAAGTTGCACTTTTAATATAAAGTATTAGGATACCCTTACGATTCTAGTCAAGTTGAGTTAACACTTATGGGTTGTTCACAAAACCGAGCGTCACAGACTACTCAACAATTCTCACTAACACGTATCGTACTCGTAGTAGATGTTAAAATTCCTTTCCGCGAAATTCCTTGGGGTAGACGGGGTGACTACACTTCTCCGTAACGCTAACCTGCGTTGTGGCTGCCGCCGCGCCGTGGAAACTCTGAAACTCCTTGCGTAAACTTGTTAAGTCACAGACTTGGGAACTTTCTTATCGTACGACGTATTTCATATATTTTGACTGTAACACCGAATGTCTCGGGTTCCATCCCCGGCCGGGTCAAACTAGGAAACGAACTTTTCTAGTTTTTCTCGGGTCTTAGATGTTATCTATGTATTATGTTATTAAGGGCTGATTTTTCAATAGTCAGATAACTTTTATCTGAGAAATAAAAATTGCGGTTTGACATAATTTTCATACATAAGCTGTCAAACCGCCATTTTTATTCCTCAGATAAAAGTTATCTATTGAAAAATCAGCCCTTAATCTATCGTCGAGTTAGCACCTATAACACAAGTCATTTGTTGTACTTAGAATAGGGCTAACGTGATCTAATAATGTAATATGTCCATGAATATTTATTATTATTATGTCCTGCTGTTCCATGACATGTAAATGGAATACCTATTTTTTGCTGTGAGCTCTCCCATTTTGATGTGTTTTTAGTCAATTCTGGGTGTATTTCTGGTTCTGGCTCATTTCTGTTTCATGTCGACAACAATTTGTCTAAGAATCGATTTTTTTCTTGTCCAATTATGACGGTTCTCTACAGGGTTTACTTTAAAATAAACACTTTTGGAATCACGTTTTAAGCGTGTTTCCGAGAACTTTTGCTCTAGGATTTTTTTCGATGTTTATTTTAGTTTATTAAGGTTATATTTCGTAATATGAACGCTTATATAATTTCATTGTGAGGTTTGCGCACTCTATCAATGACACAGCCTCAGTTATAAATATTTGCCCTGCAATATAAGAATGTATAATTATTGTCCTAAATATTATCTATCAATTAAGATTCGCTACAAAGAAATCCGTAAAATAGTTTTTTAATAGCTATTTAACAAACAACTCCGAGGTGTCATACATTATTTTTACATATACATACATAATTTTTTGCAAACGACAAAAAACATACCAAACGTGATTCAGGAATTGCGTGTGTTAGAGGTACTCCCTCTGTAAGCTTAATAATACCATAAAAATTGTTGTGTGTGTATTTCCAGGGTGTCGTGTCTATCATTTCTATGGCTAGTCTCTTTCCATCAAAATGAAAAGGAAATTACACGTGCAACCCAGTTGGGAATAAAGTGATTATTTAAATTGTTCCGCTCGTAGTACAATGACTCAGCAATTCGTTATACATAATGTTACGGTTTTCATGACATATTTCATCAAAAATAAAAACGTAAATGGTCTACAATTTTATGATAGATTATTTTTGTGCCGACGGAATGCCGATACGGTCTGACATGGCTGCACCGGATAAATTATTTTTATTGTGCAATGCACACGACACAAAGTCTGTGCAAGTCGGACTCGCATACAGGTACGCGAAATGGGTTCCTAGCATTGATAGGGGTTTTTTCGTAGATTTCTAGGTGTTGTTTGGTATGTCGTGTTCCTACCTGACTGTTATATAATAGTTTAAAATAGTTAGTCTCCGTAATTTTGTAGATAAGAGGAATTCACCTTTCATTTACAAAGTTACTTAGTTTGCGGTCTATGTGACTTTGTTACCACGTGTTAACCACGTAGCTTGATTGAAAACGATACATTTTATTTTTTTTGTTCGTACAAAGCTCTAATCTGATACGTGACACTCTTACGCATGATGCACTTGACATGAGTTTAATTTTATTTCCTACTTTTCTCCCAAGTAAACCTCCAAAAAGTTCGTTTATATACGCTTTACGGTATTAGCGATTAGGTCGAGTAATTCTGGCGCGTAATTTAATTATATTCGTCATCTTGATTCGGAGAAAATAGGACAGGATACGAGTAGTTAATAGATAGACAGACTGAGAGATCCTATACTAATAATCCCGTTTTTTTTGAAGGTACAAAACCTAAAAATACCTACAGCAATCTACGGTACATTGTAGCGGACACCGTTTTAACTTCTGACGTGACATCTACGAAAAAAATATAAAAATTACATTAAATCTCCGATTTAACGTAAAGAAGATTTTACGTCATTTTTATATTTTGTCGCCTCTGTAATTAACTTGTTGTTTCCTCAAAAAAATGTATACTAAACAAAAATGTTAAGGTTTGGAGTAGTTGCCTAGGGAACACAAAGTCGTTTTATCGATTGTGTACCGTAAGGAATTACTCTAACCACTGTTTTCTGTGAAACTTTGTAGTTTTCCTGTGTTACACTCTGGCATACGCTTTGACGGAGACATTGATTTGTGAAACACATCAACTTCAGTCTATTTCATTTGAATAATTGCTTCCCTGTTTGACCTATTTACATACATATTAGACTTAAGTAGAACATTCATGCATGTCATACATTAATAAAAGTTCTTCGTTACGTGCTGGATTTAACGGCTTGTAAAAGTAGAAGACAAAAAGTTGTCGGAGGGCGCGATTTTGGTCAATCCAGTTGCGATTCGGTCTTGGTTGATTCGATTCGGTCAGTTGGGTCGGCAAACCCACGAATTAAAAACGAGTTAATATTTCAAAAACCTATTTAGAAGCTAAAAAATCCACCCACGTCGGGATTCGAAACCACGACCTCTGGCTATCCGTGCCAGCAGCGCTCTTCCAACTGAGCTAATGGGCGACTCACCGGCATCAGTAAAATTTTGAACCTCTTTACAATATTCTCTGTATTATTGTCCTTAGCACGGGTTAGTGCATTAAAAAGAATATAATTAATTAGTTAATATTTCGTTATGGCACAGCTTAGCTTACCATAAACCGGTTCGGTTTTGTAAAGTCTAGGCCTGAAATCAGTTAAGTCTATCTACAGGTTGCTCTAAATACTTGGAATATACTGTTTTACAAATTGAATGTAACTATAACATGCGATCTAGGCTATTTCGTTTCTTTTTCCATCAACAAAACTCGTTTCAGTGCTTTTCGACAAAGCAATGAACTTTTGTTAGCGAAACGGTTGTAAAGATGCTATCGGCACATTTGAATGCCTGTTATAATTAAAAGCCACCGCAAATTAGGTGTAGGCCTTGGAAGTTACAATTCCAGTGAAAGACGGCAGACATTTTTTGGCGTGCCTTAGTAACTAATTGACTATGCTGAACTTTCCTGTTATTGATGGCTTGATAAGCGGAATAAATTCATAACGGGCTGAACTCTAATACCAATGTTGCTATTCTGTGCTGGTTACACATACTCAGAGTATTATTTTATGATTAGGCGATGCGTTTTAAGCACGTATAAGGACTTTAACTATTTTAGTCTAAATATTTTTTCTACCTCATCCGTTCTCTACAACGTCTGTTTAAAAAATCATTTCAAGACATTATATCCGTTAGTCGCTATTGGAATAATAATACTAATAATTAGTACTTATTGATAGTACAGTCCGCAGGTAATTTTGCTCTGGACAGGTGATAAATAAACGACTTATTGCTTAGTTATGGGATGCCAATAGAAATTCAAGTTTTCTACCTCTCCTTCTCTTATTGGTCGGTACTCTCATGACAGAGCGGTCGTGGTCCTCATGAAGAGGCTTTATTGTTGGCTGTTGTTGCATGCCTCACGAGTTTTCTACCTAGGGGGCAATAAAGAGCCGGGGCGCCATTTTTTTAATTTTGGTATTACAGTGCGACTCTGGGATAAAGTCGAACCCAAGAAAAAAAGCATGGAGCTGAATGGCACTCCACACTTTCTTGAAGTAAGGCAAACGATTACGTGATCCAGAGTATTACCATATTGAATCCCTCCATTTTGTCATCATGAATGTTAATTTTGACGCTCATTTGTCGAAAGTATAGGTCCTCATGCTTTTACAGTTGTTCAAAATGTTAGAGCGTGCAAGCCGATGCCAACTTTTTGTATAAAATTACGCCCTACACTACAGGCTCTTCCGTAGTGTGGGTGAGTATTTTCTACAAACTGTTCTCTAATTGTGAAAGTAACGCGTACAGTCGACATGTGAGATGGCAGGCAGGAGCGACGTCTAGGGGTGAGTGGCCGACTCCTGGCACCAAGCGGCGCGGATCGAAGCCCCCGATACCCTATTCGCAAGCACTCGAAAGTTAGGAATCTACGTATTTTTCAAAAAATAACTGTATTGCTGCCTCGCCTTTGCCTGGGTAAAATTTGGGTAAATATTATCTCAACCGCCTCTGCACACTCTCCATCATACGAGTATGGAAATTCTTCCGACCGCTTCAGTGATTCACAAGGCACGTTGGTGCCAGCTGTCACGTAATGGCAGTCGTTAAGCCATGAGGCCTTATAGGCGGCTTGATAACTTCTGACAGTAAGGCCTGCCACTGTATTGTAATCCTCCACCAACCCGCGAGCAATTAGTCGCGAATGACCTAACGCGTGTCTCTCGCAAGAAAGAACAGTAGCATTTTGATGTCATAAAATGAAAAAATATGGATTTATGGTTTGGTTTAACCAACGCAGAACATGACTAATACAGATCATGACCATACGCAGAACATGACTAGGATATAACATGACCAACGCAGAACATGACTAGGATATAACATGACCAACGCAGAACATGACTAGGATATAACATGACCAACGCAGAACATGACTAGGATATAACATGACCAACGCAGAACATGACTAGGATATAACATGACCAACGCAGAACATGACTAGGATATAACATGACCAACGCAGAACATGACTAGGGTAGAACATGATCAAAGCACAACGTGCCCAGTGAGGAACTTGACTAAAGCAGATAATGACTAAAGCCGAACCTAACCGTAACATACCAAAGACAATATACGAAGTATTTCTGAAGACCGGCAAAAGCTAGAAACGATTTTTGGAGTCTATTAACTAGAGAATTTTTTGACACATTTGAATTGCAAATGTATTCTTAATCGTCTTTTTATATTTTTCATACAATATTTAAACTAGCACGTTCATATGAATGAAGAATAAAAAAATCGAGTGGCACAAAAAAAACTTGCTTTCAATGATCCGTAGTGATCTAACTTTTTCATATTGTTAAATTTGAAAATGTAGTGCAGATAGTTCCCGTTATTGCACCGTCACGAGTAACTTAAATATAATGACAAGGAAATTTTCAATTATTTATCGATACTTGCTGTACAAACTATTCACTATTCTAAGTATTCAGTTTTTGCATGATTTCAATAACACGTAGATACTTTAGAATTTCCATCGTGTTGTTTGGTGCTCCCACTAACGTAGATGTATTAAACTTTATTTGGAAACCCTTGATTATCATGACCTTTCCTAAAATGTTAAATAACCTTTCCGAGTCGCAGTGAATTTGATCCCGCAGGATAGCAACACAAGACGATGATGACTAGCTTTTGTGTTGTGCCCGCTAGTCGTTCTGTAGGCTTATAAATATACCTATGTTATTACATAGTGCTTCTTCATAGAAGAAAGTCTATTACGGGGTGTGGGGCATTTCGACTCCATCCAATTAATTTGGGCTGGCATCTCGCTAGCCTAAGATACTTCTCTACTTTTATTCAAATCATTATAGTCTCTCAGCAGGTAGAACCTTTTGGTTTTGGCCTAAATATAATAGGTAAAAGTGATAACGTTACAAAATGTCAAGTAGAGCTTAGGTTTCCGCTCTTCCGGAATTAATTTGTCGCTGATAAGAAGTGTTTGTGCAAAGATTACGCTTCCATTGAGTTTGTAATCAAAATTCATCAAATATTTTTGGCTCTGTTACATGTAGTTAGAATATTTTCGGGGCTTAATCACGTAGTAATTTATTGCTATTTTACCTCGACGTTTCGACGACGTTACAGTTATCGTGGTCACGAGAAGACTGATGGCTGGCACCCGTTCGCATCTTCGGCTGATGAGGTTTCAGACTACCCTCAATCAGCTATCACAAAGCACTATTAGGGTTGCGACACACTACACTGACAATGTCGGACGATAAGCCATGCGACTTTTTTCCACTCGAACACATCTTGATGACCGGATCCCACGTTTGCGACAGTTTGAAACCACATTTCCGATTAAAATTTTTGTGTTTCTTAATTTAAACCGCTTCACGCACAATTCGGCTATAATAATGGCGATCGTTGGAAAGCACCGATGGTTTGTGCAATTCTATCCAGTGGTTTGATCCTGATTCAAGAAGATGTTCCGCTATCGCTGACTTTTCCACCTGGCGGTTTTTGACAGCTGCGATATGTTCCTTGACTCTTTCAGCAATGGTCCGCTTAGTTTGTCCGATATAAGAATATATATTGATATATTTTTTGTCTGTTACATGTCTTTCGTTTACAACACCAGTAAAGTTGTAGTATATTTTTAGTTTCAGCAATCATGGGTCGGAAGGTAACAGTCGCGGTTTGCACCCTGAACCAATGGGCGCTGGACTTCGAGGGCAATATGAATCGGATACTCCAGTCCATTCAGGAAGCTAAGGAAATGGGTGCTCTGTACAGAACCGGACCTGAATTGGAAATATGGTACTTATTTAACTAGACAACAGCGTGGCTTTTCATAAAGTGTGCTGATTAATGTGTTTGAGGTTGCACTGCATGCTTTTTCTTTTTTTTATTGAACCCCAAACTAAATTGAATTGTATTTTGGGACACTGTTCTCTGTTCGGGTGAACTTAAATATATCACAATATATCGCTTGAATAATGAATGTACGTACACGGCTCTATCCTGCATTACGCCAACTTTTGACCGTTGCTTTTCAGTCGCTTTGAGCTTCGCTTCGAGCGACGTTACGTACATTTTAATTAAAAATCACATCACGAACATGGATTTTAATCAAAGAAACTAATATTGCGGGTAAACACTTGATATTCTTATCTTATTTATTTGCCACCTCGAAGACTCCAGTTTTCAAGAAGTGAAATGTTTTTTCAGTGGATATAGCTGCGAAGATCATTTTCACGAGCCAGACACATATCTGCATAGCTGGCAAGTGTTGGCAGAACTTCTGAAGTCACCAACGTGTAAAGACATGTTGATAGACGTAGGGATGCCAGTACAGCACAGAAATGTTTCATATAACTGTCGCGTGGTGTTTCTCAATAAGGAACTGCTTCTAGTCAAGCCTAAGATGATGATGTGCGAAGACGGAAATTACAGAGAATCCAGATGGTTTTCTAGTTGGACCAAAGTAAGAAACATTTCTTAATCGCAAATGCATGGTTCTTCAAGCTCCTCATCTGACTGGAGGCTAAACCTTTGATTCCCCTCTGAATCGTTTATTTTGAAGGGCCTTTATATCTGCAGGAAAGACAGACGGAAGACTATTACTTGCCAAGGATGATTACTGCCATAACGAATCAAACAACAGTGCCTATTGGAGATGCAGTTATTGCCACAAGAGACACTTGCATTGGATTCGAAATATGCGAGGAGTTGTGGAACCCGCAGAGGTAAATATAATTTAGGATAAGAAATTTTTCAGGATTTCCAAAGGAATTTCCAGCCGTGAGGTCATGGAGGAACTTCCACCTTCCGCTTCCGGGCTAAATATGGTCGAATTGCTGCAGGGGCATGGATCGTAAGCGAGGAGCCTGCTATAAGGCTTATGAGGCTACCTTGAATGTGAGACGGTTCCCAGTTACTCGAATCTGTCTTCTGTTTACGTTTTGCCTATTGTCTTGAATATTTGTTGATTATATGATTTTACACTGGTTACGTTTGTAATCCAGAACTTTTTTTCCAGTCGGCACATTCCGATGGGTCTTGACGGCGTAGAGATCATAGCCAACGGTTCTGGTAGCTACATGGAGCTGCGCAAGGCATACGTCACCGTAGATCTGGTAAAAAGTGCCACGTTCAAGAGTGGAGGCGCATACTTGTTTAGTAATTTGAGGGGTTGTGACGGACAAAGAGTATATTTTAACGGTTGCTCCTGTGTGGCTGTCAATGGGAATATTGTGAGCAGAGGACTGCAGTTTGCTTTGCATGACGTGGTGAGTTATTGACTCCCCTAAGGAATTCCATCCACCTAGAAGTCCTACTTTTGCAGTAGTCAAGCAAGTCACAATTTTTTCTGGCTAAAAAGAACGGTCATCTTTTGTTTCAAGGAAGTAATCCCAGCAACGATAGACCTGGAAGATATCAGGTCTTACCGGACCAGTATACGTTCTCGGAGTCACCTGGCTGCGTCCAACCCGCCCTTCCCACGCATTACTGTGGACTTCGCTTTATCAGACGACGAGGATATTAATGTCACACCAAGCCCTCCTATAGATTGGGTTTACTTGACGCCTGAAGAGGAAATCGAATTGGGTAAGTAAATGGTATTACCTGTTTCGCTTTGGTTGGCTTAAGGGGGGTGATAGCGTATCAGTCAAATCGTACTCTTGTCTTACATGCGAAAGAGAGGTGGTACGTTGAAATCCCAGCATGTTCATATGGCTTGGATTTTGTCAGTTATGTATCTTTGTCGATTTGACCTTGAAGGAAACTTGAGGAAATCTGTGGTACAGTTGACTCCACGCGTATATTCGTATTATATAGTATAGGTGCAATTCTACACCAGCGATGATGTTCGCAAGCATTAAAAAAATGTTCCCGGCAATACAGCGTCTTCATGGTCACTTTACCTATCTAGTGGAGTTGCCACTATTGTGTGTGAGTAATCTAATATGGGGATAAAGAGCCAAAACATATTACTTGACACACTTGATGTGTGTCCAGATATGTAGTTGGCCACAATTCTAAACTGAAACAGTGCGGTTATACTAATAATGCCGATGACGTTCCATTTGACATTTGCATTTATTGATGAAGTGTACGCTGTGTATCACACACAGGCGTCACAAATTCTGCGAACACTCCAACGACTACTTATAAATGTCAAATGAAACTCTAATGACAGTCTTAGGGTAGCGGGACAGTAGTAGTATTGTAATTATTAGCTTAGTAACCTATTTTTTCTACTACCATAATTTTGTAAGCTGATGATTCTCCAATCTGTATAAATAAATACCTAGCTGGAGACGATTGGAAGAAAGAAAGAATAAACATTTATTGTCATGGAAGATTTACAATGGTAGTATTACCTATGTAGACAAAACTTGGATATAACTGTAAGGGCTGTAAGTCTGTAAGTGGATCAATAAATTAAAAAATAAAAAAAAAACGAAAAGAAATTTGGTTTTCACAAGGTACTGTCAGCAGAAAAGCATGACAATCGGACATACGTTCAGCATTATTTAGTTGGATTGATCGATCCTAAAAACAGCGCTGATTTTCAGCGCTGGTGCGTGGCGTGATTCCGATTTTGCATCTGTTTTAAGTATATGGTTTGAAACGTAAAATAATCCTGTTTTAGGTCCAGCGTGTTGGCTATGGGACTACCTGCGTAGATCTGGTCAAGGAGGCTTTTTCTTACCTCTGAGTGGTGGCGTGGACTCCACAAGCACAGCCTGCATTGTCTTCTCCATGTGCACGCAGATTTGCGACGCTATTCAGAAAGGAGGTACTTATGAACGTCTTGTGTTTCGTGAATGAGGCGCGAAACGCGTGAAATTTTAAAATTATTCGTACGGCATAGTTACTAGAACTTTACGAATTGAAAGACGTGCCATCTTGCAAAACGGAAGTCATCAATGAGGAAAAACCTACAATAACGTCAAATTAATATTCTTTTTTTGCGATGTGGTACATAACGTGACTGTATAGAGTACACGCGTATTCAAAGTTTATTACTTAAAATATTGTCATAAAAAATACATATTATGTCTGTTAGCTTTTAGAATATACCTCGGGCTCTAGAGTAGGCTTCGGTTTTCGCTAATTTTCGCCGGCTTACGTACTGATGTTCGTACCGAGTTCTGATTTCAAAATTAAGTGTCATATTTGTTCCGATTTCGAAATTAAGTGTTAAGTATAGTTCCGATACTTCTATTACACGAATATATCCCATTCTATCCGATAGTAGCCGAGGTATATTCTAAAAGCTAACGGACTATACTTGGTGTCAATGTATTACTTATCGATTTTATTAATTGTATACATGCACCTACCGACTACATTCTTCATGCAATCCACACCATCTAAAGCATGTCTGGAAGAGATCGCTCTAAGCGATAAGACCGCCAATTGTATAACATCACTTAATAATTATGGTTGTAATTTTTTTTTTTCTGGCTGTGCAATAAAGTGTTCTCTATCTATCTACTTACTAACACTTCGAACAGTTGAAAATAAAATATGTTACTACGTCGCTACGACTAGCCAACTGTTAATTTCCAGAAAGCCAGGTCTTATACGATGTACGGAAGATTCTCTGCCAATCCGACTACACACCGTCAGATCCTATGGAACTATGCAACCGTCTGCTGGTCACCTGCTACATGGGCACCGAAAACTCGAGTCAAGAAACTAAGCAACGGGCGATGCAGGTAAATTCATATTCCACTAATACAACGTGTGGTTTTCGACAAACGCAAAACCTGGAAACTGTTACCTTATTGTCGCTATAAAACCGCTTCTAATAAGCAAAAGCTTAATTTTGAATTATTTTTTTATGCACCGTAACAGGTTTCAAGATTTTATTTATAGATACCTGTATTTTTGATTATTCAGTCCTTAAATATATCACTCAGGCTACATTCACTTCTGGACATTGGCCCCTCATTCCATCCAAGGCATGGTAATATGTTTACGTTACGTTATCAACCTTTGAATGTTCCCACTGCTGGGGCACCGGTAGGCCATACTCCACCAAGGGGGCCAAGTCCGGGTTGGTGGAGGATTGTAAAACAGTGGCTGGCCTTACTGTCAGAAGTTATCAAGCCGCCCATAAGGCCTCTGACATGGCTCAACGACTGCCATTACATGACAGCCGGCACCAACGGCTTAACGTGCCTTGCGAAGCACGGAAGCGCTCGGCTGTCACTAGCGGTAGTCACGGGTCGGTCACCCATCCTGCACCTGACCGCGCCTGCTGTTGCTTAACTCAAGTGACTGATTCCAATCACTCGGTTCGCCTAGGCCACGAGCTAATATGTTATGTCGTACTTAAACCTTAAACAGCGTAGATCGTCTATATGCTTCAGCATGAGGAGTACGACGGCGCTAGTCATGCGTTTTTTAATACCAAATTGCGACTTTCCTGTACAATAATAGCCGAATTCTGGAAGTTTAGCGCCACAAAACGCATGAAAATTTAAACAGAATGTAAAATGGCGGCCCTAAATCGTCTTTCCTTTATAATTCACCTTTTAAACTAGTGTTCTATGGGTGTTTTTATAAATTTATGAATAGTTTAATTTATTTCCACAAATATTGCAACATAACACTAAAATTAAATCCTAACACCTACCTACAATGTATTGGTGAAGACACCACTCGCTCGCTGTAGAGTGTGGGACATATTTTTACACCACCCTTTCAGCTTAATCTGCTTAGTACGGGACAGAATAGTTTTACGTTGCTATAAAATGTCAGCAAGCTAAGCATTTTTTCGTTTTGTTTCAGCTATCAAGCGAGATTGGCAGCTATCACTTCTCCATAGTCATCGATTCGGCTATCAGCGCTGTGATTGGCATCTTCACAACCGCCACAAGCCTGGTCCCTAAGTTTAGGACCAAAGGCGGGTGTCCGAGGCAGAATCTCGCCTTGCAGAACATTCAGGTAAGGAATAAAAGACATCATCACCGGCCCACCTCTGCTCACTGCTGGGTATAGGCCCTTTCTCCATCACGGCATTTTTTGCGGTCTCTCGCCATCGGCCATTAATGTTCAGGCGTCGGCCTGAAATAACAGTTATTCCAGGCCGATGCCTGAACATTAATGGCCGGTTTCTGAATTGAGAATCTCACTAAGTAAATACTTTAGTAGTATTTCTTAATGATTCGCGATACTCATACATAGTTATATATTACATACATACCCTCACGCCTGTATCCCAGAGGGGTAGGCAGAGACCAGGGACTGCTACTTCCCACGATCATGACAGATCACCTTCGCTTCATTAACGTTCATAAGTCGTTGCATGCACGCATGCCTGTTCCGGGTACTTTTTATCTTTCCGTTTACTAATACATCCCCTATTTGGTCGATGTATGTCCGCCTGAGACGTCCCTTACCAGCTCTTCCACTTACATTCGCTATATATATTTGTTTCGTCAATCTTTCTTCCTTCCTTCATTCTCTCCACATGTCCATCCCAACGCAATATTCCTTTCTCAATTCTAGTCACTAAGTACATCCTCTTTTAGTCCACAACGTACCTAATAAATAATCGCGTTTAGACCCGTTCGACATAGCTCAGAGAATCAGTAACCTGAAGTGGCAATGGGCTGGCCATATCTCGCGAAGAACCGACAACCGTTGGAGTAAACGTGTTCTTGAGTGGAGACCGCGACTCGGCAAACGTAGTGTAGGACGCCCTCCGACCAGGTGGGATGACGATCTGCGAAAAACTGCCGGCAGATGTTGGATGCGGCAAGCTGAAGACAGGGCGCTATGGCGCTCATTATGGGAGGGTTATGTCCAGCAGTGGACTACATAATGTGGCCTGAAGGAGAAGACCCGTTTAATATTTAACTAAATACTTAACTAACGTTCTGTCACTCTCTTTGCTGAGGAATTTGAAGAGACAGCACTACAGTTAACTAATTTGGTTAGCGAAATTCTCAATTCAGAAACTGGCTCTTAGTCTTAGTTTGAATGCTCGTCTAGCTTTAGTTTGATTACCTTGCCAGAGGTCGTCGTGGTCTTGACTCTGGCTAGGGGCCGCCGTTCCTTCATTCGTACAAATGGCCGTGGATGTTTTTCGTGTTTGTGATGTTAATGCCGTTAAGCCGTCGGTGCCGGCTGTCATGTAATGGCAGTCGTTAAGCCATGTCAGAGGCCTTATGGGCGGCTTGATAACTTCTGAAAGTAAAGCCCGCCACTGTCTTACAATCCTCCACCAATCCGGACTTGGCCCCCGTGGTGGAGTTTGCCCTAACCTTCCTACCATACAGGAAGAGACCCGTGCCCCAACTGTGGGGACATATAAATGGTTTATATCGATGTTAATCACTGGTAAAGTGTCCTAGTTTGGGACCTGGACAATTGTGGATGTTTGCATATTATATTAAGAAAAATTAAAGTAGGGTAGAATGTTATTTGTTCGTAGAATTGAAATTAGAGATAGTGATGAAATTATGTGCATACTGGCAAAGAATAAAAGTGCATTATTTTGAATTTATTAATCTTAGATATGGCATTTAATAGTCTGAATCAACTTAAAAATTGACAGCAAAAACGTCCTGACCACAGAACATAAAAAAAGAGTAGAAGTAGCGACATGACACATTAGTACGAAAACCAGTAACCAAACTGATACTTACAAACCAAACGCACACTAGGAATGCCAAGCTGCCATTGGTAAATAAAGTCAATGCCGAGAAGGTGTACATCATAAAAGTTTCAATTAAAATATGCACCTTTTTGTATTGTTAACAATGATCAAAGTCAAATGACAATGATGAAATTAGGGTTGACATTTTGTAGTAACGCTACTCTACACTAGATGGAACTACCGCCGCGTCGGACCGAAAATAACTTTTACCTAGTAAGACATAAAGTTCAAAATTGAAAAACAAGTACATTCTCAGTTTGGGAAGGGACAATGCAAGTTCTAGTTTGTCGATAAGGAGGACCTATCGACAAATTATACTCGTACAAACAGTTTACACATTAACGGCCGAATATGGATACTGGTACTTAGAAGTATTTTAGCTATTTCTTTTTTCCTGCGGGTTGACTGGTAGAAAATGCATCTTTTCTAAATTATCTTTTGTACAATATAATATCATTACAAGTGCGGAAAGGTTGTCATTGAGTTCCGACAAATGTCTACCCGAGCCGAGGCGCAGCCGAAGGCGAGGGTTGACAGTCGTAACAAGTTGCAATGACGGTTCCGCACGTGTACTGAACGACTATTTTTAATACAGTTGCGAAAAAATAAGCAATTTAATAAAGAAAAATTATTTGGAAAATTGCGCCAACCGTAAAAAAATATAAGCAGAGATTATTTTTCTTCACCCACTCTAGTAGGCAAAGGGAACTATGCCCATACAGCCAAGTCTTCAGAAGAACTTTTTTATTGATTTGAAATGAAAATGAAATTTAATGAGATGAAATGAAATGAAACCTAACTTAACTCATTCAATCAAATCATTAAATCTGATATTGAAACAAATTAGTAGCTCAAAAACTTCTATGTTTTTTTTTTTTTTGTAAAACCTTCATGATTGGTCTTTCTTTTTATTAGACATTATTTTTGAGAAAGAAAACGCACGAGTGCGGGAAAGGTAAAAAAAAACACGAGTGTGTAATAGCCCACATCTCGCACGCTATACGTCCCTGTAATACGCCACTTTTTTAGCATTTGTATTAAACAAGAATTAACACTAATAAGGTAGATAGACGCACAAATAAAACAATGTGGTAAATTTCAAATTTTAAAATGTTATCTCTTATTTAAAACTAGCTATAACCCGCTGCTTCGCGGGCGTTAGAAATTATAACACGGGAAATATCATGTATACTATGACTCAATTCAGATCTTTGTCTATCTGTACGCCATGTTTCATACGTTATACTAATTTTATTGATAATGGTACTAATATATTTCATTTATACGCAAGAGTCTAATACGGAAGTGAAGTACATTTTTTCTGGTATTGCTGCATCACATAAGTGCCACCTTCCGCCATTTTTAGTTTTTATGAAGTGTTCATGAAAATGCTCTGAATATATTGCGCTCATCGTCGTTTTGAACCAATTTTGCCTTCTTGTCGCTGCCATCCATTTTAATTTCGTATCCGGTTCCTTAGAAAACTAAACGAAAACTCACTTCCAAATTGTTTTGATTCAGAGAGGATTGTCGTAACATTGCCTAGGTTTTCTGTTGTCAACGGGGTAAGATGAAAATTACTCTGATAGTTTCTTAGATATTTCAGTCACTGATAAACTGGTGAAGAAAAACTATTTCGCGATCTATGTGCTCATGTCATGTCTTGTATAAAAAGTAGAAATGTATGAGCTCCAATGACAGTTTTCACATGCACAACGACCAGCCTAGATGAATCGGAATTTACAATACCTAAGTACCATTAAGTATGTATGACTACTAAGTCATAGACAATTTATCGATAGATTTTTATCATGTGTGCCCCCATCCGTAATTGAGTAGAATTCAAATTATGACAGAAATTTCTAGAGAAGGTACACTTTCTTCGATGAAAATTTAACTTTACTAACTAGTAAATAAAGGTGGTTTCACTTTCTCATTTTCTGATTGGTTTCCATGTTCATGTCATTACAAATTTAATTAAAAATACAATGAAATACGTCTTACCGATGAAATATTACGGCATGATCGGTATATTTTGGTCCCCAGCTTTTATTTTTGCTCTCTAACACAGCGCAACAAGGCATTTTAATCAAGTTTTCACTATTTTTTTCTTTCCTAGATGCGCACGGCAACTGAAGTAAACAAAACTGTCACCGACTACGCATAGGCAATACATTGCTAATGTGAGGCACGCGGGCACCGCCCACTTACGACTTCTACTCTTTTTTTATGTTCTGTGGTCCTGACGCACGTAGGTACCTATATATTCTAACAATGTAATAATTATCATAATCAAGTTTCCATTGTGAAAAAAAATACCTTGAATAAGTGTTAGTGGGTATCTAAAGTAATCCTTATGAATAAAAGAATAAATTTTGATGTTAACAAGTGCGGTGATAGCGAAGCGGTAGGACGCCTTCTTCAATCGGGAGGTCGTGGGCTCGAAGCCCGGCATGCACCGATGCTATTGGACTTTATACTCTAAGTCATGTACATTTGTGAAGTTATAGAAGCAATACCACTCGCTAACTATGAAGGAAATAATCGCGAGGAAACCGTAGTTTCTAAAGTGTTAAAATACATCAGGTCTAACTGTGATTGGATCATAGATTTAAAATGTCTTAAGAATTTATGTTTTTTAAGCATAAGTTTAGTTGAGTGTACGAACGTTTTAAGGTCGAATTTGGACCAGGATTCGCGCTGATTCGCAGAGCTCTGACGCGAGCTCCGTCTCGTTTCACCATGATTATATTTGTTATTATAATGTTTCAGTTCAAAAGCAAACATTCTATTTCCATTTGAAAACTAGCTATTTTACAGGCCCGCCTCCGCATGGTGTTATCCTACCTGTTCGCTCAACTCATGCTCTGGGTGCGAGGCAGGCCAGGCGGCCTGCTAGTATTGGGCTCTTCGAACGTAGACGAGGCACTCCGAGGCTATATGACCAAGTATGACTGCTCCAGCGCCGACGTCAACCCCATTGGGGGTATATCGAAGACCGATTTGAAGTCTTTCCTGCAGTACGCCAAGAATCGGTTAGTGCACAAGTTTTCTAAAGTGGCCTTTTTGGTCCTAGCGTATTGACTCGGAAGCGAAAGAACTAGGTTCGATTCCCAGTGCGGGCATGTACGTAGGTAAATAACTTTGAAAGAAGAACGTAACTAAAACCTAGTCGTAGGACTAGGTTATTTTCAAAGTTACGTACTTCTCCGAATTTGTGGTAGCAATATACCACACGCTAACGGTTAAGGAAAACATCGTGAGTAGCATAGAAGGCCTGAAGTATTCCTGCTCGCGACTAAAGGAAAAAAATCCCACGCATTATTTATAATCGACCTAGCGCTGCCATTTGTGATGTTATAATAACACAGAAGGAAGTTTTAAAAATATATTTATTTTGCGTATGGTATGTATGGGTTTAAATGCGAAACGTAGGCGATCAATCCACTCAGTCACTTGTACGTGGATAAGTTACTTTTAACTTATCCACTATATAACTTAACTTTTAACGTGGATAAGTTAAAAGTAACTTATCCACGTACGAGGTCAGGATAGGAGTGCCACAAGGGATCGATTTTGGGGCCGTTCCTCTTCCTCGTATATGTAAATGATTTGCCGTTCATGGTTCAAAATATGTCAGAGATAGTATTATTTGCAGATGACACGTCACTTATTTTTAAAATTAAGAGACAAGATAATGACCTTGACAATACAAATAATGCTCTTTCTCGGGTACTAAATTGGTTTACTTCTAATAACTTATTGTTAAACTCAAAAAAGACGAAATGTATAAAGTTCACTCTTCCAAATGTCAAAACGGTAGACAGCAATGTTTTATTGGGGAATGACAAATTAGACCTTGTGAATGAATCTGTGTTTGTAGGTATCACAATTGATGCAAAGCTTCAATGGGGTCCTCAGATAGAAAAATTAGCAAATAGGCTTAGTTCAGTAGCATACGCAGTCAAAAGAATTAGGGAACTAACTGACGTCGCAACTGCTAGGCTTGTTTATTTTAGTTACTTCCATAGTCTTATGTCCTATGGCATACTACTGTGGGGATGGGCAGCAGACATTGAGACCATCTTCGTCTTGCAGAAGAGAGCGATCAGATTCATTTATAGGCTGGGTAGTAGATATTCGTTAAGAGATTTCTTTAAAGAAACTAACGTCCTGACAGTTGCCAGTCAGTATATATATGAAAACATTATGTACGTTAGGAAAAATATCAGTAACTTTAAAACTTTAGGTAGCCAACACAATGTAAATACTAGAAATAAACATAAACTTTTGTTCCCACTATTTAGGCTGGCAAAGGTTAATACATCCTTCATGGGGCATTGTATACGCTTCTGTAATAAAATCCCTGAAGATATATTAAGCTTGCCTGAATCGCGGTTCAAAAAATATGTTAAGCACACTTGTAACGGTGCAAACCTCTTCACACCATTTTTATTTCTTTTTCCATCTATCATTTTCAAATATTTAAATTATGTACGTCACACATTCTTCGATTTCACTCATTTTTCACCACTACTACTTTACCCTTTGACCAGATCTGACTTTTTACCTGCTTCTCCGTTTTTATCCAGTTTTCTGTTTTAAAGTTACTATAAATCTACAAATAAAATCACACCTGAAGTCGTTCCAGAGTTTATTTATTAATTATAAAAGTTCTAAATCGTTCCACACTTTGTGCCAAAAGGGCTACTATAACATAAAGGATTATTTAGATGACAATGAGGTCTGGAATTAAAGTCAGTACAATGTATGAGCTCTATGTTTTATAATAATTATATAAACTATGTTAATTAAGGACTTTTGAAAAGACTAAGTTGGGAGTTTTTTTGTCCAGTTTTTTTGTCCTAAATGATCTAGATTTTGAAATGGACACCTAGTTAGAATTGTAACGTTCATTAAGCCGCAGTTTCTGTGCTACTTTGAATAAACCTTTTCATTTCATTTCATTTCATTAACGAGTAGGAGGATTGATATATTGTTCTATCATTGCGTCCGTTTTAGTAAAAATGTCACATAAACACAGACAAAGACATTGTATTGTTCAGTTTAACTTCTATTAGCAATATATCTATGTCTATGGCGGATAAGATAAGCGGATAACAATTTGGGTCACCTTTCAAACGGATTCGTTTGCGGATTCCAATTCATCCGAATGAGTTTAGAATTCGTTTTTATGTGCTGTGTTAACATGATGTTATATCCAAACCCATGCGAACGTTTCGTTTCGGCCGTTTCATTTCATTTCACTTACTACACAATGATCAACGGCCGAAACGTTTAAAAAAAATACATTTTCTTAACGCTCCCACAACTACGTCAATTTTGTCGACCAAGACATCTCCACGGCAGAACCGAAGCCGCTGATAGACTGTCATATTACACAACTACGGCCCATTTGCCTAACTAAACTATAGTATTTTCTAAGGTTAACACGAGCACTAGACATAATTAAAACTGTTTTTTATACGGATTTCACTCGTTTTATTATATTTTTCCAATTTTCTGACTTTTCGGCACTTTTACAGGTGCCGTGGTCTCGGATGACTGAGGTGACAGGCGTCTTTTTTAAAGGCATTAACTGGTAGTTTACTACCATCGGCAAAAATTACAAAAGTTAATTATGAAGTTACGTTCCAAAATAGGTCAACCAATTATTGCATATTTATAAAGTCAACAATATTGATTATTAGTAATTGAAGTTAAAATTAAATTTATAAACCAATTATATTACATGAACTTAAAAATATTAATTATTTATTGAAATTAAAATTAACTCTACAGTCACACTTTCGGAAACGTCGGAAAATTGTAAAAATATAATAAAACGAGTGAAATCCGTATAAAAACATTTTTAACTAAACTACCCAACTTTCCAGATTCTTCCTGCCGTCTCTCTCGGAGATCCTGCAAGCGCCCCCCACGGCAGAACTGGAGCCGCTGACGGACGGCCAGATCACGCAAACAGACGAACAAGATATGGGCATGACGTATGCGGAGCTTAGTGAATTCGGCAGACTGCGGAAGACCCATTCCTGCGGCCCTTACAGCATGTACCAAAAACTGGCCCTGACGTGGAAGGATAAATGCACCCCGCAGGAGGTAAGTGATAAGATGGCCATTTTCAATTACAAATAATTACAATTACAAATAATTTTAACATTGAAGTATAACAATGAAATTTATCAAAATTAGAACCCCTTTCATTTAAATTTAGTGCTAACTGCGGGACTAACCCATGGCTTTTTTGTATTATTTTACTTTCTGTATTTTATAACTACAAGCTGTAAGATCCCCAAATGTAAAAATAAAAATAATTTTGCGGACACCACATTTCGAATCCCCATTTATTTAACATTTGATTTGAAATATCTTTATTTTCGAAGAAATCAATCTGCATATAGGCGAGCTTCATACTTAAAAATATTTTCTTCCAGTTCACCATGGGTGAAGCAGAGAGTAAGGGGTAGTGCCAGAAAATAATAAATTTTAAGAAATTAATTACTTACTAATTACTTGCATATTTAGTTTTTGAGATAGAGTTTTCTTTCCCCCTGAAGGAACCTAAAATTTGGAAGAGATTATATTTTGCGACCAGTTGATTGGAGTTTCCTAATCATTTTAATATAATGTCTGCTCGTACTTATGGCTTTTACTTAAAGTAAAAATTTTAACTTTATTCTGTTATCACAATAAAATAAACCTAGAAGTATGCTGTGTCTCTGCAGGTCGCTGAGAAAGTGAAGCACTTTTTCCGCTGCTACGCCATCAACCGCCACAAGATGACAGTGCTCACGCCGTCGTATCACGCCGAGACTTACAGTCCGGATGACAACCGTTTCGACCATCGGCCCTTCCTCTACCGCGTGCACTGGAACTGGCAGTTCAAGGCCATTGATGACGCTGTAAGTTAGTTAGAACTGGAATTTCCGGACTTAGCCTCATAGTTGGGCCATTGTACAGTCGCGTTCGTTGCCATGTAAACACGTGGGAACCTTGTCACATTATTATATTCTTTTTAATGCATAACCCGTGCTAAGAACAATTTAATAAAAGCACGGGTTAGTGCATTAACAAGAATATAATAATGTGACAAGGTTCTCACGTGTTTACATGGCAACGAACGCGACTGACGCGAATCATGTTGGTACAGCGATATCATTCCGATGTAAAACCTAACTGCAAAGTAGGTACTTGGGACTGCAAGTTATGCAAATTACTTCAGCCAGATGTCGCTGCCTGTACGTAATACAGAGAGTATTGTAAAGAGTCTGAATGAGAATCTAAACAGTATTGCTTCACATCCAAATGGTGCTGGATCCCTGGTATCTGAAGAAAGTGTTCTGACGATGCTCTGCCGCCGCTTCCCGCAAAACAATGAACATCGATACTGACGTTGTACATCAGAGCGGTGGTAGTACGCCGGGTATTTTAATCGGGAGATCGTGGGTTCAAATCCCGGCATGTATCAACTTTGTTTTCTAAGTTTTGTACATTTGTGAAGTTATAGTAGCAATACCACTCGCTAAGTGTCAAGGAAAACATCGTGAGTATACCTGAGTGTCTGATGTGTTCAAATACCTTAGCACATGAAATTGCCAATCCGCAGTGTGCACGCATGGCCCACTCTCTCTCTCTCTCTGAGAGAAGGCCTGTGCCCTTTATAGGCATAAAAAATAATAACATTATAATATTTATTTTTTTCTGAGAAACCTAAAAAGACGAAGAGACATTTACCTAATTAGTGAAATTCTCAGTTCAGTAATACCGCCTATTTCTGTAATGAGCGTTTCTTTGCTTTCTTACAAGTTCCGTATCTCACGTACAGGTGGCGCTGATGTCCAAGGACAAACGAGCCTCGAACGCCGAACGTCCAACACAGACGAGACAGGTGCTTAACAAACTGAGCAACAGTAGTGCTAACAGTGCACAGTCCACTGCGAACGGACCTTATGGCATGCGTAGTGGCGACCGGAAGGGCGTCCTTATTTAGTAGTCCACCGTTTGTATCCCCCGCTTTGAAATGAGGTAATGTTGCACTTATCCCTATGTGATAATGCCGCACTTATGTAACTAGTTTTAGACCTAGATGTAGAGTATGTTCCCTTGTCTCTTAATGCCCGCGAGTGAATAATGTCACTGGTGGCAATGCTATCTGGCGATGATTTGTTTCCAATTAATTTCTTAGGATCAAATAGGATAATTCTGAAAAGACTATTGTTACTCAGATCCATTGATCTCTATATTTTATATACACCCTGAGTTACTTGTCACCTTGGGTTAATGATCGTGAGGATAGGTATGTAGTGCCTAAGTATAGTGTGTTGTGAGTAAATAGTCTGGCAAAGCTAAGTTTGTACCTAAAGTAGGAAAACAATGCAAGCACAACGAAATGGTTCTAGTTTAAAAATACGATAGTCACGAACTTCGCGTAATATTTTTGTCTATGGCTATTCGGGTCGCAATAAAGGGCCCATTGAAAAATAAATACTTTTTTTTTACATTTTGCCTTAGCTTTGTCAGATACTTAGTTAATCGTAGTTTGTATTACTTTCAATAGTTGTATTATGTGTATGTACTATTGCCTCGCTGGACTAGCCGTTAAGACGCTTGGGTACCAAGACAGAGATCTTGGGTTCGACTTCCACTGGAAGCCGCTGTACATTTGTATAAGTGGCCCCAGTCTGGGTGTATTTTCATGTTTGTGACGTCCTTGCCTGCTTACCTTAGTACAGGGTATCCTAGTTTGGGACCATGTCAAGTGATTCTGTTGTGTAGAAGTTATAATTATTGTAGGTAACGTTATTGTAATTATGATATCGCCTATTTTATGATTTAAAAAGAAATGTTCAAAATCGTAAAATGTTAAAGTACAAGTACCTTTTCGTAGTATGATTATGCGTGCTACGAGTATACCCAAAGAGTGAAAAAATAACTTTTGTTATACCTTTATGATTTAATCGATAATCCGGGTGTGCATTTACACAGTCGCCACATCGCGTCAAATGACGGTATGGCAAATTTTTTAGGACGCTAAAATATTTGGCTTGACGTAAAACTCTGAATTTCTAACGTTCCGCAAATCAGGGACTGAAAGCGGTTAGAAATGGTACAAGTTTTTAATTAAAATATTGTTTTAAAGTGGTATCGAAATTTATTTGTTTATTGGGTTTGAGGAAAAGCATGAACAGAAAGTAACAAAATAGAAGGTACATAGGACAATATTCCGACACTTTTATTTCGTATTAATTGGGCTATGCCATTTAGGTATATTTCTGTTTTGCGGCGGGTCGACGTGTACGATGTATTTTGCCTAATGCCAAAATGTACCGGTAACAAAAATATGTTCAAACACGAAATTAAAGAGCCTATTTGGAGTAAATGTGTGTGGGATACCATTTTGCCCATGCTATGTTGACGCTTAACTGTATTTTAATCAAACTTAGTTTAGGTAAACTAAGTTTGATTAAAATACCTATTTGGAGTAAATGTGTGTGGGATACCATTTTGCCCATGCTATGTTGACGTTTAACTGTATTTTGATCAAACTTAGTTTAGGTAAACTAAGTTTGATTAAAATACAGTTAAACGTATAGTATAGTATGGTATAGTAAATAGGCTCTTTAATTTCGTGTTTGAACATATTTTAAAATTAGGTAATTTTGTCGGGTTTCGACTCACATCTTTAGGGCTCTTTGCATAGAGGCTAAATTGGAACAAATATTATCACTGTATTTTGCGCAGAATAATATAATGTATTGACGCAACTATTTTTATTTACACAGCTCTTGTAAGTAAGCGCTTTGAAAGTGTATTGTATTCCTTTCATGAGCTGCTTGCTCTGAAAAGTTGAAGACTGGGGCAAAGAACATTTTAATGTAAAGAGAAAAATTTTCGTGCCTTGTACTCTTTTCGTGAGGAGCCGAAATATCTCCAAAAGATCTAGATTGGCTAGCCATAGTGAGTGCTGGTCCCTACATTTATATATGATAGCGAGACTTGGGTATGGCCGAAAAGAATCACGAAAGTAGGATTAATACAGTAGAAATAAGGTTCCTAACAAGTGTGTGTGATGCTACTACATGATATGCATTATTTTGATTTGAGAATGTTGTTGACTGAAAGAGGATGTAGTGACTAGTATTGAGACAGGAATAATAATATATCGAGCGAATGTGGGTGGAAGATGTCCAGACAGATATACTTCGACCAAAAAGGGGATGTATTCGTAAAGAAAAACTGAATAAGGCTGGCCGCACACGCACGGTTTCCTGATCAGATTTCCTGATCAGGAATTCCGTGAGTGTAGCGCATACATCCGGTTTTTCTTATTAGGTTTTTTCTTGCCAATATTTAGAGTGACATCTTCGTGAACACACGTTTGGACATGGATGACGAAACATTGATTGCCATTTCACTTTTACTAGTGCTATGTACGAAAAAGCGGAATCGTCATTATTGGGTACACCCATTGAACACTCAAAGAATTAAAGAGAGATAATTCCATCTCAAAAGAGCACAACTAACTAATACCAATCCATATAAACCTCCTTGCAAATGTGTTCCCATGCCAAATCTTTCACATCCCTGTTGTGATAATCCGGATTTTCAATATCCCATATGCATGAATAATTTTACCAACCACTAATATTAAATTTTCTGGTTCGCTTATTTTAACGCAGTTTCATACAAAACCTGTCCACTCAGCACGGCGCTCGCGCGGTTCTGAACGAAAATTTCCGTTCGTGTGCGGTAGGTAATACAAAATGTATAGACACGCTGCGTTCGGGATGACGTCATCAGGTTTTTTTCCGTTCTGCCAACCCGAACGCGCGGCTTTCAATTCTGAATGACATTCGGTTATTTTTCCGTACGGAAATTGTCAGAGCGTGTGCGCCTTGTTGAATATTTATATGAAAGACGTGCATTCGGGTTTCCGAATCTGAGTTCCTGATCAGGAAACCGAATCAGGAAACCGTGCGTGTGCGGCCAGCTGAAAAGTACTCGAAACTGGCGTGCGTTCCTGCAACGACTAATGAATGTTGATGAAGCGAAAGAGATCGGTCAGGATGGTGACAAGACGCAGACCCTACCCCTCCTGGATACAAGCATGCGTTTAGGTTAGGTTTACAAACAATTTGAGACTTTGAGTAGCGTTTGGGTGTATAGGGAAGAGCGAGTGATCATGCTCCTCCACTATAAAGGGAAATTTCCCGCCAGGCAGATCGTATGCCTGGGGACGGCCGGTCCAACTATTGTTAGTCGGACGTTATATTTGTGCTATGTCATTAAAACACTTTGATTGCGCGATGCAGGAATATTGGAGTTAGTAGTGCGCGCGCAGAGTTGACATATGCTCGCCACATTACTCCCCTTCAAGACCGTAGCTACGCATAGCTAGGTCTGATAGGAATCGAAGTCTGTGCTCTAAAGCCTGCAAGTGCCAGGTGACGCTGAGTCAGTGAGTCGACTAGCGGTTGAGGGTGTTTGGCGGCTAACAGTCACTTCACCGGCGACAGTACCATGGAGACCGCGCATGTGGTAGGAACCGGTGAAGGCTGCTGTACCACTGGCAACGTGTGCTGTTGCTGTGTGGCTGCCGTGCCGATGGGTTGGGGGAAGATCACCATCAGTCCCTGTAGTCGGTGCGTTGACTGTAGTGGAACTGATGAAGTGAGAGGGAAGAATGCTGGCCTTGCTTTGAGACTAATGTATGTGGAGTGCTGCAAGAGCGAAGGAAGGTTGACGATGTTCTGTCAGGGGTCACCACTATAGGGAAGAGCGGGTGATCGTGCTCCTCCACTATAAAGGGAAATTTCCCGCCAGGCAGATCGTATGCCTGGGGACGGCCGGTCCAACTATTGTTAGTCGGACGTTATATTTGTGCTATGTCATTAAAACACTTTGATTGCGCGATGCAGGAATATTGGAGTTTGTAGTGCGCGCGCAGAGTTGACATATGCTCGCCACAGGTGTATAGATTTAGCAACATTTACACGATATACGTTCAGACACGCAACGTGTGACAAGATGATTTTTGTACGCATAAGTGAATTGTCGATTTATAATATATTTACTAAACTCAGACAGTGATAGATTTTGCGTCGTTCTCGCGGTTAGTGCTTATATCTTAAATTCATACTCTATGTCGATATTAGACCGTCACCGGTGTCACAGGAGAAATTAAATTATCTTGTGCTATCAGCGTTTGTTGACAGTTCTAGTAAGATTACGGCCGACGGCTGACGTTTTACATTTTGACCCTTGCATTTTTGTATGAGTTTTGTTCCGTACCGAAATAGCACGCTACGTATGTACTGTCAGTTCTAAATATTGAAAGTAGATCCTAATAAATAAGTTACGTCCAGTAAGAGCTCAAATAAAATGTTGTGAACTGATTATTAGTTTAATAAAAAAAATAACGAGCATTTAATTCGCCTGTGTAGTCATTTAGCTTTTAGAATATACCTCGGCTACTATCGTATAGAATTGCATATATTCGTGTAATAGAAATATTTCAACTAATATGACTCTTAACTTTACACACCTTTTCAAAATAGTGAAGACAAGTTTTATACAGAGCAGGAAGTAGTATTACACTCGTGTGCTTTCGGCGAAAACCGAAGCCTACTCTTGAGCCCGAGGAATATTCTAAAAGCTAACAGACTGTACCTATGTATAATCTATACACTAGTTGAGACCAGATCGTTGCTAACCAGCTTTTACTTTAAATGTAAGTTATGATAATTATTGTTGCAATAAAATGTTGTTTTCAAAATTACTCCTACTTACTACCTATTTATTTTTATATACTTATATTAATCCTATTTCACAGAAACAATGGATTTGACCCATAAATGCGAACGACGTTTTTCCGAATTGAGTAAAAAATATAACGCAGCTTCAAAAGAGAAAAAACAGCTGTGCCATTTCCACGCCAAAGTTTAGTTAGTGCCTTCCATCTCGTATCTCCATAAGCCAACGTTTTTTCAGCGAGTTCTTGACTCTAACCAGTTGGCTAATTTTGTCTCTACTTTTTCCCCAAAGTACCTACTGAAGTCCACATTTATCCACCGCTGGACGCACCTAATTCCAGCACTGAACAAATGGCCTCCGGCGAGGCACATCACTTTTTCAAGATCACTGCGTACACTAAAATGTATGGAATAGCTATTTGTGTTGCCCCATACGCAAATACGTCTTTAATGAATAGTATAGTTAATATACTTTCGCCCTTTCGGAAAAAAATTTAGATAAACGGTGTATTTTATGAAAATACAATTCCTCTAAAGCACTCCTCAAGGCAGCTTAAATAATCTGCGGTTACGTTTATTCCTTTACCTCAGATTACTTAAACCGCCTCTGAGGAGTGCTTTAAGCCTTTTAAGCAAACCCTAACTCTTATATTACAGATGATGATAAACCTTGAAATACAATATTGTAGGTCACACAGCCGGTCCGGAATATAGTTCATCAATAATACACAAAACGAACGACTTTTGTTAACTCTGAAATCGCAAGAAAATATCATCTGTTACATACTAATGTTACCACCTGCGGCGTAATGACAATGAATGCTTTATCGTCTATAATTTTAAATGTGTACCTAAAGAACTTTATATTTTCACTTATCACATTTCCATACTTAAATTTGTTTTAACGACGAACCTCCCGTTTCGGATATTTATAAGATTTAAGATGTTTAATAAGGTAATTTTATTACACCCCTTTTTATGATCAACTACAATTCGTTCAATACAACTGACGAGTCAGCCACTGATAGCAGAGACCACAGAACAAAAACGTATGTCTGTGGCAGAGGCTTTGTCTGAACAAACAACCTAGGTAAATAAAATTACTGTTGTTTGTCACCACTGAATCATACGATATTATACAAATGTTTGCTACAATTTTATTGAATTGTTACATCGATATTATTTCTTGGTATAAATCCTCCCTAAGAATTTAAAGGTGCAGTAAAAGCATTGAATTTTACTTCAAATTCAATGGTAAAAGTAATCAGTACGCTCAACTATGCTTAGATAGAAGCTAGATTCTTTGATTTATTTATCTTGCGAGTAAATGCAAGGTTACTGCGAGGGTCTAGCAATGTCAGGGCCTCGCGATTTTTACAATCCCTATTTGTAGAGAGACTCTTTTTCTGAGCGGTCTGTGTCCTGCAGTATGACGTATGTTGGCTATATAAAAAACGGACAAGTGCAAGTCGGACTCGCCCACCGCTAGTTCCTTACAAAATTGTAGGTATTATACATATTAAATAGTTCAGGTATCGAGTCTCGTAGTTTTTTGCGAGCTTTTCCTGAACTTTAGAGACTATTAATATGATTCACTTAGTAAAATACGGTATTACTTGCTAAATTTCATAGTTCTAGGTCAACGATAGTAGCCTATAAAGATACGGCATAAACGGCCGTATCGTTTTTACGTTAACAAGGAAGTTTGTTTTTTACAACTTTTCACAAGATAAATAGTCTTGATAGACGGATAAGCGTTCACTTTTTTCCTTTTGCGATACGGAAATGTAGAGGATGTCACCGTGGACCCCCGGGAACAAGCGAAGTAATAATAGTTGTCTTCGCAGCGTCGGCCGTCGCCCAGCAATACCCAGCCAACAGCGAAGAGGGGCCAATGCATTGAACAGACTAACGTTGGAGAGGAAGGACCATTAGGTAAGCAAAGTTGATTACTACTAATGTTGAGTAGATAAAACCTACGCTAGGTATAGCTGACCCAACCAATCAGCCCATACTCGTCCACTGCCGGATATAGGTCTCCTCCAAGCACGCCACTTCTTTTTTTTCCTCGGCCATCCTCAGCCAGCCGCTGTCAGCAATCTACCTCAGACCGTCAGACCAATTTTGTTTCAACGTAAAGAATTTATTTGAGTCTAATCGCGATTACTTATTAGGTAAAACGTAATTACCTACCAAATTTCCCGAAGTTTCGGCAGCGTTACAGTTGCCGTGGTCACGGGTAGACTGAAGTCAATTGTTGTGGGTAGTCACTTGTAGTTTTTCGCAGTTGGCCGACACATTGAATATATAACTATGTATGTGAATCGCGAAACATTAAGAAGTAGGTAGTAAAGAAGAAAGAATAAAGTTCGCTGATTTTTTACAATGTGAAATGTAGGTAAGCCGCTGCCTTCGGGCCGTAGTAGTGTAGTGGAGAAAAAGGCAGCGGAAAAAAAGTCCACTCTGACCATCTTTTCTCAAATATTAAATCTAGTACATCAGTTGCCACCAATACGTATGATAAGATTTCATGATTGCCATCAATAACTTCACATGCATTAGTGAATTGTCTTACAAAAGTAAGGAAACCATAAGTGCTGCGACCAGACACACAGATAGCACTCGTTCAAGAGCATAACGCAGGGGTCAGCTATCATCAGTGTCAACCATTTAGGAGGCAGCTAGATGATCCGGCCACCACGCCACCATTCGAATGACGTGTAGCAAACCTGCAGATTAAGTTCTTGTCAGTAATAGAATGTATGATATAGTTATTAATTATCTACTGAGATCCATTTTGTGCATCGCGTCTACAGTTCATCGAGTTTAACATGCGCGCAGTGACGGCATGAGCGACTTTGGGGCCCATTCTTGTATGGCGTCACACGAATTATTCCTCACATAATTTTTCAAGCCTCCGCAAGGACGGATCCATGTCACTTGCCCCATTTGTTTGATCGCCACTCGAATGATATGACATCACATATTTCAGAAGTAATTAAATGTGGAGCATTTTCAAAATTATTTACGGTCCTACTTATAACCTTCTTCTTCTTCAGGCTATATTAGTCCACTGCTGGACATAGCCTTCCCCTAATGAGTTCCATAGCACAAGGTTGTGCCATCATTGGGGGCTAACCTTTTTTTTTTTTTTCACCCAGGAGAAACCCCAATTACGGGTACCACCGGCTCGGGGGAGCACAGTGGTTATGTCGGACTCCCCGCCCTGAAAAGGGCGGTATACCGACTAAAACTCCTGGGGTGTTCCTCCGCACCGCAAAGGACGGGGCCACGGGAACGCTTGCGCACACTTCCGCAACCCCGTCTGCGGGCGCCCTTTCGGGCACTCCTTCGGCGGCGCTTCTGCCCCGTCGGTGCTCGACGACGGGGCTAGAAAACGCCGCATCTCTTCGTTGGAGCGCATAGGGGCCAAGTGCGTATGATCTCGGCCCCCATACGCCCCAACGCGCCGCCCCCTCCATCCCATCGCAACCCGGTCGATCATTGGGGGCTAACCTAACCCAACGATCCCTATAACCAACGCCCTATAACCTAACGATCATAGAAAAATATCAACGCGATTCAAACTTGAAGCATTATCTAAGGCACTTCTAGAAATATACTTGGTAATGATATACAGGGTGTCTCATTCAAATCGGTCAGTATGGGAAAGTCTGAAACTATAAGACATACGAAGATCTGTTCTGAGGAACCATGTCATCGATTTTAATAACAAGAAAAACTGCATTCATACATTTTAAAAAACATCAGTACTCAGTTCGGGAATCGAACCCGGTGGTTTTGAAAAAAAAAACCTACACTATTTCTATTTAGATATCGATTGTGTAGGTCTTAAGCAGTAAATGTCTGTATGAAACATGATGTCTAAAATGCATTGTTTTCACATGTTTTAATTTATTTTAGTAGGTGCTCGAAGTGACCGCCGCCTTTTTCAATACAATATTCAACACGTTTAGATACGATCTTAATCTTTAAATAAGTATCTACATACTTAGTTAAAGTGGGCTTTTCAATTCATTGTTAGAGTTTGATTAATAGTAGTTTTTTTTTTCAAAACAACCGGGTTCGATTCCCGAACGGAGTACAGATGTTTTTTAAAATGTATGAATGCAGTTTTTCTTGTTATTAAAATCGATGACATGGTTCCTCAGAACAGATCTTCGTATGTCTTATAGTTTCAGACTTTCCCATACTGACCGATTTGAATGAGACACCCTGTATAGATTTTCGTTACAGTCAGAAGTTAGACTCGGAACTTGTAACTCATTCCCGCCCCCTCTGCTATAGTAATATATGGAATATGATAATTTAATTGAGAAACATTATTCATTTAAGTTGGTATTTATTATCAAATAAATTATTACACTATTTTTCTTCTTTTCTGTAGGTACTGTCCGAGAAGGTACTGTGGGTAGGTATGTTGCACGCCGGGCTTTCTACTTTTTAAAACATTTTCATAAAACCTGAAAGAAATACTTGGTATCATTATGTAATAATTTAGATTACCTGAGTAGGTAAGTAGATATATAGTAGGTATATTCGGTTATATTTGATGTGTGTTTATTTCTTCTTCTTCTTCAGGCTATATTATGTAGTCCACTGCAGGACATAGCCCTCCTAGTGTCTATTTGCTCAATTTAAAATTAAATGTAAAATAAACTTTGAATACTAACGGTTTTATGACTAGAAATACGATTCCCCATAACATTTGAAAAACACTGATTAAAGAAAACATATTAAATAAACTGCCTTTAAGGAGTGCTTTAGAGGAATCGTTGTATTGTGAATAAGACCGTTTTTATGTAGCTTAGCAGGGCCTACGCCTTGTCTCAGACAGTGTTAGCTTAATTACCACAGGTTTAAGCGCTGAGGTATATGAACACCTCAAACACTCAGGTGTTAAGTTTGTTTGCGTGAAATTTTGCTTTCTAAGTTTTTTCTCAGTTTTATATTGTCCAGCCTTCACAGCACAATATTCCGTTAAGCATTGTCCTAAATAAAATATGGTTTTAGCATTTATCTAACAAAACCACACAAGCCACAACAAATGGTGCAAAGTTGATTTGTTCAATTTGTTCATTAAGTACTTTTTCTGTACCTACTGTTTCACTTGTTTTGTAGTATGTATTGAGATTTTTCTGTACCACTTGTAGTAGTTATTTACGAATTAAGTTTCTATCCATAAAAAAATCAGAAAAAAGATAAAATATCATATTTTTTTTACGAAAAAATTTTAAGAAATTGGACCAATTTAATCAACTGAACTTCAATGTACTATGCATTTTGGAACAAAACTTTAGGGTCTTACGAAACTTAGTAATGATATTTTCGGTGGTCAAGTATTTGTGAAAATATATGCATACATATTGTTCGTTTTTGTTGAATTAATTTATTTGCTAAAATGGATTAACAACGCACCGATGTCGATATCGTTATCACTGCAGGATCTCTATTTTTGAATCACTCATCTCGCGTCGAGCGCTCAATTTGTGCTGATTTTCGTTCGACATACGAAATACCATATTTTTTAATCACTCGACTGCAACGAATGGTCCTTACCACTCGTCTCGTATATCGATCGATACATTGACTGTCAAAATTTTTGTTAATTTCAAATCGAGGAGTTTGTGCTTTTGTGCCGAATTGATTTTTTGTGTCGACATTTTCTAACAAAAATAAACCAAAGTCTTATCATTTACGATCTATGATAGTGTTTTGTTTGTTTTGCAACTAAAGGCATAGATTTTTCATCTAAACAGCCAATAAAACGAAATATATTACGTTCTGTTTCCGTTACGGTAGTTTCCGGTTTTTGTAATTTCTGCGTGGACGATAAAATACAATACTTCAAATTGTACAGGCAACACTTCAGGCGAACGATTCAAAAATACGGAAAAACGATATCATGCGACTTAGAAGACGAGTGTGAATTATGTCGCATTCGATGATACAATTTCATACGAGTGTTTCTAAAATAGGTCTCCTGGAGATCTATTTTTGAATCACTCGTATGAAATTGTATCGTCGAATGCGACGTAAGTCACACTCGTCTTCTAAGTCGCATGATCTCGTTTTTCCGTATTTTTGATTCCAAATATCCATTAAGGGTTAGATATTCTTCATAATTCATTTTCTACACTGAATATCGCAATATTTACAATCTACAACAGTTATCAGGAGCAAATTCACATTTATCGCTAGGTAGGTATCTGTGCGCAGCACAATACAAATTAACACAAATTTTGACAATTAATCTATCGATCGACATACGAGACGAGTGGTAAGGACCATTCGTTGCAGTCGAGTGATTAAAAAATACGGAATTTCGTATGTCGAACGAAAATCAGTAGAAATCGAGCGCTCGACGCGAGACGAGTGATTCAAAAATAGAGCTCCTGAGCAGTTTTTCATTCATTATAATAAGAGAAGTAGCCTTAACGAACAGTTAATAAATGGTTCAATATTTTTTTAATGTTCTTTTGTTCCAGTTTGTTAGTCCCTATATATATTATGAGGTACATGAAACTTACCTGACATTATAGACACCGGTACTTTCATTATTGTTCCCATCATATCCCCCCCAGGTGGACCTAAAAATATATAGGATATAAGAATATTTGTATTGTACACACCAGAAAGTAATTACAGAGATAACAATAACTGTTGTAAAAAAAACACTGTCAACTGCTTACAGTAGTATTTAGTATTTTATAATATTAGTTATATATTAAACGCGTCTAATTGCGATTATTTATTAGGTAAAGCGTAGTTTCGTTAGCGTTACAGTTGCCGTGGCCTCGGGTAGACTACGTTACGTTTTACTTACGTTTTACCTCATAAATAATCGCGATTAGACACGTTTGATATATAACTATGTATGAGTATCGCAAATTGTTAAGAAATTATTTTATAATAACTATTAGTTTTTCCGTCAACAGTGTTAAAGGTCTCCATGCAGAAATCACCATATTTTACTAACCGACTTCATTTTACAGAATATGTTTGGAAAAAGCGTCAGACCAATCTCACAAACACCTAGGGTCACGGACTTGGAACTAGATAGCATTTATGCCAAGAATGGCAGTTTCGGCGTTAATGCTATCAAGTTATGGGTTCTTTAGTTTAGGTTCGCGGTCACGGAATGTAAAAATCACTATAACATGATTGGTCTGACACTTTTTGAAAAACGAATCTGTAAAAGAAGATACCTAACTATGTTTTTTTCTGTAGTGTTACTACGAGTACATGGAGACCCTTAAACTAACTCCCGATGAAAGCGTACTGGACTCACTATTTACAAAATGGCCTTTAATGGCCTTGTCAGTCTTACGCTACGTAGTGAAAATATCAACTAGCGATAGGTTTGTTTGAGATCCTGATTTTAAATCCCAGGGAATTTAAAGTTTACTTTTAAACGTGATAATTATTTTAGTGCATTTTTTTAATGTATTAACCCCTTAACCAGGTCTTGGTATAATAGTTCTCATTATAAATTGAACATTATCACTTAGAATTAAAGTCCAAAACCAATGATAAATCTATACTAGCTGTGCCCATTAAAGGGTAAATCTAAGATTTATGCCATAACTTACTAGGGGCGGCTGGTGAAGCTGGTGCGGGTGTTGCTGCAGAAGCTTTAGCCTTCGCTGCGTCATCCGCAGCTTTAGCGTCGGCTGCAAAAAGAAAGATAAGGGTACATTCGCTAGAAAAAATATTATCTCCTATATTAAAATTATACTCGGTATAATAATATTAGTCCTACTGAACATAATTAGTTTTCAGATGAGTCACCCATCTACCTGACAATAACATGACAGTCTGTTTATTGCTGATCAGAAAACAACAATAGAATAACAATTATTTCGAAGAAAAATATGTTATAGTAAAATTCATTTATTGTTTTTGTAAAGTACCAACCGGCGTGCGTGCATGCAACGACTTATGAAGTTGATGAAGCGAAGGTGATCTGTCAGGATCGTGGCAAGTGGCAGTCTCTGATCTCTGCCTACCCCTCTGGGATACAGGCGTAACTTTATGTATGTATGTTAACAAAAAAAGTTGACTGTAAATTACGTCATCTTTTTTTCAAAAAGAAAGAAAATTCGAATACGTGGCCGTCGAAAACCGCCTAATTTCACCTTAACTTATTAAAAACTAAACTACTCACCGGCAGCGTCAGGTCTGGCAAACTGTAAAAGAAAAATATATATTAATTTAATAATTATTAACTTAAACCGTATCTAATAGACTTATTTCTTTAAATTTTCCTTTTTACTTTAGGGAATTAATGCATAATGACTTGATACCCATATTGACTTTGTCAGTCCTATCGTGCCCACTTTAATTATACTTACCACCACCATACCACTACCAAATAGTACAATATTGTTAAAAGCAGACTATTACCTACTCACAGTAATTTTAAAAGCTTAGCCGCACTAAAGTTTGGCTCGGTTAGAATGCTCTACAAAATGTATGTATGCTGAAATCTTTTTTGCCACTTCCGAGGACATTCCATCAACAAGTGTAACACATCCTCAACAACTCCACATTTGGTACAATTGGGCAAATCGACTTTATTATTAGGTACGCCAACTTATTCGGAGGTGCATGTCCACTGGGCATTCTTAGATAGATAGATAGAGAACTCTTTATTGCACAACCAGAAAAATATTACAACCATGATTCTTAAATCTAAGTAATGTTATACAATTGGCGGTCTTATCGCTAAGAGCGATCTCTTCCAGACAACCTTTGGATGGAGTGGATTGCATGAAGAATATAGTCGGTACGTGGTGCATGTACATAAATAATTAAATCGAAAATATATTGATAACAAACAGCAAGGGAGTGCGAGAATATAATTACTTATAATTACCTACGATATAATGTACATATATTTAAATAATAATATACATAGACACCTAAAAAATAAATACATATCCAATTAAATACATATAGGTAAGCAACATATACTTAAATAATAATATACATAAATACCTAAAAATAAATACTTATACAATTAATACATATTAATCTTATTGCAACTATGATGCCTAAGCTTAGAACAAAGGAAGCAAGTTGTTTCGGGTGATCCTAGGATGCCCACAGTCATGGTTTTTTTTTCAAAATACTCGTTCTAAGTATGCTTATTACTACTTATTGCCACTTATTTCGGAATTTACAAAAAATGTCTTAAAAATTTAGTTAATTGCATGAACCCTGGCGACTCCTCTATATCCTGATGTGTGCATCTAAGGCACTTTTACTGTCCGTGTATAGGTACATACAGTATACACGGACAGTAAAAGTGTAATAGTATTTTAGAGATACCTGCTTACTAGATTCTAAGTTTTCATCCACGCGTGACAAAGTCATTATTAATAATGCGTTAGTAATAACGGATTAGGACTTGTCAAATTCTCTCATTTTTACTAGTCGGATAGTACTAAATCCAATTATTTGAACAAATCTCATTAGATCATAATTTTGTAGTTTTTGTAAGAAATTTAATCGGCACTTTAATTTGAAAGCTTTAATTATAATGCGAATAATACCGTCGCATTCCATACTGAGACTGTAGTCTGTACTTGTATGTAGGAAAGTGATGAATGTACCAACCGAATTTTGGTTTGCAAGTTTTGTTCATTTTAACTCACGCAAAGAAACACCTGATCTTAAATAGCTCTAAATTTTTCGTAATCTCTGCCCAAACACCATTGACGACATAAACCACACAATATAACTCTACATTCAGCAGTAGGTAGATTATTGCCCAGAATCACGACCAATCCGCTATTTGACTCTCTTTTCAAGTAAGTCTTAAACGGTAAATAACTCTTCCATTAGACCAAAAAATATTTTAGTATATTTTTAGTATATTTTTATGTTGCTTTTAGGTTCTCAAAAATATATTAAAATATTTTTGAGAACCTAAAAGCAACATAAAAATATAATTTAAAACTTTATTTTCCTAAACAGCCAAAAACGCGGTCAGCCATTTTTGTCTATGGTTTGAAGTCCAAAAAATTGTAAACAAAGTTTGACATTGAATTTTCTGTAAGTGATCTCTGAGCATAGTGAAATAACAACAACGCAACCATGATTTCATCCTTTTGTTATTTTGTTATTCGTGTACCCAGTGAAATGAACATTCGCAAAACTTTGCTCAAACTTGCCAAAAGAGACTCTTTATCAATTGAAACTCGGGTGTATTTATGTGTAGATCACTTTGATGTAAGTCCTATAAAAATCAATGTCCACTGGCTCCGGCTGAAAGATGTTTGTTTACATACTTTAGAGGCTTTCAAGATGGCGGATACCGTTTTCGCCGTTCCGAATTAAACGAGGAAAAAAATTTTTTACTTTGCAAATTTTGCAGCCATCCTGCATACTTACTTAACAAAATCAATATATTTCTGTTTCTTACGTTAAATACTATAGGAAATATTCATTTATCGCGTCAAATTTAATACGTGTCAAATAGCGCATTATTCATTATAGATAATTGTAAAATATAATTTGGGATTTACTCGTTCATTACTTAATCGGATTGTGATGTTCGTCAGACTAATCGACAATGAAATTATATATTCGTCAATTCATTCAGCTTTTGTTCGGTGCTTAGTTCCAACGTTTATACCTATAACTCGGCCTCGGTGGCGCAGCGGTTTTGCACGCTGACTGTAAAACCGAAGGTCTCGGGTTCGATCCCCGGCCGGGTCAAACCAGGAAACGAACTTTTCTAGTTTGTCTCGGGTCTTGGATGTTATCTAACTATGTATTTATTGTATTAAATCTATCGTCGAGTTATTACTTATAATATAACACAATTCATTTAGTTGTACTTAGTATAGGGCTAACGAGATCGGTGTAATATGTCCGTGAATATTTATTTATTTATACTTTTATGTGGACGTCAATGTTCTTATAACTTTGTCATTGCTAAAGTTCTCGATGCTAGGAAGAGACCTAAATGCAAGAGCGCAGACAAAAGCCGAGTCAACGCCTATCATGTTAGTCTGGCTGAAGTGTACGATGGAATGTGTTACGATGTGGGCCTATACTTAAACGATAAATAAATACTTACAATCTGGACCACCAACGCGGTTAGAATAAGGACGCTTAGAATTTTCTTCATATTTTCTAGTCTTGTAAAATATCTCACTTGCACAAACACTGAGTTAAAACTCAATTGCAGATCCTGAAAGACTGTGCCTGCCTTCAAGTAGCTATGGTGTTATATACGTGAAAATGGTAACTCACACTGCCTCATTGTCTATGTACACAGCCACGACGAACACATTTGAACAAATACTGTATTACGCACGAAATTAGGTTTTACAAGTTCGCGGAATCTATAGAATAATGTTAGTAGGCAATAAATTAACGCGAACGTCTTCGCTTTTGTTCTAAGGGACATTTTTAAGTAATAGATGACGACTGAAACGAATCGTTTATGTACGCGGTAATGGTTTCAATGAGTACTGAACAGGACATAAATACTTGTTATTGGACGTGATGTACTTGTTTCCCTGAATGGCAAATGTTGACGGCCGTACGTGACGAATTATTTTGGTGACGAACTTACTGGATTATTTGTTACAATTTTGGCCTAAACAACATTGGCCTCTGCATCTACGTAATGAGATGATTTATACAGCGTCCAGTGATATCTTCACTCACACTAGATGGGTGAAGGGACCGCTCGGACGCTGCAGTGCCTGGGATGTGGTTTTAGATGGTGTTGGCTTGCCCAGCACCTATACCTTCCTGACTACTTATTCGGCCTAGCCCACAGGAAAGACTAGTCAATACGTGCGGAGCAAACTAAACCGCGGGTTTCCTCACGATGTTTTCTTTCACAGTTCGCATGTAGTATTGGGACTACAAGTTCGCAAATGTACGTAACTTTGAAATTAAACAAAGTCATACATGCCCCCTTCTTCTTCTTCAGGCTACATGCCCGCACTGGGTATCAAACCTGGC
The DNA here is from genome assembly GCA_934045075.1 of Yponomeuta sedellus. Taxonomy (NCBI): domain Eukaryota; kingdom Metazoa; phylum Arthropoda; class Insecta; order Lepidoptera; family Yponomeutidae; genus Yponomeuta; species Yponomeuta sedellus. The sequence goes on along the minus strand of OW203722.1, from coordinate 15,928,152 downwards.
TCTCCCGCTTGAGAGGCCATTGTTCTACCTATTGGGCTACTACCGCTTCTTAAGAAATACGTAACAAGTATAAAAACAATATTTTGAAACGACTGAGGAGTACTTACTCAGTAAGTCAAATAAAATTTACATTCGGGCATTGCTTCAACTCAACCGGTCTGAAACATTTTCGAAAACATGATTGTGATATTTATTTGCAATTTGGAGAAAATTTTCAATTAAATTTTGGTTTTTCGGCATTTCACTCCTAAAGACACAATAAAGTCAATATGAGATCATCATTTATAGATAAGTACGACTTGTACCAACTAATATGTTCTATCCACTGCTAAAATGACGAATATTTCGAAAATTCGAGTCAGACCACAACGGTCAAGTAATAAAAATCAAAAATCTATTCAGGCTCATCAAGACAAGTAAAAAAACTAGAAACATTTAAATAAACCCATAAAAGTAGCTTTACAACTTATAAAAAGTAGAACCCTACATATGGAAATTTATTCAAAGAGGTACAGATAAATTTGTAAATAAAAAGATAATAATAAACAAAACTCTTCTGTCCTCAAATAAATCTGACTATTATAAATAGGAAAACTGGTAAAACCATAACCAAATCTTTGTGATATTTCATGAAAAATGTTACCATCTTTCATGAAATATCACAAAGATTTGGTTATCTTCGTATCATTTGGTAACCGTCAAATGAAGACATTCTTGCGCCTTTGATACAATTCTTTCCAATTGATTAATTGGAAAGAACTGTATCAAACAAATACGGCACTTTTATACAAACTCTTCTCCTGATATTGTATCTTGTATGTCTATCTTGAAAGTCAATCCGGGGTCGTGCGATCACAAGTTTTCGTTCGCCTATATTGATATCATAGTATTAAGGCCTTTTGCGGTGCTAACCAGCGCCACCAATGGAATAATTATCTGTTTTATAATACGTTTTTTTTTACACAAAGTAAACAACGAAAATCATATCTGTGATAACTATTTTTAGAACCTACGATGAACAACCTAGAATTTAAATCGATTTCCGCGAAAACGGCTGTTTTTAGCGGAATTAAGAATTTTGATGTTGGTTTACTTTTTGGAAAAAACGTATTAAACACAAGTTATGATTTTTATTCCAAAGCGCCTTAAGGCATTTATATCGATAACATATTTTACATAAACCATTGCTGACATATTCCATAAAGACTTGCGTCAGCCCATAGGTAGCTTATTTAACTCGAGTTAACCGGTTAAATCGATCATTTAGTATGGAAAATGGGGCCTTATGGAATATGTCAGCAACGTTAGTTATAGTCTGTTAGCTTTTAGAATATACCTCGGGCTAGGCTTCGGTTTTCGCCGATAGCACGAGTGTAATACTACTTCAAAACTTTTCTTCACTATTTTGAAAAGTTATGTTAAGTTAAGTGTCATATTACCTATTTCCGATATTTCTATTACACGAATATATCCGTTTCTACCCAATAGGAGCCGAGGTATATTCTAAAAGCTAAATAACAGACTGTACCTCAGTAATAGAGGTCCTATTACTAATCTAACTCGTAGCTCCACGCTAAGCGATAATTTATAGATGGGCATATAATTTCCTAAAGCTAATGAAATTGTAGGATCGTTCCGTTACTTAAACACGTGATCCTAACACCGCTTTTCTCTCGGTCTCTGTTTTACCAATATTGAGAAGAATATTCGAGAGCATTGATTTACGTACTATACTTACGACTTATCGATTGAATCGAACGATCGAATACTTACGAAATTTAATAATTATTAACTCCTCCATTACCAGAAATTTGGTTTCACGCAAAGCGGTCAACGACGTACGCTGGAGCCACAAAGCTTGATTACCTGGAGTCATGTTAGATACACATAATTTATAGTGCATGGGAGTAACGTAAGGATGTGGTGCTGCCGGTTTTTGTGACTTGATGAGACTAATTACAGTAGTAAAGGGAAAGATGTAGAACTAATGAGATCACATTTAAAAGGGAGGGTTTAAAAGCAGACGTTAATCGTATAAAATCTAGAAGTATACAAGTAATGAAAATGTGAGTACCACACGTATCTAAATGATTTATAATTTGTGGTACAAAACATGTCCGAGATAATATTAAATGCCTTCGATTAAACACTTATTTTTAAAATTAAGAGGCAATAGTAATCTTTACAATGCTATGCATATAATGCTCTCTTGCGTGTATTACATTGGTTTGATTGGCAAATAATTTGTTTCTTAATTTAAAAAAGACAAAATTTGTATTTTTTATTAGCCGAGAATAACATTGTACTTATTTTAAATAGAGAAACCAGAATTTGGAGAATATTCTAGACATCACAATCGATAAAAAACTACATTTACTTAGCCTCTATGTTTGTGTCCCACTGCTGGGCGTAGGCCTCCCCCAATGCAGTCCAGAGTTATCAGTCCCGCCTCAGACCACTCCGGCAGATGGTTGTCGAGATCATCTCTCCACCGTCTTCTAGGCACCGTCTTTGTCTTCTTCTAGAAAAACTACATTAAGGTCCTCATATTTTAAAAGTAGTGCACAGGCTTAGCTCTGCAGCATAGTTATACACTAAAAAAATAGGAGGGTCGCAGACGTTGCAACTGTTAGGCTTGTTTATTGTAGTTACTTCCATAGTACCTATTTATGACGTCCTACCACTTATGTTCTGTGCGAACATAAAACTACGGTATACGGTCAGCAGACGTTTAAACTATCTTTATCTTGGAGAAAAGAGCGATCCGGTTTATTTATTTAGGTAGTAGGAATTCGTAGATTTCTTTAAAGAATTGTCTATTATGCAATTAGTTAATAAAGTCGGATTTAAGAGCGAGAGCCATAGATGGATCCAAGCAAGTGAAAGATGATTCAAGTGAAATCTTTACTTGCGTGTGATTCATGGCCTTCGTTATAAATCCGTTTTATTCAAGAGTTGCTTTATATTACCATGACTACGACAAAAAGAAAGATATTTAGCTAAAAGATACATTTAATAAAGAAAAATAGAAGATTTAATTAATTAAAATGCTCATTACACTATTTTTATTTTTAATGCACTAACCCGTGCTAAGGAACAAATTTAAAAACCTATTTAGAGGCTAAAAATTTCACCCATGCCGGGATTCGAACCCGCAATCTCTGGCTATCCGTACCAGCGCTCTACCAATTAAGCCAATGGGCGACTCACGGCATCAGTGAAATTTCGAACCTCTTTACAATATTCTCTGTATTACGTACAGGCAGCGACATCTGACTTAAGCAAATAGCATTACTTACAGCCCCGACTACCTACTTTGCAGTTAGGTTTAACATCGGAACGATATCACTGTACCCACATGATTACACTATTTTTATTTTTAATGCACTAACCCGTGCTAAGGAACAAATTTAAAAACCTATTTAGAGGCTAAAAATTTCACCCATGCCGGGATTCGAACCCGCAATCTCTGGCTATCCGTACCAGCGCTCTACCAATTAAGCCAATGGGCGACTCACGGCATCAGTGAAATTTCGAACCTCTTTACAATATTCTCTGTATTACGTACAGGCAGCGACATCTGACTTAAGCAAATAGCATTACTTACAGCCCCGACTACCTACTTTGCAGTTAGGTTTAACATCGGAACGATATCACTGTACCCACATGATTACACTATTTTTATTTTTAATGCACTAACCCGTGCTAAGGAACAAATTTAAAAACCTATTTAGAGGCTAAAAATTTCACCCATGCCGGGATTCGAACCCGCAATCTCTGGCTATCCGTACCAGCGCTCTACCAATTAAGCCAATGGGCGACTCACGGCATCAGTGAAATTTCGAACCTCTTTACAATATTCTCTGTATTACGTACAGGCAGCGACATCTGACTTAAGCAAATAGCATTACTTACAGCCCCGACTACCTACTTTGCAGTTAGGTTTAACATCGGAACGATATCACTGTACCCACATGATTACACTATTTTTATTTTTAATGCACTAACCCGTGCTAAGGAACAAATTTAAAAACCTATTTAGAGGCTAAAAATTTCACCCATGCCGGGATTCGAACCCGCAATCTCTGGCTATCCGTACCAGCGCTCTACCAATTAAGCCAATGGGCGACTCACGGCATCAGTGAAATTTCGAACCTCTTTACAATATTCTCTGTATTACGTACAGGCAGCGACATCTGACTTAAGCAAATAGCATTACTTACAGCCCCGACTACCTACTTTGCAGTTAGGTTTAACATCGGAACGATATCACTGTACCCACATGATTACATGGGTGAAATTTTTAGCCTCTAAATAGGTTTTTAAATTTGTTCCTTAGCACGGGTTAGTGCATTAAAAATAAAAATAGTGTAATCATGTGGGTACAGTGATATCGTTCCGATGTTAAACCTAACTGCAAAGTAGGTAGTCGGGGCTGTAAGTAATGCTATTTGCTTAAGTCAGATGTCGCTGCCTGTACGTAATACAGAGAATATTGTAAAGAGGTTCGAAATTTCACTGATGCCGTGAGTCGCCCATTGGCTTAATTGGTAGAGCGCTGGTACGGATAGCCAGAGATTGCGGGTTCGAATCCCGGCATGGGTGAAATTTTTAGCCTCTAAATAGGTTTTTAAATTTGTTCCTTAGCACGGGTTAGTGCATTAAAAATAAAAATAGTGTAATCATGTGGGTACAGTGATATCGTTCCGATGTTAAACCTAACTGCAAAGTAGGTAGTCGGGGCTGTAAGTAATGCTATTTGCTTAAGTCAGATGTCGCTGCCTGTACGTAATACAGAGAATATTGTAAAGAGGTTCGAAATTTCACTGATGCCGTGAGTCGCCCATTGGCTTAATTGGTAGAGCGCTGGTACGGATAGCCAGAGATTGCGGGTTCGAATCCCGGCATGGGTGAAATTTTTAGCCTCTAAATAGGTTTTTAAATTTGTTCCTTAGCACGGGTTAGTGCATTAAAAATAAAAATAGTGTAATCATGTGGGTACAGTGATATCGTTCCGATGTTAAACCTAACTGCAAAGTAGGTAGTCGGGGCTGTAAGTAATGCTATTTGCTTAAGTCAGATGTCGCTGCCTGTACGTAATACAGAGAATATTGTAAAGAGGTTCGAAATTTCACTGATGCCGTGAGTCGCCCATTGGCTTAATTGGTAGAGCGCTGGTACGGATAGCCAGAGATTGCGGGTTCGAATCCCGGCATGGGTGAAATTTTTAGCCTCTAAATAGGTTTTTAAATTTGTTCCTTAGCACGGGTTAGTGCATTAAAAATAAAAATAGTGTAATCATGTGGGTACAGTGATATCGTTCCGATGTTAAACCTAACTGCAAAGTAGGTAGTCGGGGCTGTAAGTAATGCTATTTGCTTAAGTCAGATGTCGCTGCCTGTACGTAATACAGAGAATATTGTAAAGAGGTTCGAAATTTCACTGATGCCGTGAGTCGCCCATTGGCTTAATTGGTAGAGCGCTGGTACGGATAGCCAGAGATTGCGGGTTCGAATCCCGGCATGGGTGAAAATTTTTAGCCTCTAAATAGGTTTTTAAAATGCTCATGAAAATTGGAACAATTTGTAAAATGAAATATATTTAAAAACCTATTTAGAGGCTAAAAATTTCACCCATGCCGGGATTCGAACCCGCAACCTCTGGCTATCCGTACCAGCGCTCTACCAATTGAGCCAATGGGCGACTCACGGCATCAGTGAAATTTCGAACCTCTTTACAATATTCTCTGTATTACGTACAGGCAGCGACATCTGACTTAAGCAAATTGCATTACTTACAGCCCCGACTACCTACTTTGCAGTTAGGTTTAACATCGGAACGATATCACTGTACCCACATGATTACACTATTTTTTTTTAGCCTCTAAATAGGTTTTTAAATTTGTTCCTTAGCACGGGTTAGTGCATTAAAAATAAAAAAAAAATAGTGTAATCATGTGGGTACAGTGATATCGTTCCGATGTTAAACCTAACTGCAAAGTAGGTAGTCGGGGCTGTAAGTACCTAATGCAATTTGCTTAAGTCAGATGTCGCTGCCTGTACGTAATACAGAGAATATTGTAAAGAGGTTCGAAATTTCACTGATGCCGTGAGTCGCCCATTGGCTCAATTGGTAGAGCGCTGGTACGGATAGCCAGAGGTTGCGGGTTCGAATCCCGGCATGGGTGAAATTATTAGCCTCTAAATAGGTTTTTAAATTTGTTCCTTAGCACGGGTTAGTGCATTAAAAATAAATAAAAAAATAGGGTAATGAAATATATTTTGTAACATATTTTTTTGGTTTTTTTATTTATTCAGATTGAAGAGTTATCAGCTTACAAAATCATCCTAGTAGAATAAAAATAGGTAACAAAAAGATATAAGAATGGATTTTTCTTTACATGAAAAGCAGTGCTTATCTTAAAGACTTATTTAGTCCCTCGAACTATTATTGAACTCCGTCTCGGGTCTAAATAAGTAACTTTCTCTCCTAACAATGTACATTCACTGTTTTCGTTCAATATGAAGTCGGTTAAAAATAAGTTTTTTGAGGGGGAATAGTTTGGATCGGAATCCAGACGATATCGCGCTTTTAAGCTTTCTCTCCCGTCGTGTCGCATTCGTCCGTATGGGACAGCATGCCACTACACTGCACACTGGTCAAGACGAGCTGTGACAATCCAATTCCTAAACTTAACCAAAACAAATATAACAGATTAATATTATATTTGTCTTGGTTTAAGTATCATAATAGGCGTATCGTAACGTCACTTATCAAATAATGAAAGATTTAACGATATTGACGGAATGTACATATTAAAATTATTAAAACACTGATTTAGTTTTATAAAAAAAAGAGATTACCAATATTTTCAATAAAATAAAAGATTATAATACTGCTTTTAGTCACTTTGACTGAAGCACCCATCACACTGTATGACGTCACGCTTAGGTTAACATTGGTAAACTCCCGTGCTTTGTTGTAACTACTAGTGATTACGATGTTTCTTTACCTGGGCGTGACGTCAGTTTCGACGCCATAACACTGCGAGCTGTTCCCATAGATTTAAAACAAGTTTAGAAAAATGGCTTTAACCTTTGTTAAGCCTTAGTTTATTACTGAAATATAAATTTTTATGTAAATAATAAAGGTGTCCCCACATTTTGGAAGAGGTTTTAAAAATATTTCGTCATGCCTATTAAGATAAAACGTATCGGCAACACGGTTATGAAAGAATAAATAAACATGCTATGAATGTACCTACCACTATTTTACTTAGATAAAAACTAATTAAATTTCAAAAGCTAACTGCAATTGAATTGTCGTATAGACTGAGACTGAGGCCGCGACTCTCAATATGAAGCCAGGATCAGCAATGTAAACACCGTACACCGATGAGCGCAAGTCTGTCATTTCCAATGTGCTAAGCACGCTTTCGCATAGCTTTGCGTGATTTCCTGAAATTCATAAGTGCGTTAAGAAACTGTGAACTTATTAATGTGAACTAATAATAATAATAGCTAGGTATCACACATCACTGGTACTGGTCAATCTAGGATACCCTGTGCTATAGTAACCAGGCAAGGACGTCAGAAACATGAAAATGTATGACGAATATTACATGTAAGATCATGACACATGTAGCTATGTGTAGCTATCCGTAGTAAAGTTTTTATAGAGATAAGTATTTATGTCTGGCAAAACAATATTATCCAATTTGTGGAAAGGAAATTGTATTAGTTCTATGCCTACTGCTATTTAGACAGTTATGCGTAATATCAATGATAGATAGCTAGATAACACTTTATTGTACATAGAAAAGGAAATTACACAGATATTCTTTAACCTAACAACAACAACATAACATTTACATAGAAGCACATACATTGCTTCCGGCCCCACACTAGGATACCCTGTGTCGTGGGAACTAGAAACAACGACATCACAAACATGTAAACATCCAAGACCTGGGCTTTTTGTTTTTTTGTTCCCAGCCGGTATTCGAACCCGGACCTTTTGCATGGTAGGCAGACGCGCTACCGCTACCTAAGAGTACCTACAGACGGCGGTATTATCACTAAAAATTATCTGACAACCTTTGAATTTACGTTCATATAATCCTAACCATCTATATCAGCTTTCTGTATATTGTAGCTGCCTATAAGTCTGTTCTGGTGTAACTGGGCATGGATTAGATTACCAAAACTCGCTTGAATAAACCCATATGCCAATACGAGCTCCAGAAAGACAAAATCTCCGAACGCATTACTCTCTACGTCCTAGCTTTTACTTTATCTGATCTGTACAGATAACATACGTAGTTTTAATTACACTGATTGAAAAAATACTTACTATCTATGTCGGCTTTTAGTATAATGTAGCTGCATATAAATCTGGTCTGGTGTGACTGGATATAAACCTAATTAGTAAAACTGACTAAAACCAAACCCATTAGCCAATTTGACGCGCTCCAGAAAGACAAAATCCCAAAACGCATAACATTGCTCTCCACGTCCAAACTCTACAAAATAAAAGGTTATTGATTAAGTTCATTGGTAAGGTAAAACTGCATCACTAGTATACAGGAACATTCTATCAACTGATGTTGGAGTGTAATCTTGAATCATACCTTAGAATCCTGAGATTGCATGTACAGAACCAAGTTTTGAACTGCAGTGAAGTTCACGACGATTAATGTTATAGCACCCAATGACAGCTGAAAATGTATTCAAAGAAAATCGAACATTTTCAAATCTCACCCTACCTAATCAATTAAGAAATTATAATGTTCTGTAACATGAATCCCGGCATGCCGATCTTTTGCGGATGATATGCCCCAATAAAATGAACAGAGCGGGCGATGGATAGATAGATGAATAATTTATTTGCGATAGGGCATGTCATTGTTGTAGACCAGTTCACGACAGCAAAGTTCTCAGGCAGGGCTCGTCATTCATTCTACATAAGTGAAAGTGAAAGTGAAAAAAGTTTTATTTACCACACAAAAAAAAAACAAATAATAATTATTGTCTCTTCACATGTTTGTGGTAAAAAGGAATGGGCTGGTTGCCGCGTTTATCACATTTTAAAATGCAATTAATAAATAATAATTTTCTATGCAAATCATAATCCTCAGCCATTTGACGCCCACTACAAGACATAGGCCCCCCTCATCGTTTTCCAAGCTTCACGGTCTGGTGCCGCCGGCATCTAAATAATAATAATAAATGTTGTGTATTTTTGTTTTTTAATTTCATGAACAATGTTACTTTAATATTATATTAAGTAAATATAATATTAAAGTCATGAAAATGATTTAGTTTTTTAATATTATGGAAAAAACTACATCATTTTATAATCCACTTTAAAATGTTATTCCCCTCATGAGGTTTATTCAGGTTTTGAACTATACATCCAGTTTTATAGAGACATTCAAAATAATATATTCTGTTAAAAATTAGGAAACCGGATAAGAAATGAAGAAGATTCGGCGATTTTAAGTTCCAAAAACGGGCGCAACCTGGCGCTGTACGCTTGACACGCCAGGGTACGCTTGAAACGAATTGAGTGTTCTCGTGACGTTTTAATGTCGTATAAGTGATAATGTCGACATACAAATTTGTACTACACTCAAATGCAAGAATACGACAGTGATCGCTCCCGAAAAACTATTTGTTCGGGTTCCACACAACGAAAAAAATTTAAACAAGTGGTTTACATTAAGTGTTCGATCCGATTCTAGGACATGCCCCATATACATAACATAACATAACATTTACATACATGCACATACATACATCGCATAGACCGAAGACTTTATCATTTCAAATAATTGACGAGAACACCCGAATGTCAAATAATTATGTTTTTTTTTTTTAATCTTTATTAGTTTAAAAGGGTTTGGTACACAAGTGACCATGTCACCCTCGTAAATTCTATGCTATGAAGTTATGTACAATATCCAGGACTACAAACTAAATTGATTCCATCCTTGCCTTTAAACCAAACCTTACTAACTTATACAGCATTTTAGCTTCTTCGGAATTTGGAAGCGCTAAAATGCTGTTACAACCACCGACCGTGGAAAAAATTACGTTACCATAAATTTGTTCCCTCACACTACTATTACGCAGACATTCTGTGAGTATGTGCTGTACATCTTCAACCACCCCGCACACAGAGCAGTTTGGAGAGTTTGTTTTTCTCATCAAAAAAGCGAACTTATTGAGAGGTAAATGGCCTGATCTTAACCGTAAGGCAGTCACAATATCTCGCCTAGCCAAATCCGATGAATCGAACCAGGGTGACCGAGTTGGATGCGATTGAATTGTTTTATACCATATGCCCATTGTCAATGACCGCTCATCAAAATACTCTTTCCACAAGGAGTGACAATCATTTTTAACTGTGGGTAAAATATCTGTATAAAACGGTAAAAGTTTTGTCGGGTCACCATCAGACTTGGCTAGGTCCGCCAGGCGGTCGGCTTCTTCATTGCCATAAATACCAATATGGGATGGTATCCACTGCAAGGCTAGAGTTCTTTTACATTTCGCAAATTTTATGATCATATCCAGAATAGAATAGGCTATCGGTGAACATCTAGTGCTAGAGGTACATCGAGCCACATGCTGGAGTGCGCTCTTAGAATCAGTAAGTACAACACATTTCTCAACATTCAAACTAAAACAGTATGAAATTGCTTCTGCCAATGCAAAAAGTTCAACAAACATTATTGACAAATTTGTTGTGATCTTGAACTTTACTGAAATATTATCTTACAAGTCAAGAAATGCTGCACCTATACCGTCAACCCCTCTAGAACCATCTGTATATACCTTATAATAGTCTAAATAATTATCAGCTAGAAATTTATCACATATAATATATAGTTCTGTCGTTTTGTATCCCCTTTTCCCTTTATCAATACCATCAATAGAACTATTTACAACATTATTAACATCAATATTGCTCACCCAGGTCTCTAAGGAAAACATCTCCAACTTTTCGGACTGATGAATTGAACAGTTTTTCAGTATTTGGTGGACCTTTGCCAATACCGGGGTCTTTTTGTTTCTCCAGTATAGGTTGTCATTACAAGACGCAGAGAGTTTACACAGTAATTCTATGTTAGAGTTATCTTGAAACGACCGGGACTTAAGCCAGAATTTGCTTGCCAAATACTGACGTCGCAAGTGCAATGGTGTAAGGGCAAGCTCACTTTCCATAACATGTATAGGAGATGATCGGATAAAACCACCTATTACTCTCATTGCAGAGTTTTGGATCTTGTCTAGCTTGTATAGGTGGCTTTTGATAGCGCTGTCGTACACATAGCTGCCATAGTCTATTCGGCTACGAATGATAGCTATGTACAGTCTCCTCAAGTGTCTAGGGTGTACCCCCCATTTAGAACCAGCCAGTACCTTGAGAATATTAACAAATTTAGAGATCCTTTCAACTATCTCATTGATGTGTTTACCCCACTTTAACGCACAGTCGAGCCACATTCCCAAATATTTGACAGATTCTACCAGTGGTATCGATTGACTACCTATCTTAATTGCAACCCTTTGCCATCTGTACCCCCTACTAAAAAGGCAAACGTGAGTTTTTCGAGGTGATATATCTAAACCTACTTCATATATAAGCATACATAAGGAATTTAATGCGTGTTGGATTATGGCTTTCGCCTCAGAAATGTTTTTGCATGATGTATAGATAACAAAGTCATCAGCGTAGGTACCTACTGCGAAATCTTGGAGTTTGTCGATTTACAAATGTGGAGTGTGGCTATGTTAAACAAAATAGGAGATAATGACCCTGTGCGAGTCCTTTACCGGTTTGTCTTGATATTTTATTACCATCAGCTGTACTTATAGAGAGATTTCTAATGCTTAAGAATTCGTATACATACCTACAGATCTTGCTACCAATACCAACATTATTGAGAGTTTGCACTAAAGTAACCACATTGACATTATTATAGGCACTTTCAATGTCAACGAAACAAGCCAAAGTTACTTCGTTATTTGCAAAGCTAAGCTGGATGTTACAAACAAGTTGGGTGAGATTATCTAAACATGATTTTGTTTTCCTGAACCCAACGGTATCTTGAGAAAAAATACCATTTTTCTCCAGATACCATTCGATTCGATTTTTTATTACTGAGTGAAATATTTTACATGGGCAAGATAGCAACGCAATTGGTCTTACTTGAGAAGATCTCGAGTTGGAACTGCTATTGGACTTGGATTTTGTAACTAATTTAACCTCTCTCCATTGATATGGAACGAATCCAAGCGCCAAGAAACTATTATATATCTGTACCAAATATTGCTTGCCAACAACAGGGATATTTTTTAACATGGAAAATGTAATACCGTCCTCACCCGGCGCGGTATCTTTAATTTTAATGGTATTTTCTAGTTCAGCTAGGGAAATTGGTGTCTCTAGTGCGTCATTTGCCGAATAATTTATTGGTGGTTCCGGGGTTACAAAATCCGGGCACAGACTTTGCATCAAATTTTCAGCTGAACCATAATCTATTTGTGTTCTTTGTTGACGATAACCTTTCAGCCACCGCATACGTTTCCACATTTCCCCTGCACTAACGTTTACATCCATACCACTACAGAACTCTTGCCAAGCTTTATCCTTGGCTTTACGTATGATTCTCTGAGCATTCGATATTCTGTCTTGCAATCTCTCCAAGTTTTCTGGCGTGGGGTTTCCTCTAAAAACTGCTAATGCCCGCCTTCGCTCTGCGACTGCTTGGGAAATGCTTGCACTCCAGTAAAACTTAGGTTTAAATTTCTGTGCACGAAGGGGATTATTGCAAATTTTCAGTTTAGGGATACACTCATCCGCGGCTTTGTTGAAAATATCAAGAAACATATTATAATTACATTGAGGGTCATCACTAAGTGAAAAGTTATTGGAAAAACATTGTTGGAGTGTATTTTTGTAGGAAACTCAGTCCGCCTTCTTAAAATTTCTTCTAAAGGAATTACTGGACATTTCGTTCGCATTTATACCTATACTATACATAATAATAAGGTGGTCACTGCCCAGACTTTCATTTGTGACTCTCCATTTAAATCTCAATGCGATATCTGCCGACACAAACGTAATGTCCGGGGAGCTACTCTGCATTCGACCATTGACGAGCTTGATCCGCGTAGGTGAGCCATCGTTTAGGGAGACAACATTTTTATCAATTAAACAGTCAAATAAATGAGATCCCCTTGCATCTGTTCGGCTGGACCAATTATAATGGTGTGCATTGAAGTCACCTGCAATAATTGTTTTATTTGAACACAAAGAAAAGATAGTATCCCAGTCATTTTGCGTGGTATGCACAGAAGAAGGACAATACAGAGACAGTACGTCTTCAATACATTCACAGTTGAATAATTTTAAATGGACCAGTTGAATACCGGTGTTTGACAACTCAGTATTAAGACATTGAAATTTGATAGACGTGTGTATAATTATTGCCACTCCACCGTAAGAGTCACATCTGTCTTGACGGATGATGTTATATCCACTAATTCTCAAGGTACTGCCTGGTTCCAGCCAAGTTTCTGACAAGATACAAATATGGATTTTCTCTTGGGCTAACAACAATTCTAATTCTCTTAACTTCGGGCGAGCACTTTGGGCATTCCATTGAATAATATTTAACTCAATTAACCTACTATTATTAGCCATTGCAATTAAATACAGACTTCAACAAGGGTATTTCTGACACGTAATCGACTGCTGCACACATGATATACTCAAATCACATACTTAGCGCATAACTTAAACTTTTCCTCCCACGAAACGTTCTGTACAAAGATTAGGTCTTTCAATTTTCCCAGTAACTCATTGAACGTACTTCCTTTGCTTTTGTTGGTATGTTCTATCTCCTCTTGTGAATCACTTGAGTTGATTAAAGTCCTTGGTTGTTGATATTAAGAATAGTTGTCACAGTTGTTAAGATTTCTCATGTTCACTTTTAAATAAAACCGTATTAAAACACAAGTTATGATTTTTTTCCGTTGGTGGCGCTAGTTGGCACCCCGACGCACCTTAACATTAAATTTCACTAGTAATGTGGAACGTTTAATCTACCTACTGATGTTGCACCCAAAACAAACCTTGTGTGCCGTCCAACCAAAGTGGTATTTCAGTTTTTATGTAATTATATTACTATTATTACACTTTTTTGCACGGGAAACATTTATCAGGACATTACATAAAAAATAACATGTACAATGGCGAATCTATGAATTTACATGGTAAATAGCGACGGTCGACTGCCTGCCGCTGGCTTAGTTGGATAAAGTGTCTACGAAAAAGAAGCTGACAGCTGTTAACAGTAGATTAAGAGATTGTTGGAATCAGATGAATAATAGGAGAGTTTGATGTGATTTTAAATTATATCATGGAATCCTTAGATTGCATATACAAAACCAATTTTTGAACTGCTGTGAAGTTTGGGAGGACCAATGTGATAGCACCCAATGCCAACTGAAAAAAGCTTATAATATCAAAGAAATCACATTTGGAAATTGGGAAGTAAAGAAGGAAGACATTTATTGGAATAAATAAACATATCACAGGAAATTCTATTCTATTTCTGACAAAAAACAAAAAAGATCACAGTTGACTTTAAATGACAAACTTATTAGCAGTTGGTAAAGACATGCGCATTGACACTGACTTGCAGGTAAACATGGGAGTTCATCAACCTCCGGCCGTACCCGAGAAGAAAAAAAGAAGAAGAACCGAAAAATAATTAAGAAGAAGAACATTTATTATTTGTTCGCAACCAAGGATAAAGTTCCCTTAATTAGCAACTGGTTGCCAGCAAAGAAAAAAAGTCTTAATTCTCAACGGGTTACGAATCACAGTTTCGAAAACGGCCGGAGGGAGTTATCTAATGTTTCTTTGAAGGACGAACGCTGCATACCTACTCCTGTAGTTCCTGTTAGTGCTTGGACATCCACTGAAGCCATATCTTAAAATTATGTTTATTCTTGAAGGCATATAAGGTACCTACTACTTCTGAACGAGGACAACCTACTTCACATTTTTTTATTAATCTTTCGCATATCTATAATATAAAAATCAATCGCTGAATGTGTTGGTAAGCGCAAATCTCGAGAGCAGTTGAACCGATTTCGCCGATTCTTTTTTTTAAATATTCCTTGAAGTACGAGGATGGTTCTTACGGAGAGAAAAAAAAATAATCGACTGTTAGGCGGCACGAAGTTCGCTGGGTCAGCTAGTAATATATATACCTTAATATATATATAATATGTATGTAAATTTGCGAATGAGGTAACTATTTTTATTCGACAACTATAAGGGTGTAGCCTCATAGGCTCCAGCCGATTTTTCAATAGTTATTAATCACATTTACCAAGCGACCTTGCCCCCCTTTGCTGGTCGTTTTGCCACATAAACCGAAACTACGGGACAGCCCAGCCGCAGGGGGGAAGTGGATCAAACAACGAAACTAATACTCGTTAGACTACAAGTTCATTGTCAATACTTGAAGGCTAATCTCATTATAAAGCTGTAAAATAGGTATAGTCCGAAACACCTTAGCTATCCACTAGCACCGTATTATATTTTTTTATCGTTTATTTGTTGCGCATGAACGTAGCGTGTTTGATTTCGGATGTGGAACTTTTGTAACCCGGGTCTGTGGGTGGGCATAGCATGGGACGTGGCATTTGGAGGAAAAGCCTATAATCAATGGGGGCGACGGAGCAGTGCGCTGATTATTGTGATATTTCATCGCGAATTAAACTTACCATGCACTAACCATGAAAGTCAACTTTGCCATCAAATTGTTTCCTCCAAAAAATACTTGAATAGTGGTCTATTAGGTAATCCGGCCTCATTTTAGTTAATTTAACAAAAGTAACATTAAAATATGTCAGTCTCAGTGTCATAAACAAGTATATTACTATACAGCAAGATAAATCAACGTAGATGTTCATACATCTACGTTGATTGATCTTGCTGTATAGTAAATGCTTGATGAAATGATAGAGAGAAGTGCAACACTCAAATAAATTTCACGAGGAAAGTCGTAAACTTAAGTAATTACAGAAAAAAGACAGTATGTTAAGATTGCTGCAGTCGAACATAATGTTTTTACTAATAGGGCCTCGTGGTCTCTTAAAAACATCGATTTCTTCAATCCTATAAGACTATCTACTTCAATGCAAATACGGAACAAATCGCTCCCGCGTTTGTTAAAAACATGACGAATATGATTAAAATTAAAAACTTAATATGACGTAAAAGTGATGTCGACCATAATCTCCGTGGGCATCAATGTAATTGTACCGAAAACTATGTAATTAAATATGTGGAATAATGAAGCAAGCATGACACTTAATGGTAATAGGGCGTATATCTTGTTTCCTAATGTTTTCTTCGCACGTTGATCATTTTTTATTTCAGCTCTATTATATTCTCCAATTTTTAAATAATGGTACAGTTTTTTGTAATTCTTTATGTATTCTTTTCTTAAAACAATTCTCGATGTTTTCAAATTCATCTTCAAACACAACTTTTTGTCATTAAAATATAACTATCCTGGTTGAATACAGTAGTAAATAGTTATTGTGCCTGCAAATTCTATTAGTAAAACCCCTCAAAGTCCCTCGAGGTACACAAATAATAATGGTTATCATTAATTTAATTGAGACATCATTGATTTTCACTTGCCAGATTAAAATTAACCCCCGGTTTCTCGTACACTTGCAAACTGTTGCTGTACGGTGTGGTTTTTTTGTACGCCCTTTGGCCAACTGACAGCTGTAATAGTAGATTAATAGATTGTAGGTAACTAGAAACAAATTTAAAAATCCGACCAAGTGCAAATCGAACCCGCGTAACACATATTTGTGATACATTTAAAAGGCTTACCTAAGTGACAGACACGTTACAACCCACACCCTTAGAGCATATATATATATATGGATTTTAACATAAGTTATAATTTTATAAAGACAATTTCTTTGTACTTCAAAATATGTATTTTATATAAACACAATATAAAAAAACGAAAAAGGCTTAAAGAAAACAAAAACATATTTTTTAATCGTAATATATTGCTTATCAATACAGAGTAACAAAAGTTTGTATCTTAGAAATATGAATCTACAGTTTTTACGATGGATTCAAAATGCTAATAAATGCAACTGATAAACTATTGCTAATAGTCAAGGCTCTACGCTATCACAATCATAGTTTGTTTCCAATTAATGACAAGCCAATACAAAAAAAAAAACAGACACTAAGAATATAATCAAAACTTACCGGTTTATTTTAAAACACTAACAATTATTTACTTTAGAAATCTCATTTATATGTACCATAATTAGATAAGTACTACCAAATCAATCCTATAACTTTTTGTTTGGAAATCTACAATCTACAATTAATTTAGAAATATTTACAATCAATTTATCAATCCACATGCTTCCCTGTAATAGCGCGCGAATAAAAAATTGAGCATTCATAATTTACTAATTTTTTTAAATATCTCGGAAGCGCTTTATAGTTCATATCGATTTATACATTAACATTAATTATTCAAAAAACAAACGAAACTTTAAATAATTCAGTTATACAATTCTCACACACTCACAGCACAATCCGAATTCGATCAATAATTTTATTTAAATAATATTCATAAATATTTCTAGAAATGCAATTTAAATTGGTACGACATCAAGTGCACCCAACATAGGGTGGTCACGAACAAATAAAAAAAAATTTTGACAAAAAAATAAGTAGGTACAAACAAAGAACAAACATAACATTTTAGGTACACATTCATCAAATTGTGACATAGGTAGTTTGTATTATTTGAGAGGTTATTAGAGGCTAGTATCACTATAACGAGGAAAATGAAAATTCCCTATCATGGAGTTGAGTTACTAAAGGCAAAATTTTTTGCCCATAAATAAGCCTTCCTTATGAATCGGACAAGAGATGTCATCCGATTCATGGCAGCTTCATTCCAAGCCAGCGACGACAAAAATATTAGCACCATCCGTTTACTCCTCATCAATTCCATCCCGGCTGATTTGAAATGAAACCTCAATATCTTTATCAGAGAAATACTCCTAACATAAACTACTTTAATCTAATGTAATACTAACTTATTAATAATCCCGTACCATCACCCAAGATTGCACATATTACCCGATACTTTGATTTTTTAATTGCAGTCATGCCCGTACTGAGGGCAGTGGTGTAATTCACGTTGACTGTTAAAAAATTAAGGTATAATTATGGAACTAAGGTCAAGTACGTCCCATTGTTAGAGATGAACAGTTTATTTGAAGCGGATTTCGAATTGGGAATGTCTAATTAAAGATAGGATTGGAAGACAGCAGCGATTTTTAACTGAAATAAATACGGAATATAGAATTTTTCACACTGGGATGATTATTTACGACCAAGAGTCTCCTCTTGCTACAAATTTAAGGACGGAATAAATTAGTTTAGCACAATAATTGTAAATTTTCTTCAAATGAAGTCAGTCAATGAACTTTTCTCTACTATACTATAAATTATGTTCCAGATAAAGGAATGTTTGTATTAATTGTGGACTGGCATGGGCAGCTGGCCCAGAAGTTGGTTGGCAAATGTTGCGTTCGTAAACTTGAAGTGCCTTTTGTCGTAAAATTTTAGAAGAGCAGGAGAATACGGATGTGTCTTCTTCAAATGCATGTAGTGCTCCTCCGGCTCGCACGTGGTGTGACCGCATTCCTCGCAGACGTACATCTGAAATGGAAGAAATTTCGGGATTAGAAAAAAATGTGCTAGGATCGTTTAGAACCATGCATTTCAGTCGCGCTCGTAGGTTGTAATATTTTAAAACCAGCTGGGTCCGGAACTAAACGCTTTGGTTTAAAATATGAAATGGCTTTTCCTCTTAATCAAGGCCATGGCCTATCTCCGTTCTAAATGTCGTCCCTCGAGACCTTTCCGCGGCTGTATTTACTTTTCTTTTCCTATTTCACCACGCGCTCCCGTCGAAGCAGCTGTCGCGGGCTCAAACTTCAGCATAGGCATTACGAAAGTGTGAGTTACGAGTATGTGTTTTATAGAGCTAAAACGTCATAACCCGCACTCCAGCGTCTGTGATTTTTAGCAAGATGTCTGCTTGATTGCGATTGGACTCGCAGACGGGACGAAGAGGTGCTCCATAGGCTGAGGCAAGACTCCGAAACAGTATTGTTTTCACTATGCTAATGGAATAATTTGCTCAATATAATACAGTAATTTGACAATTGGGTCTGTTTGTCAGTTTCCTCAAGTAATGTTACGTTCTACATCGTTCAGTGCTAGCTACCTGCAACAGCCTAACTGACATCGCATGGTCATTTTTAAAGAGAAATACTAAAATCTTGCCTGCGAAAGCTACTAAAGAGGTTTGTGTTTTTTTTCCATGGAAGCTGGCATATATCCACCCGCCGGAATTATGATTTTATATTTCCGCGAACGTCTTAAAAGGAAAAGAATGAAAGCAATAGTGGTTCTAACTATGTACTTTGACTAAATAACGTTAACTGCGATGTGATATGATTTCGTAGGTATAGTGTTGTTATGTGGTACTAGGTGCTGCCTTCTAATAAATAGCTACATTAAGTCGGAGACTAGCTATTATTTGAATGCAATGAAATGCGTAATTGCACAGTATACACATGTAATTACTGCGTTCTTAATTATTGTTATGATTTTTATCCCGTAAACTTGATACCCTAGGGTACCATACCACTAGAAGTATTTTTGTTTGTATAAGTATCCTCTAAATTTTACACTTATCGTGCGCGAAAACTTTATTAAACTCAATGGCGGCTGGTGGATATGTCAGAGAGGGCCAATCTCCTTTATTTAGAATTAATTTGCGAAGGTGCTTACCTTAGTTCTCCTCTCTTTGTATGCATAGGTGTGCTGGACGCCATGAACTTTAAGGCAGTGTGATTCAAGCGAACACCTCTGCGTGAAAGATTTCTCACAAAGGTTGCATTTGTAGGGTCGCACGCCGGTGTGCGTTCGTGTGTGGCGCTTTAGGTCAAACGTATCGTTGAACCCTTTACAGCAAAATGTACACAAGTATCGCTTGACATCCGAGTGGCACTTCATATGCCGGTTGAGAAGCCTCTGTAGTGTGAAGTTCTTCGAGCAGATTCTGCACACAAACTTAGTCGGGTCGTCTTCGCTTACTAGAACTTGTTTGTTCTTCTCCTCCTCGCGTTGCCGCGCGTTAGCCTCTGTGGCTAGAGGGTTCTTCACTCCGTGACCTCCGTTGATAAATTCCAGTGGAAGTTCTGCAGGCAGTCCCAGCTGCAATAGAAGAAAAAATGTGCTGAAGATTTTCCATTTCAAGGACAGCATGTGTAGAAATTTTTAAAAAATTTCGAGAAACATCGGACTTGTCATAAGATTTAAGCTGAGCTCAATCAAACATAGCTGTCCCAATTTCAGAAAAATAATTTTTTTTTTAAAAATAGTACACATAGTTAAAGCATATTTTGATTCAGGCTCAGCGTCACGATACGCAAAGAATACTCAAATCAAACTTCCATGTCATTTAAGGACTGTTGTGTCGACGACATAGTAGTGAAGTGATAGAGAATTAAAGCTTCGCCTTAAAATCAAGAAATGCTTACCCTTTGTTGCAAGATGTTTAATTTGCCATCGGCGGTTTTCTTGAGACTTACAGCAGCAGCGGGACTGAGTGCAGAGCTGTCGATGTGATTGCTGCCATCCAGCGAGCTGTTGCCACCCGGAGAAGGCAGTGAGACCCCCGTTGGCGAATCCAGCTCCAGCGGGTGACCGGAGAATGGGAACCCAGGCGAGATCATCTGCCTGTTTTGTGCTAGCTGCACGTGGATCTGTAGCTGTTGCGTGTGCCGCTCATTTTGTTGTAGTAGTGGGTTCAGCTGCACAAGTAAGTCTGAACGATCTTTTGGGAAACTATATGGGGAAGTCTGCTCCTGTGCAAATGCTGCGTAATACTGTCTATTTAAATTAACGTGTTCAGCCAAGTTATCAAGCTCATGAGCAGAGTCCGGAGTGATGGACGACGAATCTCTCAAGTCAGAATCAGTAATTGAATCTACGACATGATTGTTTAAGAGGTTGGCGAATTCATCATCTGGCGATTCTGATAGATTAGCTAAAATACCTTCATTGTTCACAGGAAAATCTGATATTTGTATATGATCGATACCATCTCCAATGTCCACAGCCATAGAAACGTCGAAGTTGCTTCCATAATTACTCATTCCACCAAGACTCTCCAATTTATTCTCGTACTCTATGTCTTCATCTTTGAGAGCCAAGGTAGAGTATGGTGCATTTTGCATTAGTGAATATTGTTTACTTTGTTCAGGAAAACTTGACGCGTTTTCGTGTTCGCAGTCCATGTTAAAGCTGTTCATTATGCTGAAATCGTTGGGGAAGGCGCCATTCGCGTTAAATCCATTTTGTCCTCCTTTCGTTGAAGGTCCCAATGTTTCGTAGAATGGTGGAAGGCTTCCGGTGGGTGGGCTGTTAGGTCCGTAGTTAGAGCGACCATCGCGACCGTTACCACCACTTCCGGATCCGCCGCCCATGGCGCCACCGCCACCCGAAGAAGGTGCAGCACCACCTCCACCATTGCTGTAGCTGCCCCCGCTGCCACTGCTCTGAGAGCCACCACTGGACCCATTGCTGCCAGTCGACCGTCCATGACCAGCAGCTGCACTGAGAATACCCGGCACCTTATTTCCAGGACAATTCCTTAAGATTAATACTGGTCTTTGCAAAATACTATTCGCAATTTTGGAGCTACTTGTTCTTCTCTGTTCAATGATTTTCTTTTCGGTTTCTTCGTCTTCTACTTCGCCGCGCTTCTTGGCAATAACGTAGTCAATTGGCTGATCTTGTTCTGGTTCTGGTGTGGGCAATGTCGATGGTATGGTTATGTCTTCTTTTTTGCCGAACTGAGACTGTGATGGTGTGCGCTGAATAACTGAAACTTTCTGGCATCTTATACTGTGTTCTAGGCCGGGTGAAGGTACTGATGCAGGTGAGGGGGAGTTCCTCGCTGGGAGAACCACTGGTTCGCTCTGAATTGGATCTTTCTCTTCCTTTACGAGGGGTTTATTGTCAGTTTTTTGAGTATCCTGTGATGAAGGCAAGTATAATTTCCTCTCTGCCTGCGTGGGTACATGTGCTCTTTGACTGCCATAAGGAATTTCACCCCCAAGAATGGATGAGATGAATCTTCTTGTTTTTCTTTCTTGTGTCTTCGCTCCAGTGCTCTCGCCAAATACGTCGCGTTCTGGAAAGAGGAAAACGTTGTATTGAATAAACACGGTCACCAAGCAATGTCATACAAAACAAGTTCTAAGAGTGAAGTGACTATTCGTCCTCTGTTAATCGCTAACGTATTCGAGCGGCGTTCAGAGGCCTTGTTGACGTCACTGGTATGTGCCTCCATAACGGTAAGCTCGCCTCCACAGAGCTATTTATTGACAGCATTGTGTGAGTGTGTTTGTAGGTATGCATGTGCGAGCGTGCAGCGCAAGGTGACAGATTTGATCTCGAAACAAATATGCCATTAATTGATCAGCGCATTCAAGTAACTTCTCACACTGTCGTTTCCATTTTTATCGTGATTTTCAACTGAATGTATACAGTTCTTTTTTATAAATTTTAAATAACAAAACATGAAGTTCATTTCTAGCTTTACAAGTGGCTTGATGAAGACCTAATTAATTTTTTCATGTATGAACTTATAAAAACTCAATTCCTAAAAATGCTGATAGTAGTCTGTGTTAGAGATTTTACAAAGAAGAGACGTAACCGCAGAATAAATAAAACCTCTCACTAAAGTAGTGTTGTAGTGGAATCTTCTTTTTATGAATAGGGCTGTAAGTAATTTGATGTATTTTATTCAAATACTGAATTATCTAATGATTGACATGCAGATTGAAGTGTTGTTTTTTATAATGAATTCAAAAAAAGCAAGCCAAACTTTACAAAATAACGCCCTTTTACGAAATGTACTGCTGTGGCAAAATTATGCGTAGGTAGCCAGTGAAAGTCCCAAGGTTAGGTTAAACGAGTTCCTTTGCTCTTCCTCGGCTTTTGTTCGGGATCCAAGGACGTTGCCTGCATTGTTGGGTATTTTTTTGTGCTGCCCGTAATTGTATGCGTCTGAGCGACTTGGCGTGACGGGGCGAGCTTGGCTTGAAATAACAACGACCATACAGCACCGTGTGCTCAGTTTTCCAAAACCGATACTTTGTGCACAGGCCTGCAGACAATCTTTATAGCAGTACGAATGCCAACGCGTAAATATTTTACGTTTGGTTGCTTAAATACACAGCGACAATTCTTGGAAGTTCTTGGGGTTGGACCTCGGTCAATATTGCGTTAGTTTTGAAACACCATCCTCTCGTTATGTGACTTTTTTATTTACCCGGGAGACATGCGAGTCGTGTGACCCTAGTTTGCAGTTACGATTCTTTTAAGCAAATACCTACTTATTTAAACGTTAGGATCGAGGTTATGCTGACATTGAAGCGAAGCCTAATTTAGGTATATTTTTAGTTTCATAATGGTATGGTATTTATTTTCTGGTAATATAACTCAATCCTTATACTCAGACCACTACTTACATATATATATAAATATATAAGACATATATATATCTTTAGTTTATTTATTTTCTTTATAGATAGTTATATATTAAACGGATCAAATCGCGATTATTTATTAGGTAAAACGTTATTACCTTATTTCCCGACGAAGAAATACTATTCTTTATAGATACTTACATAAAACACGCATTTCCAAAAACACATCAATTTGGGTTTCTTATTTACGAGTGCTGTAAAGTTATTACACGGATGTATACATCCGTGAGTTATTTATTATTGTTCAATGAGGTGTCCATTGAAAAAAGAAACAACAGTTTTGTAGTTTTATTGCTTTAAATTGGAGTGGTGTTTGAAAAAAATTGTGTTAAATAGAATGGACGTTCATCTACGTAGGATAAAATAAAGACAAATTATTTAAGGAAACAGCTGTTTCTGAAATGGGCGACTCTTAAAATACCCCAACAAGTCTGTGTTTTGTAAGTCATTTAATCAAATTTTACTGTCATTTGTGACAACATAGAACTAAAAAGTTAAATCTTACATTTAAGTTGGTTTTTGGAGATTATCAATAAAAATATGCAAAATATTGAAACAAAGACATTTTTTAAAATGGGTATTGGCTCCATCGACTCTGATTACTTTTTGTCAGGAATACCATCCATAATAATATCTTAAATATATTAGGTACACCGCAAAAGTGTACTTGGCGCTGGATTTCAAATTTTCAATTCTTCATCTGTCTTTTTAAGTTGTACTAGACGTGTTCCATGGATCAAGACTACAAGTAGGCCAGGGTAATTTTCGAATTCCGACACTATGTAGGTACTCTGTCACTACGCCAGCGACATGTGCTCGGGCATTATCGTGCATAAGAACGAACTCCAATAAATGGAGCAAATGTAACCACATGTTCTTGTAGAACTTCCTCCGCGTAACCTGGAATACCTTTTAAAAATGTCCTTACATGCTTTTTAAGATTGCTCCCCATACCATTATAGACCCTGAAAACCTCGACAATGGTGCAGGGAGACAAATGGTACGTGGAAGAGATCCGTTCTCTCTAAGATGAAGGAGACGGTATCTTGAATGACATTTCTAGACATGAAAAGAGATAAATGGAAAGCATTTGAGCCAGTCCCAGACTCCACGGAGGAGTAATGGGACCAAAGAACAAGAGGCAGGGAGCAAATCTCTCGTTTTATTGCATATAAACTCGCTGACGGATATCTGGAGGTCTTAAAGCAATAATGGACTCAACGCTAAACAACACATTCTTCCACTGCTCCATCGTTCAGTGAAACTTGTTCTGTATGATATGTCCAGTTCAGAGTTTACACAAGTAAACTGTAAGAGTCATATCGCTAAAACCGAGGCAAATATAAAAATTTATATATGTATTAAGCATCTTAAAAAATAACACACAGATTACGCACGGTCTGCAAACTACGCGTATTCTCATGCATGGTTGAAGTATGGTATGATCTTCTAGGGACACAGCACAGGTACAAGACTTATTTGTCATGCGAAAAAATTGCTTAAGGATACTTATTAACATACCTACATAAACCCCAAAGTCGCCGGCATCACGTTATCGAACTAAATGTATTAACTCTACCTTCTTTATACACAATAAAAATACCCCTATTTGTACCAATTATATAACATATTTTAAATTTAAAAGAAAAAGATACCGATCCTTACATATAAATATACCGAATTTACCCATACTAATAGATCTATCATAATCTACATGAACTTCCCAGATACTATGAAACAAATTGAAAACGATAATATTCAAAAATAAACTTAAAGATCTCCTAATTTAAAAATGCTATTATAAGAAGTGGTATTATAGAAGAACACCCGGAATATACGCAACTTCTATGTTTCCTTATCTCGTTGTGCTTTTAATAAAATTTATTATTTATGTAAAAGAAGCTAAATAGATATGTAAATGAACTGTTAATATAATTCAAAATGTTGCTATGCCCTACAGGGTACTTGTAACTATATCAATACTTTGTAAACTTCTGGTTGCATAAATGATGACGATGAATTTTTTGGCTCAAAATGGACAAATCCAGGGTGCAACAAAATATTGGGATCTCATCTCAAACAAGCGCGAACGTGGCGCTGACCATAAGAACGCTGAAAGTTATCCATTTTGTGTTAATAGATTTCATGTTTCCGTGAACAAAAAAAATGAATTATGCCACAGCAAAATGTTGTTTATTAAGAAGTTTTCTTTGATGTCCAATATGTGGGGTCGGAGATGACGTTTACAACACTTTGTTTATAAATACATGGAATATACTCTATTTTCTTCTTCTTCTTCTTCTTCAGGCTATATTAGTCCACTGCTGGACATAGCCCTCCCCTAATGAGCGCCATAGCGCAAGGTTGTGCCATCATTGAGGGGTATGCCCATAATCCCCACGCTCTATTTTACACTGGGAATTTTATTACCATAGAAACTATCTAAAGATAATTAACTCTAGAAATACGACGTCGTATATTGAAATGGCGATTAAGCATTAATTCATAATTGTACCAGTTTTTACAAACCAAGCTGTAATTTGGCGGCAAAACTTTATAAAAACTACGCCAGTTCCTACCAGCATTTTCTCGTTACATCAGTAAAGGTTGATATCTCAATCTCAATATCGTAGGTAGGTACACTATTACAACAATTATGTTCGTAAAATAATGGTTCGCCTTAATTCATTTTTTTAATACCGCATAGTACCCTGGGGATAAGCTTTACCTTGGTCCAAGAACTTGTGCGCCCGTGTGTATCGAAGCCATAATTACTTTAATAATATTATCCACCACTGATTTATTCATGCTGCTCAGTACCTTTGGGAACTTGATCACTGATCGATATCATTCGAATAAGCGCTTATGTAAGCTTGCATACCTAATAACGTTTACCCGCATAAATTAAAGCGATGACGAATGTTTTTGAAGCCTCCACTACCTATAAACAAATTGTGATCGTACAAAAAATTTGTTTCAGATACATTTAATCGGCAAAAGTGATCATTAATTAAATTAAACATTTATTCACAATAAAAGAGGCCATGGCAAATTTAAATTGTTCCTAGCGGCGTTATGGTAAGTGACTGTGTGAACTTGCGCGTTCCATTTGACCATGGCCATGTGCGTGCTTCAAATTATTGTTTGGGTGCACTCTATTGTGTTGGTTTAAAAAAGGTTTTTCCATAGTTAGAATAGTTTCGGGGCTTAATCGCGTAGTAATTTATTGCTATTTTACCTCGACGTTTCGACGACGTTACAGTCATCGTGGTCACGAGAATACTGATGGCTGGCACCCGTTCGCATCTTCGGCTGATGAGGTTTCGGACTACCCTCAATCAGCCATCACAAAGCACTATTAGGGTTGCGACACACTACACTGATAATGTCGGACGATAAGCCATGCGACTTTTTTCCACTCGAACACTTCTTGATGACCGGATCCCACGTTTGCGACAGTTTGAAACCACATTCCCGATTAAAATTTTTGTGTTTCGTAATTTCAACCGCTTCACGATTAAGCCCCGAAAATATTCTAACTATGTGTAGAAGTCGCGAAAGTTTAAAATAAGGTTTATCCCGTTTTTTTTTTCCTATATCTCTAGTTATGTGAGACTCAACTCAACCTGGGCATAACACAAACATGAAATAGTAAATAGATAGACAGAGAACAGTAATCAATAGTCATCACGTTGAAACACTCGGGACGTAAAGATTGTCAAATCGGAATTCCGTTTTGGTTTTATAGTTCTTTGCATTCATTCAACCGATGCTGCAGAGTAACAATGAATCAATTTATGTATGTTGTGCACGAAGACGGGGCAGGTACCTTGGTTGAAGGTTGGTAACTCACAGAGGTTGTCACGGGTGACCGTTATAATAACGCTCTGTGTTTGCGTCACACTACTGTCCTCTTGCCGCTAACACAGTCATAATAAATAAAATTGTCGACAATTTTTTTTTCTCTTTAGTTGATTCAAGGATTTCTTCAAATTTGTCTTTGTATGTGGCAAATAATCTCAATTACTGATTCACGTGGATAAAATATAAAAAAAACCTACCCATTAACAACGCCATTCTTATGTGTTCTGTTTTAAAGTCCTCGATTTTTAGAGTTCCGTGGCTTATGCTACTTATCGGACCGTAACACTAAAACTTTTTCTTGCTCTAATACAGGTACAGCTCGTGATTCTAAGTTAGACGATGACTGGAGGGGTCAATTATTCCACGCATCGGTAAAGTTAGAACGCACGTGTTACAAAAATCACTTGGTGTGATTATAGTGTAGTCCTCAACAATAAAAAATAGCAACAATCTGAGCCCCTTTTTCAAAAAACTAAAATTCATGTTCCTCTATGACATTTTGACGTACATTGCATAGGCAATTAACTCGGCTTTTTTGGACCCATTCATTTTTCATTTCAAATTCCTTTATTTAATCATCAACATAGGTGCAACTAACATTTACACAGTAAATATTAATTATTTCTTAATCTAACTACCTAACATTTCACCAGTATTTAAAACTACATGGAAATTTGTGGCATGAAACATGAAACACAGTATTAATTTGACAGTAGGTACTTACGCCAACAAAAACCATACATAATATGCGGGCTTAGAAAAGACGCATTTGTTCACTTTACATT
This sequence comes from Yponomeuta sedellus, assembly GCA_934045075.1. Lineage (NCBI taxonomy): Eukaryota > Metazoa > Arthropoda > Insecta > Lepidoptera > Yponomeutidae > Yponomeuta > Yponomeuta sedellus. Next base: position 15,899,789 of record OW203722.1, on the reverse strand, counting down.
CAGGGTTTAAGTTAAGTAATACGTAATACTATCTGTAGGTACTTAAGAGTTACATCACTCGTACACTGTGTGGGTAGAACATAGAAAAATACAAATTCGGTTAAACGGCTTTTTTCGACTGATTTACAAGTAGAAAGACTCAGCTAGGCTGTGTATACCAAAATGTAATAATAAACTATGCATTATTGTAGTTTTACGAAACGCCGCCCATGGCAACAATGAGTGAGCTGCTGATTCTTATAAAATAAAAGTGTGTGTACGGAACACTCGGTGCGAAGTCTGGCTCGCACTTGGCCAGGTTTTTTATATAGGTATGTCTTATAAAACGGTAAGTCAAGGCCCGTAATTACTGTGCTCATATCTATTCAGTTACTCGTGGTTTCCTGCCGAACGAATACTGAGGCAGCCTTGGTCTCCGCCTCATTATATGCCCATTAAAGTCAACCTTTCCGAAACGCCTTTTTGGCAACGTAATTAAGTGAATCTTATGAGTCAGTTAGAAGTAAAGCGTTTGGCCCAATACACTATACAAGTTTAATGGTCGTAGGTTTTTCTTATAATGAACGTAAATGTATTGCGTGTTGTGATCACCTGCTTGTAGATAGTACTCTACAATCGTGTATTTTAACACTCATATGCTTAACTGACATGTTGTCATAGTGTAACTTTCTGTTTGGTGATTCTAACATTAATAAAAAAACGCTTCAAATGGTTTATTGCTTTTCTGTAAGTGAAAAATCTCTAAGCTGTTGATGTTACTATATTGCAGATATTTTAATAAATTTCTCACTCAAAAAATAGTAATATAGCATTGCAAGCTTAAGGGAACAAGAAACGAACTACGTAGTCAAACTTAAGTGTTTATAACAAACTCATGGCAACTACTTTGATTGTTTAGACAAGTTGTGTGCCGTGATTAAATACTGGCGTGCAATATCTATCTATCTGTCTATCATATCTATATATAGAGAACACTTTATTGCACAACCAGAAAAAAAGAATTCAACCAATATATTATGCTAACAGAGATCGATTTATGGACATTTAATAACATTTACTTTCAAACACATATTAAGTGGTTTTGTTTAAGACTTAACAATTGATTGATTTACTTATTTAGTTCTCAAATGACCATAGGCGTTCTAGGCTTTTTGGCGGCCAAATAGTCTATTAATAACCTTAACACATGTAACGTTATCATTAACTATCTCGCTAGACGCTATGGGGTGATCGTGCTCCTAGTAATTATCGATAGATTAATCACTAGCAAAATATAACTCTGATATGCCAAAATGATTCATTACACTCTGTCTAACACTCTTCGCATGGATTAAGTCAAATGGTGCCAATTATTTGATACAATTATGCTCTAAACTCGGCCGATAGTCGTTCAAAATTTAACACAATAAATGTGCGAGTTTTATCCTTATATATAGAAAACTCTTTGTCCTTATATCCTAACAATGCTAAACCCAGACGACTAAAGGTTTTGATATAATTTAATAGATCACATTTGAATACTTCATCGCACAACGATAAAAAAATATTAGAAGTGATTTCTTATATTTAATTTTAGGATGTTTAGATATGAAACGTTCACTGTATAAGGCGCTCGCTAAATACGAATTTTTGACTTCCACACGAAAGGCGTAAAAATCCTGTATTTTGTGTGAAAATTAACTGTAAACTACATGAACTTTAGGTTCAAAAATGGTATAAAAGTTCGAATAGGAGAAATATTTTGCAATAAAATTTTTTTGAAACCATAATTAAGACAATTAGCTAGATTTATTCATAATTCTTCACTTCTTCAAGAAAAGCTGCGTTTTTCTGCGACTCGACTTAAGAACTTACACTTATTTTATTATAAAGATAGTTACAGAGCGGCAAAATAGTGATCTAAGAGTTGTCAATCGATATTCAGTCAGGATAAATGTGTTCTACTTATGTCCTTTGAATGTGTATATTTTGTTAATTATTTATGTATTAATATATAATATTATTTTTTTATTTTTATTTATGTAAATTATTTATATGGATCTGTTGATAATTTTATTTATTCAAACTGTTATTGAGACATGTATTTATATAGGAACCTCTGAAATTATCGTTTTCTATGTTTTTTTTGTATATCTACTTCCTTCTCTAATGTATTAGTCCAGTTCATCCAAAAGTTGTCTGGAGATCACTTTTAGTGATAAGGCCGCCGTCTGTACTCTTAGGTTAAGAAATATCTATATATTTTCCATTTTTATGTACAACTAGCTGACGCAGCGAACTTCGTGCCGCCTAACAGTAGATTCTTTATTTTTTTTATTTTTCTCTCCGTAAGAACCATACTCTTACTTGAAGGAATTTATAAAAAAAGAGTTAGCTAAATCGATTCAGCTGCCCTCGAGATTTGCGCTTACCAACACATTCAGGGATTCATTTTTATATAATAGATAAAGTGTTCTTTATATCTATCTATCTATATATCTATAAATTTTAAGCTTTGCAGTTACACAGTCCTCCACCTTGAGAGAGAGATAAAGAATATATATCGTCGGAGAAGTTTGAAAATACATTCAAATTAAAGCCGTTGGATCAATAAAATAGACCAAGACGAGGATTTATACGAAGTCGCTAATAAAACTCGTTTCGGTCGTTTATACAGGCCGGCCGACCAGCCTGTCCTTGCTACGGGGTTATCGGACTCCCGTAGCATTTAAACAACCAGCTAGACGCCCGCTCCGTCCAAAGACCACATACGTTTCCGTTAAAGCCTTTTTTCCACGAGTACCGATAGCACACGGTAAACGGAGCACGTACGCTGAACGCCATTGGCTAAAGGTCGCAGCCAAGGACTCGTAGTTTTAAATTTGGTACTATAAAAAATAAAGATCTGGTAATTTTGTGCTCTTAAATGGGGCCAAGAAGGGCCTCACCTATGAGGAAAGAAGTCTAACGGTCAATTTATAAAAACACGATTCCCATAAAATACAAATTAAATATAAATACAAATACATTAAATAAAAATATATTTAATCTGCCACGTTTTTTCGTTTGACATAGACTATTTGAACTGCCTGTGAGGAGTGTTTTAAAAGAAAATGTTTTTATAAATAAGACCATAAGAACATTAGACTAAATAATATTTCTAAGTAAATAGTACTTACTGTGATCTCAACAATGTGGTAATGACAATGGCTCAACTAGACGCACGCGTGAATTAGCGTTTCTTTGCGTTTTACGTAACTTCTTAATTTTACAGTTAAAGGTTGAACGAAGCACAAAAGTATTTTGTTGTCTCGTGAGCTAATACATAAACATGATTTCGTCTGACATTGAAGAGGCAAAAGCAACTTCAGATGGCAACAGCCAGTTATTCAAGCCACAAATGACACGTCGTTTTTTACCCGCTTTGCCTATCCGAAGACTGGATCGCTTCCTACTCTGCATCTGCACAGCAACCTACCCGTATGTTGCTACACGTAATTGCTAACCTTCCGGGCCATTATAAATATTACCACAAAAAACTTCAAGTCGGTTGGGCTGTCCGTGCCTACTTCTAAACGCTAGCAAAAACTGTTGTACGCTTTATTATTATTTTGTTCACGGCGTGAATCACAACTAGATTTGGCAAGGGTTAATGCCCCAAATCTGTTTGGTAGAGCTCTCAAGGCTATAACCAACCGATTTGGCTAGATGTTAGAAAAAAAATCCGACGTGGAAGGAGGTTTTCGAATGCTTGTTTTAGTTGGCTGCCTTGAATTTTATTACACGTTTATCCGTTAAAGACCGTTACCGTTATTCAACTAAAGGATAAGAGATGAGACGCCTCGGACACTTAAGGCTTCTTAATTTTTCAAAGCTTTTAAGTCTTCACATTCTTGAGAATATGATTTGTCCATTGTTAGTTGGGAGATCCCGCCTTGGCTTTTATGCCTCTAATGTTTTATGATAAAATTATCTTATAAGTAATGTTTCCTATAACATTTTTGACTCATTGCTTTTGTTCATTACACAGATGAATCGATGAAGTTAGGAATCTAATTTCATATACACATGACTTTAACTATGTTCATTGTCTTAGCATAATCTATACGTTTTACTATACTGCGTTGTACTCAAAAGTTCCTACCAACCTACGTGATTGTGGGCGGTCTCTTTAAGGTTACATACACATTAAAGTGCTCCAAAAATATTCAAAATGATTATCTTTTATTGCAGTCTGAGGCACGACGCAACAATGGCTCAGATGACCTTACAGATGTTGGTACCACACAACCGGTCCCTATTTATTTTTAATATATCCAACTAGCATCTTCATGACAATTTATTATGACCAATTCTTAGTTATAAATCCTGCGAATCACTTTAGTCTTCTTAAACTCTCTATAATCGAGTTACAGTACCAAACCTTCAAGAGATGTATGGAATAAGGATGCGGATATAATACTTACGTGACGGTACTTGCGATAATTCTTACCATTTCATCCTTGCGTTTGTTATATTATTATGTTCGGTGAGTAAATAAGGCAGATGTGTGGTCTTAAAATAGGCGTATCGCAATTAAAGCCAAGCTGATCGGACCCGCATAGAAGGAGTGATCCGAAAACCGGTGCTAGGAGCTTTTGCAAACCATATGCGAGGTAGGTATGTGGGCCCATTCCTAGAACAAGAGGCGCGGTCACCTCACGTGCGGAACATCTTGACTCAAGGACCCGGCCAGAAAAACGGCAACCACTTATCTATCGAACAAGAGCGGCAACGTCGCCACATTTTCAAATTGAAAATTTAAGTCTGGGCACTATTGATTCGGTTAATGAAATAGAGACGCCGGAATTTGAAGTTTAAATTTCCGAAAAAGTAATTGAACAGCCAGAGTTGATTGGCTGCATTTATCAGCGGCCAATCATTCCAAGAACAGATTTAAGCCTATTGTGAATGTACTCCGAGTTTTTTTTTGGGATCGCCAATCGTTAAAAAGGTAGCTGAAGCACAATGGGCATTCGAAGATACAAATACAATGGACCGGCCACATGGGCGTCTGTTTTTTTGGTTAGTCGTAAAGATGCAGATTTAACAGTTCTTAAAAGGCAGTGGGTATGCGATAAGGATTAATGTTGACTGAAATCGAACCATTTTTAGAGGATTGTAATGTAATACATTCTATCTAACCGAGACATAGATTTAGTTCGGAGACCAAAACGCTAGGGATGTACAAATTATTGATGTATATCTTATCGATGTGCTTCAAATAGCTGTTCTTACTGTTTATTACTGTATAAATGTTTATTACTGTTGTTTTTATTTTCTACGTATATTTGTTTAAATTGTTTTTACTTGTGTTCGTTTTTAATTTCATTGTTATTAGCCCAATATTATAATAACGGTTGAAAAACAAGCAAACAAACAGACACATACACACCCAGTCCACAGACACAGTGATTTCAAATCAACTTTACTCACTGATTAAGTCGCCGATATATAACGATTATTCTTTTATAAAATATCGATGTATCGATTTACCCAAGCCCTCAAAGCCTCCCAAATTAGCTATACTAATAACCGCTAGAAATTCTAAAGCCTGTTGTAATAATATTGCCGTTATTGTTTGCAATAATTTTTATATTCCTATTATTGTCACGGCCGTGAGTGGCACAATTTCTGCCCGGCAAATAGCTAGACTGAGTATCTATAGAGTATACAGGTCGCCTATGAAACTGCGTCGAACTCATAGTGATTATACCAAATTGTGTTGCAGTCACCTTGCATACAATACAGCAGTGTTAATTTAACGCGAGCGATCTGTCAAGAGGTGTGTCAACAGTTGAACCCTTGGCCTTAATGCGTGCGTCAACAGCGCATGCGCTGCACCGACGACGTGACACCTAACTTGCATTTGCGCAGAGTGAACTTGTAAACGGGAACGGTTTAAACCTAACTTATAGTCTGTTAGCTCTTAGAATATACCTCGGCTACTATCGGAGAGAATCGGATATATTCGTGTAGTAGAAATATCGGAACTAATATGACACTTAATTTTAAATAACTTTTCAAAATAGTGAAGAAAAGTTTTATACAGAGCAGGAAATAGTATTACACTCGTGTGCTTTCGGCGAAAACCGAAGCTTACTCTCCCGAGATATATTCTAAAAGCTAACAGACTGAATCTATAGTAACATAAACTTATGAAGTAAAATTTTTTTTTTATTTATTTTGTAAATGATTTTATAACATATTTGCTCGTAAAGTGGTTGTAATTATACCAATTTCAATATCGTAATGTATCTCATTACGTACTTGTGCGATAATGTAATGTAAAAGGCACGTGTTTTTTTTTTAATGAAGTTTTAAGATACTCCGTCTAAAAATGAACGATACTTTTAAAAATCTTAGCAAAGAGGTTTTATGTCAAGAAAGTGGTCAATATTTTATGAATAAAATTAACTTTGGGAAATAAAATATAACAAATAAACATTTAATTCTTTAATTTAATTAATTTTGACAATAAATTACAACCATTTATCTGTAACAAAAACACAAAAATATTAATTTACTTTATTAGTAATACTGGCTGTTTTTGTACCTTTGCCTAAAAAAAAAGTTATTGCGCGCGCATCGCTTATTTTTGGACAAGTAAAAATAAATCCGCGCGCTTTTTCTTTTCGATGTATTGTTTTTATTTGAAAATGTCGAAAAGTAGTGATGATAACAAAGTCAGAGTTTTATTAATTTCCTCGTAAATATGTTATAAAACGTCGTATGACATATGTGCGCTTTGAAAATTACAGCCTCTGCTTCTTTATAGCCATCGCCGATGGCTCGGGCTAGTAATATCGCCTCGGCTGTAATTTTCAACTTACCGCACTTATATCATAATGTACTATTGCAATAGCATACGTAATAGTACATTACACAACTAGGGTGGTAATACAAAGAAAGGCCGAGATCGCAGGAGTTTGCGGCCCGAGCTGCAAGCGAGGGACGTAAATATGCGATCGAGAGCTTTCTTTATTACCTCCCGTGTTGTGTACATCTTTTTCTGACTACACTTGGCCAGAAAGCGGCTTTTTCGTACTCGCAGCGTGCGGTAAAAGCCACTTTATTGCCAGGTGTGGCATAAATAAATAAAAGAGCCATGGGTCGGGTAAATTTTTCATGGCTTTTAGATGCATAACTCTCCGCTCTCCAACGTAATAGTTTTGAATCGTTGTTACTCTGCAACTGATCCTTCAAGTTGAGTTAAAAAGTGATTTTAAAGTTTTGAGACTAGAAAATATGAATTGCTATTTTAATGGAGTACTAACCCGAATAATACTCTCAATACTCTCTGTACGTAATATAGAGAGTATTGTAAAGAGGTTCGAAATTGCACTGATGCTGGTAGTCGCCCGTTAGCTCAGTAGGGAGAGCGCTGGCACGGTTAGCCAGAGGACGCGGGTTCGAGTCCCGGCATGGGTGAAATTTTTCGCCTCTAAATAGGTTTTTGAAACCCGAAGGTTAGTATAATATTAAACTCTAGTTTACTCTGGCATTAGCTCCAACACAACCGTCCTCTTGACCTCACCATAACTGACAGCCAAGGTGTGCGAGCGCAAGGATCCAGTTTCATAGGCGCGGGCGCATCCAGTGCGGTTACAAATGTCGTGAGGTTGTAGAGAAAAATGTACTTTACTACATGGACGTAGAGGTCTGTCTCTATTTGGAGTATTTGTAATGAAATAGTATACAAACCACAAAAACCTATTCGACTGTGTTCTTCATTCTTTAACATTGCCGTTTCATTCTGATGGTATACCTACTTTTTAATCGTGCATTAGTTTGCGTTATTGCTTTTTAAACTAATGAAAATAAAGAAAGAGTGAAGTAAGCTAAGCTAAAATGAGCTAAGTAAGCTAGCGAGTAACTAGTAAGCTAATGTTGGATTGCGTGCTAGATTGCCAACAAATAAATAAGTTTAGAATAGCCATTAAAAGGGAACTAAACCCTTTTAAATAAAAATAAAAAAAAATTGAAGGGATATTAGTAGGTGTTACTCAAAAGATGGTATAGGCTTGCCCAGCACCTATACCATCCTCACAGCTTAGGCGGCTTAGCCCAAAGGAAAGACAAGTATTGTATTGGCTCCGCGCGTAGGTATATAGGTATGCTTATCGAATCCTGCGGCATCCTCATTCAGAGAACGTGTGAAGATGTTATTTACTAACACAGTTTATAAGCTTTGATATGATTACTACTCAATGCTTTATTTGTAGGTATTTAATATCCATATTAACGTATTCCAGAGCCACACCAACCTTGATCTCACAAAATTCAAACGTAGCTTAACCTCGGAATCGATTAGTTTCGAAATAACCGAGAAGACGAAGCGACCAACATTAAGTGCCTTGACTAACCGGTAGCAAAACTCACGTAACATTATATGTATTTAGTGGTCTTGACGACATTTTGCCGTAATTGTTTAGGTAATTAAGTTATCTACAATCAGCAGTTAATTTCGCGTCAAATAACGGTCACAGTTTAGCATTCTTAGTAATTAATAAACCTCAGCTGGTTTCTATGTCGTTTGAGTTTTGTGTTTGGTTGGTATATGTACCTAATAATTGTGTTCAACTTTTCTAAGACAGCGATAATTTATACTGTATTACGCAACCCGTTGATGTCTTTTGTATGGGTTTATTAGAGTGAATTTAAAATAATACCTGCGGCGCGTTGTGATGATAGTAAATTCATGGTAACCGTAAGTTGGAATGTCAAAATTATAATACTGAGCATTTATATCGTGTTATTTATGTGACTAGTCATACAAACGTTACCTACAGTTTGATACTCTGCAGTGTCATTAATGGCACTTGAGAAATAGCTAAAGTATCTAATGCTTCAAACCCAACTATCTGTTTTAAATAATATCGGTCACATTCTTTAACTTTCAAACGTCTCGGGGTGACCTTTCGAGAGTAAAATACTACACCCTAAGGGCTGCATTAATTCCCCTACAAAAGGTCCCCTATGCACTTGCACTTTATGCAAGGGCTAGTGACCTTCAGTTTACTTCCGCGCATGCGCACGCCCTTTATCTACAGGTGCCTGGAAAGGACTCACCTGTAAACTACGTATACAACGTGTACAACGCAAAAGTTGAAAATAATTTCTTCAGTGTCCATAAAATGAAACCACATCAAATAAGTAAAAATTTTCATTTTTTTATGCAAGTCGAGTTTCAGGATTGCATAAAAATAAAGAAAAATTTAGAATTTTGATCATATATACATAAATAACCTCACGCCTGTATCCCATAGGGGTAGGCAGAGACCAAGGTCTGCCACTTGCGACGATCCTGACAAATCACCTTCGCTTCATCAACGTTCATAGAATTTTGAACTTTTACGATAACAGTTCAAATACCTATAAATAGTTTAAATACCTATTTATCGATAATCTTCTGTAAAAACTTCGACTGAAAACTTTAGTCGAACTTTCTACAGATTCCCTGGTTTCACTTACGAAGGCTTTTCTATTTTCATATTGAGGCGCTTAAAGTGTATTTAGTGACTTAGTAATTTTGCAACGTTTGTAATTGGCTTACATACTATAATGTAGTTTCGGGATACGTGTTGGTAAAGTGTAATCTTACAATACAGACAGACATACATGGAAGAATAAATCCGTTTTTGCATGTAATTTTTATCACATGTTACTTAAATGCTTATTTATGTTAATGTTTTTTTGTTTGTGCATTAAAGTGTAACAAACAAACTAAAGACGCATTTGATAAATAAACAGTAAGTATAGGTACTGTGAAAAGGGAGACTCGACAGAGCTAACTAGCACAAAGAAACATTACTCATCGGTCAGTGATTAAAGCCATTACTTCACAATTAAATTGTATGTAAATGGGTGACAACAAAACATTGACTTGCAACCAATTAATTACACGGGTGAATTCCTCAGCGAGTTCTTTTACTACGTACCCATATGGTACTAAAATGTCCCAGGCACAGCAGCGTCCGAGTGGTACCTTCACCCATCTAGTGTAGTGTGCCACAACCACAAGTGCCACTGGACGCTGCATAAATCATCTCATTACATATATGTAAAGGCCAAAGTTTTATTTTACTAAATCAATATTTCGATGAGAGATCAGCCTTATGATTCCTCAGATTGTAAAGCAAATGGTAGCCAAGGACCGGAAGGAGTGGAAGGCTAATGAGAAGGCCTTTTCCCAGGCGTGGGACACGGTTAAGGCTACATAGAAACAAAACTAAAAATGGAACACCCTATTCGAATATTTTCGGGGCTTAATCGCGTAGTAATCGTCCGACATTGTCAGTGTAGTGTGTCGCAACCCTAATAGTGTTTTGTGATGGCGGATTGACAGTAGTCTGAAACCTTATCAGCCGAAGATGCGAGTGGGCACCAGCCATCAGTGTTCTGACTGTAACGTCGTCGAAACGTCGAGGTAAAATAGCAATAAATTACTACGCTATTAAGCACCGAAAATATTCTAATAATGTGTTCAAGTCGCGAAAGTTTAAAATGTGTTAAGGAACACCCTGTTTGAGTCAAATCTAAATTCCGCATTGGTCATCCGTCATAGGTAGGGATCGCGGTGAGTAACGAACGATACAAAGCAAGTGCGGCACGCCGGAAGCACGGCCATTGTGCTGCAATCATTGACACCTCCGGACGTCATCCGGTCGATGCCTAACTCGGAGTTCGATTAACACATGACTGTAATGCTGAAGTGATTGTCTGACGGACAGTACGGTTAGGCAGGTTTAGTACTTTTCCCTTTCCTTTCATAATTTTTAGTTAAGTTCGTTACTTAGACATGAGATTTCCACATTTAAACTCTTAATTGAGCCGGTGTACGTTCCGACACTAGGGTTTCCTCACGATGATTTCCTTCACGGTTAGAGAGTTGTATTGCTACTATAACTTTACAAATGTACATAACTTACAAAATAAAGACCGAAACCCACTTCGGGTCGCTGAACCAACGGAGTAAGTACAAAATAAAGTCATTGATACAATCCGAGATTCGAACCCACTACTTCACAAATGAGAAGCCTAAAATCTAAAAGCCTTTTTAAGAAGAAGTTTTGAGTTAAATTAACATAGTTATTTGGGTATCTGTCTCATGACATGATGCTGTAATGATGAATTTTCTTAGAGGTACCTAATTAGTAATTGCGATCCAAGTTAAAATAGGAAGCAACCAACGCCAGACGAATCTCCAAGGACTTTAACGTAAACGTCAAATAGTAATGGTCTTACAAAGCTAATGCAAACGTTAGAATTGACAACAAGCACGCGATTTTAGCAAGTCGAGTGCGAGATCGTTGTATCAATATTTCAGCGAATCGCATATGGACAGTTACACGAGTGATTCACGAGTCTACCTGCGCGTGTTCACTGGACCGTTAAATGTTCTATAAGTTCCTGACTTTATAAAGCTAAAAAGTGGGAAGGTACCAAATATCATCCTCCTCAACCCATTATGTCCCCACCGAAGGGCACGGGTCTCTCCCTGAGGAAGGTATAGGCCATACTCCACCACGGGGGCCAAGTGCGGATTGGTAGAGGCTTGCAAGACTAGTGGCTGGTCTTACTGTCAGAAGTTTTTAAGCCGCCCTAAGGCCTCTGATATGGCTTAACGACTGCCATCGATGGACGACAGCCATACAACGGAATTGCTCGGAAAAATGCCACTAGAGTTAGTCATAGACGATCACCCATCCATGCACTGAACGCGCCGTATGTTGCTTAACCTTCGTGATCGTTTAAGATCACTCAGGCAGCTGGGGGGGTTACGAGCGATTCAAATGCTAGATATCTAAATGTGCTCAGAATTTCTAAAAATCTTAATAAACCTTGAAATTTCTTGAACTTGTACTAGTTTATTCCAACACCCAAAGTGCAAAGTACCGTTTCTACTAAAAAACCTTTGCGGAAAATGAATCTTTTTCAACGACACTATTCGTAGAGGCCAGCTTGAGTAATTTGTAGTGTAATTCATCTAAAATTCTCAACAGAATTCAAGATGTTGGGACCACATAACCGGCCGTTATCCGAGCTTCTCCGTGACAATGACAACCGCAGATTAGGATCACGTAAGTCGCCCACATGCGACCCAGGTAGTCGCCAAGTGGTTGGAAGGCTCCAGCTAAAAGGACCTTTGGAAGAGACTTTTCCGGTCCAAAACGAGTGTATCTCGCCGTTACATCGAAATTAAATTAAAGGCTAAGAATGACGGGAAACGAGACTTTAAATGCAAAGTAATATTGAGGAAAACATTAAAGAAAAGTGTTAAGGGGATTTTACTTCTTCTTAATGTCGATTCTTAAAAGCAACATAATCAACATAAAAGAACTGCAGACAAAGTTGGCAATGAATAGGGTCGTTATGAACTTAATTTAAAAGGATGACAGACAGCGGGGATTATGGGGATAAAAAGAGTTGCTTGTAGCGTTGAATGAGGCCTTTGTGCCCGAGAAGCTGAGAGGTTTGTAGAGACTTACCGACGCATTCCTTGTCCTTCTTGGATAGAAGCGCGAGGGGGTGGTCGTCAAGCGGCGATCCGGGGCACAGTCCGTCCGCCTTGCCGGCCAGCAGCTCCTGCCCGTCTTGCAGGCTCAGCTGCTGCTCGTGGAGCCGCTTCTTGATAAGGAATATCTTCGGCATCTTCTCGCTCTCGGTAGCACTTCACAGAATCCCTCTGTCCGTCTGTGTCACTTGGTCCGTCAATTAACACCCCGTCCGAAGCCGTGGTGCCTCATCAACACTTGTTAGCATCGTATCACTGCACGGTTAGTTTGTACACGCCGTTGTTTATTTACAGCGTCGCCGCTAGCGGCACGTGTGATACCGTTGGCCGCCGAGTCAGGACTGAGCGGTGCGTGCGGCGCCGGCGACACCGTTGCCCGAACAGGTCCGCCCCCGCCCGCCGCGCGCCGCCCGCCCGCCGCGGTCCGCGCCCGCGCCGCACCACTACACCCACAAACCCGCTCATCACTTACACAAATATAGGTTCCAGTAAAAGTGCTGTTTCGTGTACCGACATTGTCCTGCCTGCGATCTTCAGACAGTACTTTCCCCGTATCCATTGTTTGTCCTAAGTCCGGGGCAACGTATAATTGTAAAGGACGTATAATTGTTATTTAATTGTTAGAGTCCTTTCAGTTGAATTCAGTTCTATGGACCAAATACGGTTTGAGTCAAAATAGAGCTAAAAGAAAAAAGTTTTATTGCGCATCGAATAGGTGTACAGTGTAAGCAAACTTGTATTTTATATTCACTGTACGTGATTGACTCGTCAGAATTTGCGTGTGAATCTGAATGACCGATTCCGCTCATGAAAAGTTGTCGTGGAATCGAGATCTTTGAAATTTAAGAGCCCTGGTTCGTTTTTGAATATGTACATTCATAATCATAAAGTCTGCTAAGGAACATAAAAGTGAACTGCCTTTTACATATTCATAAGTTACTTAGGCTAGTGTTGTATGTTTCAGGTAACGACCGCCCAGGCGTTGGCGGCATCTCTTCCAATCAGCCTGCACAAGGCTATGGGTACCCAAGGGGACCCAGCGGGCAGGCTGGCAATCAGCAAAAGAAACTCCCTAAAATAAATAGACATTCCCAAAAACCCAGTGACAACATGGGCACAATAACCATTTTACAGCGAACATTGTTAACTGGCAGAGTTTTGACGTTTCAATTATAAGCTTTTGTCTAGTTTATGGCAGTAGAAACGCCGCGCGCCGGTGTCTTTGTTGCTATCCTTTCGGTAATGGCACGTTGCAAGTCGTGACGCGGCTGACGCCATCATCGCGTTTTGCATTTTTCTTCAGTGGCAATCATATCACGTGAATCTTTTTGAAGTCACCGCTGTGTAAGTTTCACATCTTGCCACCATGGTCTAGCTAAATAAATACTTACTGCGAATAAAGTTCTTAGGAAGTTGCCTTTGAAATAAATTCAATAGCTACTCCATATAATACGCTTCCTGGCTTACTAATACAATTCATACTTCCGGTAAATTTGATGAACGTACCGGGCCTTCCACGCAGGGAGAAGAACGCTTGAGAAGACTTTTTCAGTTGGCCGGTTCTTTAGTAACGCGATATAACACAGACATAATATTACACCGTTGACAAATAAGGACGTTGTCTGTTGAGAAACGAGCTGTTAAATTGTTTGCCTTCAACAAAGAGTCCGAAGACTAACCGGTCACTCCGCAAAGAGCAGATTACACTGTGCGATCTTTTTACATACAAAAGCTTAAGAAAAAAGTCTCACGTCGAGATCCGCGAAACGGTTTTTGTGTTTTTTCTCATTGTTTGTCTTAATCCTACCTATTAAGTAGATGGTTATATTCTTCCCTTACGGCTTTCTTAGTACCAATATCATTTAAGTGCGGTCTTCCAAAAGCGACAGGGAAAAGTTCAGGGTTGTTTATTATCTTTCGGAGCTGTTTTATCGATGGACTGCTGTCTGCATCATCGCACGGGCGTTATTCGCGGGAACATGCTACATATTCGAAACCCTTCGCTTAAGAGACCATAAATCATGTTTATTTGTAAAAATGCACCTAACGAGTCTATAAAGTGCCAAAATGTTGTTTGCGAACACAAATAAAACCAAACCGCATAAGCTACTGAATTGGTTTTGTTTACTTGTCTTTTTTAGCTCCGGATAAAAAATGGACGCAATTTTTGACTCAACCGCGTCTTTAGAGGTTTTTTTTAACGTCTCCTCTTTCGTCTCTGCATAATCATAATCAGTTAACATCAGGTTTCTGTTCTCGTTTTTTGTGCACTTTAAATTAATTTTCTGGTCGTCTTGTTGCATTTATTGAATCGTAAATTTGTCTAAAAGATTACCCAGTTTTCATTTTCAAACTTCGGTTACACAAACCTTGGTTTTGTTAGGGTTGCTAACCTCAAAAGGAAAAACAGATCCCTTATAAAATCACTATGTTGTCCGTCCGTCTGTATGTTTGTCAAGACCATTTATCTCGGAAGAGCGTGAAGGTACTTATCGAGTTGAAATTAAAACCGTATACACAGGTCTACAATAACTTAAATAACTGCTATGTGGTGACGGCCTAGAGAATAGCACCAACCCAATTCTTCCCGTGGGTGTCGTTAAAGGCGACAAAGGGAAACAAACCGGGGGGTGGGCAGCAGCGCCCCCTGAAGTACAATTCCACCGAACTGCGTACCCAACCCGCATGCCTAGCGTGGGGATTATGGGTATTACGCCCTATAATAGCACAACGTGGCGCTCTTTGGAGGAGGGCTATCTCCAGCAGTGGACTAGTATAGCCTGACGACGACTACAGTAACTTGAAGTTATGAAGAAATCAAACTTCTAAATGAACACAAACAAAGTGCGGTCGTTAATGCGGCAAAAAAACGTTTATTTCGACACTCAAGGGAAGCAAAATTCACAGGTTAACTACTTCCCATTGACCTAAAACTATTAAATTTGGCAAGTAATATTATTTTACTAGAAATACAGGAAAAATTTTGGAAAATATACATTTGTAAATGTCTGCTTTTTACCGAACTTCAAAGTTCGGTAAAAAGCTCGGAAAAAACTGCGAGACTAAATTCCTAAACTGTTTATAATAAGTAAGTACCTAATTGTACGGAACCTTCGATGATCGAGTCCGACTCGCACTTGGTCTGTTTTTTTTAAGTAGGTACTTACTTAGGCCTTAAAACACTAAAGGAGTCTTACGCATTTTATGCATATTTCATATCTAACTTGTTTTACTTTCTTGTACATTAATGTATGTATTGTATAGATCTCTTAATAAATATATAAAAATATATCAACCTCTTTGATATATTTTTGTCCCAACGCTATCTACGGATCTTTTAAATTTCCTACCTACTGTACGCCTGACCCAAGTAATTAATCACCCCACTTTTGTAATAAGTCCAAACTAATAGGTCCAGTTTTTACAATGACCTCAATGGCTCTGTTACAATTATAGGTACAAAGTGACCCAAAACCTGATGCACGTGTTACGAAGTCGTGCTCGCATCGCTGTGCAAGCTCCACGTAGCTCGGAGATCAAGGTGATCGCTGATGTCCGAAGATATGGCATTTGTAACAGATGGATGTGGCAATTTTACCCAAAAAAACCTGTCCAATGTTACGAACCTATCAATCAGATTTCATCATCAGTCTACCGGAGTCCAACGAATGCATTTAGCCCATAGCCTCAAGGTCCTTCGTAGTCCGCATCAGTATTATTTAGTATCAAAATTCTAAATTATGAAAATTGAGGAGAGGAATCTGTAGCTGTTAGTTTACATTGTGGTGTTCAATTTTACACGTGTTTATAAAACTGAATATAAATTTTAACAATAACAAAATAGTTGACCTATGAAACAACTCCAAAGTCCTGAAAAAGTCGTCTTTTTATAGATACACACTGTAACATATTTGAGAAAACTATCACGAGAACTGAGGAAAATAAAAACTTATTTAAAATACGGATGGATGTTTATATGAGGTTCAAGTTATGAGCCCTCTTGTAGATTTACTAAGGAGACCTTTTTTGACGACTGTACAAAATGTAAAGATTAACCGTTATTCCGGATACACTTGTTTTTCTTGAAAGAGTCTCATGGGTTTTGCTGTAATCCGCAGAGCTTAATTATGACCAGTGGCAACGGAGCCCGTGTCAGCAGAACGTCTCTGACTAAAGGCGTAATTCTCAATATTCCGTTATTCTTCCTAAGCATTTCCATTAATGGAAGACCTGTTGCTAAGCGAAACAGGCCTTTAACGCTGGCTACATCCGTTCATTCCCTGATGTTCCTGAGCCATGATTGTCTTCTCTCAACATTCTTCGGTACCACCACATATCAAATGCTTCCAGCTTCTTTTACGAGACTTTGGAGACTCGGTTCGGCTATATTTACTTGCTTTAGGATTAGAGCTGATCAACTGAAATAAAGTTATGAACATAGATTACCGTTACCAGTCATCACAGCTTGCTGTAGTACCGTCATTATGGCAGCGTCTGTAATTTTAAAAACCGAGCGCATTTCTGGTCTCTTTGATCTGATGGTTTGCTCCCCTATAACTGAGCATATCTCCTCCGCCGAGTTGATCTTATCAATCTCTCCTTTTACTGTCTTTAAATATTCACCTGTAACTCTGCGTTGTACCCCTTTGTGCAGGTTATCCAGCCATACCGAAAAGTTGGCTTAGCGTGTTGCGTGAAGTAAAGCGGTCGCTGCCACCTGCGTTTGTCATTAGCTTCAGAATTGCACTCTCTCACCGACTCTCCAAGGTATACTGGAAGAAATGTCTTACAGAGATAAGCTCGCCTTTGTACAAGTTATGTCTTATATAAGGTCTTGTTTAATATTTCCTGTCCAATAAAGTATATTTAATAAATTAATTGCACCTTTATATGGCCTAGAGAACAGCACCAACCCAATTCTTCCCGCGAGTGTCGTAAAAGGCGAGTAAGGAACACAAACCGGGGGGTGGGTAGCAGCGCCCCCTGCAGTACAATTCCACCGAACTGCGATCCCCAACCCGCATCCCAGCGTGGGGATTATGGGCATTACTCCCTATGATAGCACAACGTAGCGCTCTTTAGGGGAGGGCTATGTCCAGCAAGCAGTTCACTAGTATATCCTGACGACGACGACGATGACCTTTATTTTAATTTAATTTTGAATATTTTACTTCTTTTTTTCAGGTAACGAAGATCCATTTTTAAAAATAATAAGAGATAAAAATTAAACACCAATAAATTTACGATAACTTAAACTAATATAAATCTTAGCTATCACAGTTGATCATCATTTTATAATCAGCCTTGAATTTGTTATATTGATAAAGAGCTTCTTACATGGACCACACCTATTTTCGATAGGCGTCAAAAGAATGTTGCTGCTGCTCCGTCCTCGCTGCAGGAAAGAGATCGTTTTTTTGCGTATTGTATTAAACGCGTCGGTGCAAGCCTTCACAAAGATTTCCAAAGCGCTGCAGAAAGGAGGAAGCTGCAGCAATGCTCTAAATGCATTATTATATTGAACCATTGGAGTGCTGTACGATTTTTTAGTATAACTGGTCCATCCGTGTAAAACGAGGTGCAGCTTTAGTGTTCGCGTTCAGTTTGAAAGGTGAAATGACCGCAAAGTTGTGCGTTTCCGAGCTCGGCGTCTGCGGAGAGCGCAGCGCATAGCGATTGCGCAACTGTTACCGCGCCGCGCTGGCACAGCGTTCCGCGCGACTGCCCCACTGGCTCAAGTTCTCGGCTAGCGCCGTTCAAGTTCAATATGAATTGTGTTTTGCTGTCAAGTCACGGAATAGACAAGCTTTGCAATTGGTCAACTTGGCTCATTTTTCATGGTGAAGTAGCTGTGGCCGTTAGGCTTGTTCTAACAAGTCAAAGGTGACTAGAAGCATTTTCATGTTTGTGATGTTTTTGTCTCTATCATCATAATATATTACAGTTTGCGGAATTCACAGGTTTCCCAGATTTCATTCTAAACTTACACTAGATGTCTCTAAACGCAGTACAGAATAATAATTATCCCTTGCTCATATAAACATAAAATATGAGCTGGCTGGTTTTTATATTTCTTACTCATGGCGGAACGTTTCTATCTTAACGATTCTCGCCACCTGCGCTTCTTATTCGTTCAATATAAATGAACCTGTCGTATTTACATTCCTGCCTGTTACAGTTGTTCTGAAATTGATGCAATTAAACGACGTGCAATAACTAAACCATCAAGCATCATCAATCTCAGCTGACTTTACTATCGTACCTACTTTAATTATCTTTCCCGGTTAAACTAAATGGACGTTCATTAGCAATAGTAAAGTTAAGATCAGGTAGATATAAATTTCCTTGGAACCCACTCGCTGCATGATAGGCGAAATACATAAATACACATCCCTGTCGGGTATTTAGATTTTCTGTCTGCAAGCTTTTTTGTTTCTGGTTGTCTAATCAAGCAGAGAGACATAAAAGTAAGTAATACTTTGTGCCAAAATATAAAGGATTACTTAGATGACAATGATGTCTGGAATTAAAGCCAGTACAATGGAAGAGTTGTATGTTCTCTAATAATGATGTCAACTCTGATAATTAAGGCCTTTGAAATGAGTTTTTTGTCCATTTTTTCTGCAAAATGAATTCTAGATTTCTAGAATCTAGATTTTGAAATGGACACCTAGTTTGATTTGTAACGTTCATTAACGTGATTTGCCGCATTTCTGCGCATCTTTGAATAAAACCTTTTCATTTCATTTCAGGTAGAAAGTAAGAACATAGTATGATGACATACTACAGACGACACATAGGTAGGCGAATTCTTCTTTCGGTATCTGTGTGTTGCCGTACGTCGTCGCCGCACGATTTATTCGAAAACAGAAGCATTTTAATTTCATAAGGGAATTTAATTACACCAAGGATATCCTGAGATGCAACATCTAAACATGTTTTTTGCTAGATTTTTTTTATGAAACCTATCGATATCGATATCAATACTTGTATGTCCCCACTTCTGGGACACAGGTCTTTCCTGCTCCGCAGGAAGGGTAGGCATACTCCACCACGGGGCCCAAGTCCAGGTTGGTTGAGGGTTGTAAGACGGTGGCGGGTCTTACTGTCAGAAGTTATCAAGTCGCTTATAAGTCCTCTGACATGGTTAACAACTGCCATTAGATGACCTATCATATATCTATAATCATAAAAAATTAAAAAAAGCTCCATACTGCAAAGAAAGTACTATTTTTAAATAAACATACAAACAAATAGCTAAAAATAATAGTTATAAGTCTTTACATATAGAGAGATCTTTACCTGATTTAGTTAAAGATTTTAAAGACCCTTAGTTGTTACATAAAATCACTAAATAATTCAGGTTTAGTTTCTAGCAACTCGTTAGCTCGAAAACACGCGCTGGCAGATCCGATCAGAAGCAATAGCGGGCCTTCCTGAAATATCTACTGCCTTAGTCTATTCATTTGAACAAATCACTGTTGGATTTACATATCAAGTTTCTACACAGTCTCCTGTAAAGTATATTATAATATAATACATGGGGGTAGGAGCACCTAAGAGAAGAGCTGTATAATTAAAAATTTAAAACTAAAAATTTCGTAATACAGAGAATATTGTAAAGACGTTCGAAATTTCACTTATGCCGGTGAGTCGCCCATTAGCTCAGTTGGAAAGAGCGCTGGCACGGATAGCCAGAGGTCGCGGGTTCGAATCCCGGCATGGGAGGAATTTTTAACCTCTAAATTGGTTTTTAAAAATGCTATGAATTTTACTATGCAGGTCGTCGCTATAAAACAGTTCAAAACATTCAACGGCAGTCTCTTCCTGTGAGCAGGTAAAACGTTCTTCATCAGTCTCGTTTACCTACCGTAAGTAGTAAGTAAAAGAAGACTGGGTATTCGGAGCAGCTGCGTCGATTTTGACCTCGACTTAGAGCTGCAAATCCTTGGAGATCTCATCTAACAACAACCTGTAATACCCAAGCAAGGCCTAAAACACCATCGCGACAGCGATTACACGACAGTATATAGACAATAGTAGGTATTATTATAACTCCTTATGAATTGAGAACAGCAGAGTTAATATATTTTATTAACTTGATTCCGGATTCACTTACTAAATTTTATGCCGGAACAGTCCGAACAAGTTTCGCTCAGATTCGCAGAGCTTATGCATGAGGTGCTCCTCATGTATAAGCAGAGACGGAGTTCGGGTAGTCGGTTGCTCGTCCCTGCATGCGGGCGACCGCGAGATGAAAAACAGTCAAGCAAATGACTCCGGAATACAATTCCCAGCGGATTCCAAGTGACGCTGGGAATTATAGAGAAGTAATTCTGCCGATTCTTATTATTCTACGGTGACCTATATAAACAATATCTATCATCGTATCTCATATCTATGAAGTTCACTTCCGCTAACTCTGGCCTATAATGCTAACACCTTTAATCTAACCCAAATCTATCACTCATTATCACTACAAAGCTACCCGAATCTGATTAAGTCCTGCCCAGTTCCTAATTAAATCTAGTCACATTTAGGTCGGACCGAATCTCGCGAGTCCATACGGAGACGCATCAGGCGTCCGCGTACAGAGTACGCGCTTAGAATCGCGAATAGGTGCAACGGTATATCTAACCACCAACTTACACATTGAACTTTGCGTAGCTTTTATTTCACAAAATTAAGGACTAATTTTCTCCGACAGAGCTGCAAAGTAAAGTCAGCCGTGGAGCCGTGCACATCGCTGCGTACAAAAATGATTTCATTCGCTGTTGCCGGCATTAGCCGCGTAACGAGACGGGGAAGGGAATAAATTGCAATAATATTAATGTTTAGAACCGGTCCGGTGATTGCTCGCGCACCCGTGGAGAGATGTTATTCAATTGCTCTTGGACTAGGCACGCGCCAGCTCTGCTCGTTCGCGTGACGCGAAATGGGCGTAAATGCTAGGCATCTGGAAGGGTATTGGAGCGCTCGAGTAATAGAATTCTTCGGAGAAATGAGTAACAGTGGCCGGTGAGCCGTTGGTGCAACGTGTTTGCTCTATTAAACTCTAATCTGTTTCTGGTCAGCTTTTAGATTATCTGTAATCTATATATCCTTCGAATTTATTCTACAAATCTCTTTCGCTTCATCAACATTCATTATTAGTCCCTGCATGCACCATGCCAGTTTCGGGTATTTTTATCTTGCTCTTCGATAATACATCCCCCAAATCGTCGACATACGTAAAATTACATGACATTTTATCATGTCTCTAGCTTTAGTGTCTTTATTTACACACGCTTTATTCACTTCTTTATTCACGTTTTCTGTATCAAAGTTTACTTTTTTAATAATAAAATACGTTTATTTTATGCACTATGCGAAATACATAAAATAATAATTATTTATTTGAATCATGTTAAGTTAACGCTTAAGCGTTAGGGTGCTGCGCCAGATAACCTTCACGTGTACCCCTCCGCTTCCGTTTCCTCTGATTCTATGAACCAGATGGAAGGGTAAGTGGTGGGGTCGGTGCTCCCTGACCTGAGCGTTAGTTAGTAACTTGTCTTAGTTGGATCTTGCTGGCTAACGGCGAATAATCTGGCAGGAGGGGTCACGTGGGCCCTGTTTCACTCTGTGGAGTGGGATCCAGGCGACCAACCGATTGAAGGACCGCTGGGGGAGGGCCGTCGCATACTCGGCGGACCTCGTACCAGTCGGGCCAGAGAGGCCGTGGGCGGACGGTCTGGGGACCCACCGCCTCCATCACGGCGAGCCGGAAGGCGCCCTTGCGTGTTCAGAGGGCGCCTTCTAGCACAGAGAGGGCCTGCGCGCTCGTTCTCCACCTTCTCAGTTCTCAGCCCTCAAGCGCTGGTGAGCGACGCCACGGGCCACGCATCGATGCGCCGGCCTCCTCTAGTCCCATTGTAAGGGACGACGATGGGATGGGGAAGGGGGGGCCCCTTGGAGCGTATGGGGGCCAATATGGCCCCCCACCAGGAGACGCGGCGTTTCCTTGTCCCATTGTATGGCCGATGGGGCGAGGGGCGCCGCTGGGGAGCCAATCTGGCTCCCCCACCAGTCGATCCATTCCAGTGGAGGGGCGACCTCGTGCCGGGTCGCGGTGATTTAGCCTTTGGCCTACCCCGTGACCCGGTAGAGGAGAGGAGGAAAACCGCGGGGGTTTAGTGGGTAGTCTGGCCTCAGAGAAGACAGCTCCGACACCCAGGCCGGGAGTCCCACACGAAGCCGTTCTGTTGTCCCCCGACAGCAGAGCGGTGAAGTGCGTAAATGCATTCCCCCGCGTTACCAAAAAAAAACGCTTAGGTAAGCATTAAGCTTACAACTCTTAGTTAGGAGTTTAGGACTCACTATCGTCGATTCTTATATCACCCAGCGAAGCCTGGTCAGCGAGGGTGATTAGACCACACCCCACAAACCACAAGGCTTGTGGGAGGTCAAGCATGTCTCGGAGAGGGACACCCTAATAAAAATGCAAAAAATACAATTTATAAAATTTATTTAATTATTAACTCGAGTAATACAATGATCAATATGTCAATTTCTAATTGTTGCATGTAAATAACTATTATTTTGAAAAATTAATAAAGGCTTATATTATTATTATCGTCGATTCTTCTATTTTTTTATTTAATTACAAATTTAAATTTTAAATAGTACCTACTAGGTTTAGTAAAATAAAGAAGCGTCCACTATGTCAAGCTACTTAAAAAAGAACTAGCTAGTAATATTTTTATATGGCCCCCACAGGACAGGTCTGACCTAGTGTGAGGGTCACCAATAATCTATTGTCCACATTGATTGTCTAGATATTGCATTGTCTAGCTAGATAATAAGGATGAAATGTATTTTCTATGTAGAAATAATAAACTGTTTGTATTTGTATTTACTTAGGCCTAAAGCAATTATATACCATCTCGAAGCGTCGAAACGCCTAGAAATATCAATTGAAACAATGAAATTGGATTTCGGTAGACGAAATAGTTGATAAAAATTCTAAAAACCATCTTCCTGCACTATTGATTATTACTATTGAATTCTGTTTCATCCTTTCGTCATTATATACCTGCAATGATACTGTCGACAACAGTATTCTACCTCTTCGGAGTTTGCGAAAAATATTTATCTACTGGATCATCGAAGCATACGAGTAGAGGTCATTCGTATATGCCACTGACTAATCTGACTTTAATAGGTGATCATTCAAAACTTAGCGATGGCTGAATGAGCTTTACACTTCTCATTTAATTTTTAATTTCGATAGTGATGGTTGCAAAAAAAATCTTGCATAAGTCTGCTAATGATTCATCTTTATATTTTCCTTGCAAAGTAGTACGTAACCTGAGTGATAACCCGCTTGTTAAGGTTAGTTCTGAATTCAAAACTTCTGTACAAACAAGTCGTTGATTCTTGTCATTAGGTATTATAGCTTCAGGTGATATCAATTCACTTTATGTGGACTCATAGCTAAGTTTAAGACCCATTTACTTAATGAAACATTTGATTCGACCCTTAATTGTGGACTCTACATGTTTCATGAGTTTTGATTCAAGAGGAAGCCTTAAAATTATACTGCTGCATCTTTAAATGTTATTGTAACCTTACCTTGAAATCACCATACAACTAAGTACAAAGAGTCGGAGGTGTTGTTGAAGTGAAAACAAAATATGTACTCCTGTGACGCCCGTATGTTAAACCTGTGCAGTGTGTAGGTAGATGAGGATCATAAATTCATGGCGTGAGTTTGTGGACCGTGGCGGCCGGCAATTTATTCATCACGAAAGGTGACTGCAGTAAATAAAATGCAGAGATTGTTGGCTGTATTAAGTACTTTATTTTTACAAAAACAACTAGAGCCTAGAACCTAGAGAAAGAGGATTCATTTAAATCCTTTTTCTAAAAAAATCAAGCGATACCAACACCAATCCATGTGAATTTCCACCTGATTGTTAGCAACCAGCAGATTAGTTTCAATAAATAGCTGGGAAGCGTCTAAAATTCAAAACACGACGCTTCACAGCCTCATGTTACTACGTGAATTTGAAGCTAAGAAAATTCTCATGCGCCTCCACGTACCTACAGCGCGACCGGTTGTCGGCAGGCTGCGCGAGCGCGACGGTGGGGGCGGAGGAGGGGAGGTTGAGGCTCGTTCAGCGACCGCAATACCGCGCCGTGGCAGCCATTGCCAAGATCATGGACCGCATGCGCGGCGAATGCCAGCCACGTCACGACGCAGCCTTTGTGCTATCGCTTGAATTTCCAGCGCCGAATAGAATCACGACGCTATGTTTGAAATGCTGTAATGACAGGCAACTTTTTTCCTCGGACGCTTCCAACGAAAGAGCCGCAGAAAAAAGAGCACGCTGCGACTAGGCCGGGCAATGGGTTTTCTGTGACTGTAAATGTCTTTTTTTTAATGGCAATTTCAATTCTATTCACACATAAATATAAACAAATCAAATCTTGCTAAGTTGCCATTCAAACAGGAGAATGCCTACGAATGGGTTGCACACCAGAAATTAGTGTATAAGCTGATAAATAGCGTGTTGGCGTTCCTAACCAAATAATACGGAATATAAATATACATTGATCAAAATAAAGAACAATCACGATTAAAGACTCATGAAAAGAAGGCTCTGATAGAGTATTTCCTCTTATGTTAGGTAAGCTTCTTAACGTTCAACATTCCCTTGGAAGCAATTAACATAGAGCAAGTGTACTAGCTCCGCATTTACAAGACGGTTTCCTGCAATCAGCGGCAGCGTCCCGTTTGATTCCCCAAACGGGTCACTATTATGCAATCAGCGCTCATAAACACTTACGACTTTTTCCATCCATGCCCCATGGCAATAGTCTCCCATCGAGAATCGCCACATATAATGGCCCTTGCCTTAACTTTATATGGGCTGAGCCGTATCCTCCCGCAATCCCTATTCAATACACGTAAAAGGTAGCGGCCCTAAGGACCGGGTTTTTGTAATACCGCAACAGGTAGAAAGGATTGCGAGCCGGCCGACAGAGACAACATGCTGCCGGCGTAGCTTGTCTCGCTCGCACTGGAATGCCGCACGATTTGTGCTTGCGTATTACTGTATAATGCCGTATACATTTGTGTGTAGGTATGGTATGACCAACGCACACTGCCCTAATGTGTATGGGTCATATAGCGGGATCCAGAGTTTAGCGAGTGAAATTATATCGAAAGGGAGTCTGTTGAGGTTTTTTGGGGAATATTACGCGGTGTTTTCAGTGAAATTTAGAAGTTAAGTGGAAAAAAAAACCCCGCGACTTTGTATGGGTCTGATCAGACTATTATCTACAAATATTAAATTCAAGAAAACCTATGTTGCTTATAGCTCGTGGTCTCTGATGTTTCAAAGGAACTTGTAGCTTAACGGGGTAGAGTGCACGCATGCCAAAGTTAATATAATATCTATACTTCCGACTGTATCAAGCAAACAATAACGTACTATATCAGGAGTCTATATTGTTAGGGATACCTACTTGCACCAGGAAATATACCTAGTTATTGTCTGCATCGTGACGATTTCTTTTCCCAAGAGTCTATTCTTAACATATAAACGGGAAGAGATATTTAGGTTCAAAGTCCTACTATTCGTTTGCATATTTTTGTAGAAAATCATCCAGAGTCGTAGATAAACAAATACTTTTACCCAATGAACCTTATCGAAATTTAAAGTTTTCTTTTATTTTTCAAAAAAAAAAATGCCAACGCGTAACGTATTCAAAATATCGTGATCTCGTACAAACATAACACTGGTTTACGCTTCGTGTAAAATAACTCTGAATGCCATAATATCTATTGCAGATACAAACAACATTTTAGTGTTTATTATACTTAGTTTAGGGATCGTCAGTTTTGACACCCTGTAAACGAAATTGTACTCAAGCGATAATTTCCCAAATTTCTGTGGATTGAATTGGCGAGAAGATTCACGATCATATTACAATTGCCAAAAACACTACAAAAATCTGCGGACGAGTATAGAGAATGCCTGTCAGTTCAAATTATAATGCTAATTAAATAGAGTGATCCACGCCTTTACCAATAGGTATCCTGAGAAGTTGCTATGCAACGTTAATATCTATAGTACACAGTATAAGGACGGGAATCCATGTTTTTTGGTTCCCAAAATATATATTTGAAGGCACAGAATTTTATCTCGCAAGGTTTTCCAAACCAGTACCTACAAGTGGTTTTTGGACCACTTAATTTAACGATGGTGCACAAGAAAATTAAAGCAGCTTATTAACGAAGAAGGTTGAAATGTTCAGAATGAAAAAGTCTCCATATACTAAGTTGCTTCTTGCGTACATAAATTTTCAAAAGCAAAATACTTGTAAAATGTAGAAGAAACCAGCGTTTGAAAATGAATCTGTGTCCAGTAAATTATGACTGGATACCCGAAGGCAACTGTTAATAACATGATGAAAACAAGTTGGTGACTTGCTTACCCCAGGATATGGATGTGAAAAGCTCTACGTACCTACTTAAGGACATAAGTATGCACTTTGTCTTATTTCTCGTAAAATAATTAAGAGTGGTGCCGCAGGAAGTACGATAATAGAGGTGTTAATAACCACTGGTGTTTAGATTGTAGCCGCATAATTTTACTACAGACCTTTAGGCATTAAAAAATGTCGCAGCAATAAACTCTGCAATAACAATTTGTCCCAAGTGCCATTAGGCATAGTTAGAGCTACTTTTTTTTCTTGAAAAAATCCACAGCGATTACCCGCACGTACATGTACGTGTGCGAGCGTAATTTACCTTTTGTACTAAGGTATCCACATATTATTATATTATGCGTTACAAATGCTTAGGCACAGAATATGACCATAGGCCGAGCTTTGGGCTTAATATACATTGATATCTACCGGCGGTGGCTAAAATTTAAATTTCTTAATTTATTTTTATTTCAATTGTTTTGTTCGACTAATGCTATATTTCATCACCACCATGCGTGCAGGTCAGGTGCAGGATGGGTGACCGTCCTGTGACTACCGCTAGTGGCGTTTTTCCGAGCACTTCCGTGCTTTGCAAGGCACGTAAGCCGTTGGTGCCGGCTGTCATGTAATGATAGTTAAGCCATGTCAGGGGCCTTATGGGCGGCTTGATAATTTCTGATAGTAAGGTCCTTCACTGTCTTACAATCCTCAACCAACCCGGACTTGGCCTCAGTGGTTGAGTATGGCCTAACCTTCTTGCGATGCAGGAAAAGACCCGTGCCCTAGCAGTGGAGACATACAAGGATTGATATCAACTCAACGGGTGACTTAGCAAGAATACTTCAATGGTTGTGCTGCATTCGACTGTACGTAAAGTTTGTAATGTCGGTCATGCAACTCATGCGTTTTTGGGTAAACATGCGAGCTGGTCGCTGGTCACATAAAACCGCGGTGCAATCCGGTCCCACTGGTCGGCGGGTGATGGGCTCTTCCTTTGCAGACCAGAAGCTGGACCTCGGCGACTTGAAATAAAAACCTATTAAAAACGAACATTGAATAGAAAATAATATCTAACAATAAAAATCCAATGCTCTTGCGAGATAACATTGCTACTTAAGTAAAAATGTGTTTTACACATGTTCGAATTTTGAACCGCTTGTCTTACTTATAGTCCATTTATTTAGGTAATTAAATAAATATAATTAATCTTGATTAGTCTATTTATTGAAATATACATATTTTAAACAGAATATTTACATTTTACTTGAATTTCATAAAATTGCATTAAATTTCAGATTGAATTGGTAAAGTGTAAAGATTTTGATTTAAATAGTGTGTATTTCGATAAAAAAAACGTATCAAGATTGTTTACATTTTTTAATTACCTAAGGGCCAGTTTCTGAAATGAGAATTACGCTAAGTAAATACTTAAATGTAGTTTTGTTTCTTCGAATTAGTTAGCAAAGAACGTGTCAGAACGTTACGTAAGTATTTATTCAGTCAAATTCTCAATTCAGAAACCAGCCCTAAATAAATGGACTATACATATTATTTGTCTATTCAGTGTTAGTTTTTAATAGGTTTTTATTTAAAATGCACACGCGTTTCACAATTTTAATATGTGTGCCTAAAGCACATATTATATTTAAGTAGCAATGATATCTGGTGTCATTAGATTTGTCGTATGTTTTGAAGTCTATGCAAAATTGCACAACCACCAACTCCAAAGTATACGGGGTATTAAAATAAAAATATTTTGAGCTTGGAAAACGGTTTCCTTTGTATAGTGTTTTTGTTTTTGTAGAAGCCGTACCTTAAATAATAGGTACACTCCTTCAACATTCAAAGATGCCGAACTGCTTCTTAAAAAACTTTAAAAGAAAAACTGAATAATAAGATCTTGATTAGTGAATCATTGAGGAGTGTCCCGAAAGATCATTGACCTCAGGTTGCTGTTTGACTTATGGAAATGATTCCTCTTGCCTCATAGTCGGTCTCCTATTTAAAGAATGGATTTTTTATGCTGATGCGCTTTGGCAAGACTAATGCATACTTAATGATCGAATACGAATTGATTTCAATGCTATCCTAAAATTACCTCTTGCTAGCCAATTAAAAGACTAGTCCGTTTTGGTTTCGGTAAATTTAAAATAAAAACGAAACAAATGCCTAAACTTACATAATAATACACGGATTGACAATGTCTTAGGTATCTTAGGTAGGTATACAATGAAAAATATTTTTATCTCATCTTGCTCCGTACGAGGACCCTAGTCGCGCGTTTTAAATGTCGAAAGTCGCGACTCAAGTACATTGATTGTCAAATTTTGCCATTTTAGCGCCACAATCCACGTACTCGTGCCGTCGCAGTAACGATGCTGGAATACATTGTGTAGGCACTTGTGATACATGACTGTTACCCTACAGTCTATTAGCTTTTAGAATATACTTCGGGCTCTAGAGTAGGTTACGGTTTTCGCCGAAAGCACACGATTGTAACACTCGTACTACTTCCTGCTCTGTATAAAACTTTTCTTCACTATTTTGAAAAGTTATGTTAATTAAGTGTCATATTAGTTCCGATATTTCTATAACACGAATATATCCAATTGTATCCATAAGTAGCTGAGGCATATTCTAAAATCTAACAGACTGTACACTCCGTGCTTCGCAAGGCACGTTAAGCCGTTGGTGCCAGCTGTCATGCAATGGCAGTCGTTAAGCCATGTCACAGGCCTCATGGGCAGCTTTATAACTTCTGACAGTAAGGCCCGCCACTGCCTTACAACCCTTTTTTTTTTTTTTACCCAGGAGAAACCCCAATTACGGGTACCACCGGCTCGGGAGAGCACAGTGGTTATGTCGGACTCCCCGCCCTGAAAAGGGCGGTATACCGACTAAAACTCCTGGGGTGTTCCTCCGCACCGCAAAGGATGGGGCCACGGGGACGCTTACGCACACTTCCGCGACCCCGTCTGCGGGCGCCCTTTCGGGCACTCCTTCGGCGGCGCCCCTGCCCCATCGCATCGGACCGAACGACGGGGCGAGGGAACGCCGCATCTCTTCGTTGGAGCGCATAGTGGCCAAGTGCGAACCCCTTGGCCACCACACGCCCCAACGCGCCGCCCCCTCCATCCCATTGTTGTGTGGTCCAATGGGGTTAGAGGAGGGCGGCGCACCTCCTCGTTGGGGCGCATGGGGGCCAATGTCCTGTTGGCCCCCACACGCCCCAAACGCGAGGCCCGTCACGTCGCCCACCAGCACTTCTCTGAAAGCAGAGAAGGCGGTGAGCGACCGCGTGGGCCCCCTCCGTGCCAGAAGGCACCCTCGGAACACGCAAGGGCGCCTTCCGGCCCGCCGTGATGGACGCGGAGGGTCCCCCGACCCTCCGCGTCCCGGCGGCCACTCTAGTCCGACTGGTACGAGGCGCGCGCGCTTCCGCGCAGCGGCGCCCCCCCCAGTCGGTCCTTCATTCGGTTGGTCGCCTGGGACCCGCTCCACAAAGTGAAACAGGGCCCACCCGACCCCTCCCGCCAGATTCTTCGCCGTTAGCCAGTAAGATCCGACAAGAAGAAGTTACTGACTAACGCTCAGGGTGCACCGACCCCACCACTTGCCCCTCCATCTGGTTCATGGAATCAGATGGAACGGAAAGCGGAGGGGTACACGTGAAGGTTATCTGGCATCGCACCCCTGCCTTACAACCCTTCACCAACCTGGACTGGCCCACGCGGTGGAGTATGGCCTAACCTTCCTTCGATGCAGGAAGAGACCTGTGCCCCGGCAATGGGTTCATACAAAGGGTTGGTACAAACCACAGTATGTTCTGTGGTACAACCCCAGCATAAATCACGTAAGCAAAGACCTGGATAACCTGTGCAACCTCAGCAAAAAGCTTTACAGGAACACTGCACATTTTACATGTATATAACTTACTAATCAGAAACATGGGTAACTAAAATACTTGAGATTTTATGTAGAATTTATTGTTCATTAGGTATTATTCGTGAATCTCAAAAAATTACCACTGGTAAATGGACAATGGGTGACCATAATCCACTCTCGAACATTTCAAAATAAATTCCCAGAACAATATTGATAAATATCAATAGGTATAAGATAGGTTTTCCTATTATTTACACAATTGTTGATATTAATGACACCGTTTCCAAGTTTTGCGATCACACGTCGTATGATATTATAAGTATCGGTACACTTTAAAATAAAGACTGATATACTATTAGACGTGGCACAGTGCGATCTTCTTCTTCTTCTTTGTCTTCAGGCTATATTAGTCCACTGCTGGACTTAGCCCTACCGATCAACCTAAAGTGCGATCTACCTTACTTTATTTCTTCGTAATACGCTTATATCTGTGCGTCTCACGCGTTGATGTCTTTTGTAGAGCGACAATTATTGAACAAAGTTCTATAGTCGTGCTTTCAAAGTTTCTAATACTATGACTATTTCGTTTTATTTTGATGAAATCCTCACTTAACTCATCATTTAGCTCAATTTCCTGTTATATACACCAAGCCAAGTTTCAAGTTTCAAGCTGTTATATAAACCGGTCCACGATGAATTTTTATTTCAATTCAACCTAATTCAACGATTGGTAGGTACCTACCCTTTAAAAATCGTGTCATTAATACACTCATATAATAATTACTAAGTTTGTCATTGTCGTTTGACCGCCGCGCCGTCTATATAAGTGAACAATTCGCATCAATCACGACTGAATGAAGAAGTTATTTATAAAAAAATAATAGGGACAGAACGTTCGCTTGGAGTTTAATCAAACTATGTTAGTTCATAAATTTTACGAATGTAAGGTCAGCACATCAACTCTGACATATATTAAACTCCACTACAATTGTATGTAGGTATTTATAGCATACAAAAAAACAATTTACAGAAATAGTTTGCGCTCTGAGCAAAATATCTAAAATGCTCTTCAATTGTAAAGTTTGTACCTACGTAAGTAACTAGGTAGGTACCTAGGTAGCATAAGTAGGTATTTAAGAAGCACTTCAGTTCTGGGTTTTTTTTCTTTTCGTACATTTTAAAAATCTATTTGAAATTGTTAATAAATAATTTTATTTACAATTTCAAAATATTGAATAATTGATGAATAATAGAATAAAAAAAACTTGATTATATACATAAAAATCCTAAATAAAATAAACTACCATAATAATATATAAAAAACTGAACCCAGATCATGGCTACCTCTGGGAAGATGGGATATTTTATTATAAATTTTTTGTAACATAATCTAATTTGTAATAGAAGAGATTACCTCAACCATTATGTGTCTTAAAGTGCAGTTTGTAGCGAAATAACCATTGACCAAAGTTTGTGAGTTTTGTTCGTTGTTGGTTTGTGCTATAGTCATTAATGCTTGTAAAGTTGTTATTTGTACCCTTCTTTTAGTGCAGTTCTGTACAATAAAAATAGATTGATTCAATTACGAAGCGATTCTTCATGGTAGTTGATTTGTTGGAAAAGAAGTTAGTAAAGGAGATTGCTGCTTTTATAATATGATAACTCTTGTTTATGTCTTGAAATGAGATTGTAGCTCTAAGAAAACCTTTTAATTCTATAGTTAATTATTGATCTTGAACCTCGACGGACGTATTAGATAAATAGACAGATAGAAGCCACTTTATTGTATATACAAATGAAAATTACACAGATATTTCTTAACCTAAAAGTACAGACGGCGACCTTATCACTAAAAGTGATCTCTTCCAGACGTATATACATACAAAATGGTAGGGGTATATGAATATATGCTCAAATAACATTGTAAATATATTAAATTATCCACTGATACACACAAACAATTTTCAGAAACAATAAAAATAATGAATAGGTATTATACTGTAAATACATAAAAAATTAACAAAATATGGATATTCAAAGGACCATAATTCAAACCATAACAAATTTTTTTCAGGCGTTTCGGGGTCCCGAAAAATCCGAAAAATCAAAATACCATAATTGTTGTTTTGTACCAAAATCGTTCGTAGTAGAGGGAAAAAATTAATAGTTTATTTTTTATTGAAACATTAGGCCTCTCCGGTTTTATTGAAACATTAGTGCAACGTTCCCATCCCAGTCAAACTTCCTAGTTGGCCCAATGAGTAATGAAAACGTCAGAGGCAATTACAACAGGGGTCTAAATGAGTAAATCCGTACAATAAATTCCGTTTTATGAGAAAATTCGGTTCTCACAATCAAGTGCGCTATAACATTAATAAAACCGCAGCAATAAAACCCGCAAGCTCTGTTTGTCCGTCTGTTTGTACTATTGTGTATACTCAACTACATGAAAAAGTTAATTATATAGAACAATTTATTCAATTAATTGAGCTCATGTTGCTGTGACACATCGAATACAATATTGTTATGCTCTAAAACTATAACCAGTTTACAAACTAATGCTAGATAAAAAGTTGTTTTCTAGATCACAAGACCCGACCCATCCCTAAGATTTTAACGTGATAATATAATTTAGATTCTTAACCAAAGTTGGTCAACCTGCAAAATATATTTGTTTTTATTATTTGTACCTATCTGTTTCAAGTGAAAATTAGATACAAAATACAAATACAAAATACAAAACATTTTATTTTGTTTAGATATACGTAGTTTTTAGATATACACAATCACTACTGTCAACTGGATTAAATTTTATTTATCTTTATTTTTGCAAACCCGGGCTCTGCCCACCCCTGCGACGTATAGGCGTTGATGTATGTACGTTTATTATTCCGCTAAAAACTTGCTACAATGCTACTTTTTCATCCTGATTCATTCCCGTTGCGGAGCGTACAGCAAGATGTTGCAACGCAACCCAGACCCCGAGTGTTGCGGTCGCGCTCGGCGGTGCAGCACGATCTAGCGTTCCGCTGTGCGCGGGCGCTGCCCCCCCGCTTCACCTCCCCCTCTGGCGGGTGAGCAAACTCCCCCCTGCCCGACTGATCGGGGAGCCTGATTTCGTTGAAGCCGGTGTTTTTGATTCGTTTTGTGGGTAATGGTTAATGGTTTGCAAGTGTTCCGGGATGGCCTCTGCTCTACAGCTTTACTCGACTTTTGTCTTTGTTGCAGTTTTTAATTTTACAGTTTCTTCCTTTACATTTACCGCGCATCAGTATGCGCAGTGAGACAAGTGAGGAGTGAGGAGACAGTGAGGAGTGGCACTGGCCACTCCTCACTGTCTTCAATCTGCAAAATAAAAACAATTACAACAACAATAATACAATTATAAAATTTGACACAACTACGCTACATTTTATGTTGTCATCGACTCGATAAGAAGTACCTAAAATAATTTCACGGACGAGACATTATCCTTTACATAGAATAACTAAACTACCTCGCAAGGAATGCATTTGTCGAAACTTTTCGAATCAGGAAGTTGCGAGGCTGGAGTTCTATTCTCAGTTGCATTTTTCGTTCCTTACAAACGGCGACAGCATTCCAGAATCAGGCCCTTAGACTGGCCCTGACCGAGACTCTGATGGAGGCGAAATGTTACGAAATTGCCTATCGCCGAGAAACTGGTTTGGTGCGGCTCCGGAGTGGGCGCTCCACGTCTTGAACCCACTAAGTTTGAAGCTGGAACACAGATTTATGTTGTCTTTAGGAGAAATTCAACCGAATTGCTCTACTTTAGATCATTGATAATGAGGCTGTGTAGTTAAAGTTCCATTTAATAAACAGCATTTCACCGTTAAGACATTTTATCGATGTCGGGATAGGTGAACTAGTTGTGGGTTTTGTGAACTTAACGAAACTTTATCAGTTTCGTAGAGATTATGTTTGAAGTTTCCTTACCAGCTACACGGAACTTCCTATTAGGTACTTTAAAACGGTGGATTGATAAATAAGGAAAAATATTGTGTGAATTATAAAATTGGGAGTCCAAAGTTGGCAATTTTCCCTAGGCATAAAAAATATTTCGATATTGAATAATTATTTAATGCATCTATAGGTACGACATTTTTGTGCCCACATGATTTGAAATTTGTATGAAATTTTATTATTATCGTTTTGTCTCCTCGTGTTATACGAGTATACATACAAAGTTAAACTCACGTCTGTATACTAGAGGGCTAAGCAGGGTCCAGAGTTTGCCTTTCGCATCGTACCTGACAAATTGTACATTCACCTGCATGGTGACGGAAAATAATAATAATATGTGAACATTGCAGAAAATTATATTTGCGGCCGTAAAACCAATTAATGCCACACGCGTCAGCTAACTCATTTGTCAGGCTTTGACGAATGTCTCTGCGAACGGATGCAACAAAAACATTTCAAACATACAACCTGACATTTAGACGCACCTGCGAAACTGGCTTTTTGCTTAATTAGTGTTTGGGTATCAATTTGTGTGCAAGCGAACATTTTAAGTAAAGTTATATCTACATTAGAATTTAGCAGCTAAGATAACAGCTATACGTTTTCCAACCCCTAAAACCGGTAAAAAAAGTACTTCGCTGCTGATTTTTTAGACTGTGATCACAGATGTGAAATGTATGTGGCTGTGATGTGAAGAATTCGTTTTAAATAGCAGGTGTAATACTGCAGGTTTAAAATTAAACCTCGCTTAATTTCGGCAGTTCCGTGCGTGCGTCGCTAATGATTCAGGAGTAGGGTTTCGCCAATTTTGGCACCTGCCTGCGAAGAAATGTTATTAGACTTTTATTAGCTGAGATACTTTCAAGTCTTTTTGTAATGAAGCTTGTTTTTATTGGGCAATGAAATTGGAGTATGTGCAGCGGCCAAATTGGCTGTGGGCCGTAAAAATATTTTGTGTCCAATTAAATCTCATTATTTATACCACGTATGATAAGAATATGAATATTTGTAGCTTAGCTTTTGGTTTGATAGCCCCAAGCATTAAATCAGATTTATTTTTGGATTCTTATTTTGTACCTGCTTTTATAAAAGAGTCTAATTAAACAGTCAATTACAGTAACAACAATTAGCTTACAAATCGTGATAACACTAGTATATTGAGTGGACTTCTTTTTAATAAATGTATAAAATTATTTCTGAAGTACCGTTACTTTGTACAGTTACAATACGGAAAGTTGATAAGAAATGTATACTTAATTTGAATTTCAATAACCATCTCGTAATATCAACCATCTAAATATTGCAAAATTAAGTCTACTGTAACCTCTCATCATTTCGGGATAGTCCGATGGATTCAAACCGAGTGTATGATGTGACGAATTATCTAGGTATTATAGAACCTATTGCTTTGGCACTAAGAGTCACAAAGTTGTTAGTTAGATGAATGCCGAACGTCGACGGTGGCCATCGTTGGTAATAACATGACATCTCCAATTCGAGCATGTCCGCGTAATGATTGATTACAGTGATCTTTCGACGATAGCCCCACAGCCGCTGAGGTTAGATTCACGGTAATTTTAGGTACGATTTCTTGTTTTTTTTACAAATCTTCCATTGCAGAGAAATGTAAGATTTCAAAGCCCAAGAATCAATTAGGTATCAACTCAGCAATTGTAGAGATTAAGTGCAAGGTAGTATTGATACCAACGTGTTTGATTTTGCAGCAACTAAGAAATACTTTGAAGTGAATATAAAAATAGGCCATTAAACTAATATAATAACACTTATTGCGTTCAAGAAAAGAAATTACAAAGCCTAGGTACTTTTATTTTAGCTTCTTCCTAAACTGTCCTTTACATAAACAAGTTTATAAAGCTACACAATGACGCTTGATTGTTGTCGTTGGTTTTTCTATTCGGGAGATCCTTGAACATATCTACATCGTGACATTATCATTGAAGTCAAGTTCATTCCCTCTTTTAAAAGGCAGCTAGACCATATTCGTATCGTGTAATGTAGCACACTTGTCTACCCACTACTATGAAGCTATTATTCATACATCACACTATCAACAATTGGTGGTCCGACCGACACAGAAACTGTGTCGCCGTAACATTAGCTATGACATTAGTACAATTCGACTATCTGGTCTGTGCCAACCGTGCAAAAGATAACTGTATTTATTGTGAAGCGTCCAAGGGTTCTTTTAGAGTGGCAGCAAACTTGGCTAGCATGTAATGAGGCCGTGAATCGCATGAATATGCATGCAAAGCCTTTGTCACAGAGACTCTCGTGAACTCCTGGTACATTCGATTGTCAAAATTATCTTTTCTATGCGATTATATTAAAGTTTGTACGTATGTGTGCAAGTTGGGGATTGAACAGATAACTCGCCAATGCTTTTGCAGCCTGTAAATTTTGGGGCAAGCACCTTAAACATTGTACCACAGGCCTTCTCTCACAGAAAGTGAGAAAGTATAGGCTTACTCATCAAACGAACCAACTGTGGTGATTGGCGACTTGAAACGTTGATGTATATGTACGCCTCTGAAACTCCGTGTTTTCATGATGTTTTCTTACACGACGGAAAGCCCAAAGCGGCGTAAGCCCTTCCGTAGGATGCTCGTCTCAAATCAGAGAGGTCTTGGATTCCGATTCTGTAAATTTTTGCATTCGTTATAAATAAAAGAAAAGAATAACTTCCACACAACTCAATTTTTTTTCCTGGTACTCATCTACGAATATGCAACGTACATAAGTTTTGAATTTCTTGTAGTAATACAATGTGAACCGTAAATAATTCAAATTGTCTTGGATTTCGATTCTGACAATCTTTGCATTTGTTATAAATGAAACAAATGAATAACTCCCACACAACACAATATTTTTTCCTGGTCCGAAACTACCCATCTATGCATCTATGCTAGCCACGTAGATAAGTTATGAATTTCATGTAGCAGTACAATGTAAACCGTAAAAAATTCAAGTTGTGCAAGTACAGAGTACATCGCATTGTTTTAGGTCAGTCACGCTCTATGTACAATGATGTGATGATTCAATTATTTTGAAATAATGTTTGAACTTGTTAATCCTTACTACATTGTTAATCGATTTACTACTAAGTTAGAATTACTCGTACGTGTCAGCATATTAATGACGTAGATCAAAAATCCCTCTAATCATTAAACATATTTTTTTATGTAGGCCTATATACGTTCCACTGCTGGGAAAAAGCCTTTTCTCAGAAAAAGATTATGGGCTTAACTACTTCGCGTGCCCACTGATCGGGAATTTCAGGCGCTGAAGTATGTGAACATGGTGTCTATGTGTGCGTGATCTGCTGTCAACGGCAGTAATAAACCAGTGTCCGACTGCAGTAGTTGTTTCATTGTTTAGTAAATACATCAGAACACCTCAAGCACTCAGGTTTCTTAACAATGCTTTCCTTCACAGTTAGCGAGTGGCGTTGCTACTACTTAACTAAAAACATAAAAAAACTTAACTTAAAAAACTAAGTCACGACTGTGAAGACACCACCGCCCCAAAAATGTTATTTTTTTATAAAAATATTACTGAACTAGTGAAATGTGTCTCCTTCTTGCATGTGTACCTAACATTCTAAAGTGCTTAGCACATTTTTAACCGCAGCGGAGGTCAAACTAATATGTTTTGAATAAATAAAATAAATAAATGAATAAATATTCATGGACATATTACACGTACCTCGTTAGTTCTATACTAAGTACAAATAAATGACTTGTGTTATAGATGTTAATATGACGATAAATTTAATACAATATATACATAGATAACATCCAAGACCCGAGACCAATTAGAAAAGTTCGTTTCCTAGTTTGACCCGGCCGGAGATCGAACTCGAGAACTTCCGCTTTACAGTCAGCGTGCCAAACCGCTGCGCCACCGAGGCCGTCTTGAAGAATCTTGTGAAACCTTATAAATCGTGGAAATGACGATATGTGTTCATTTCCATAAATTAGCGAATCCCTACTGTCTAGCTTGCAGAAGAGGTCAATCCGACAAGCTAGACAGAATTTTGCTTGTCAGTTCGCTCTCTGCAGCAAGATGGAGATAGTGTCGTCTACTGCTCCACAATAATAGACCAGTGCAGGATAGGTTTTTATCCCAAATAAATTAGATCTTATCGCATATAATGTTGCGAATACAGTTAAAATTACTTGTCAAATATTTTGTGTATCACTTCTGTTGTCCGTTTTTATGATTCTTAATTCTGAACAGATCATTCTCATTATGATTTCCTCACCATTCTTGTGCTATTCTTACTTCAGACATATAGCATGCAGCACGTTCTCCTAAGAGGCCTACTCGTACCAACCTTTTTTTGACATTATATATTTTAGTTTATTATTAAAATTGTCTAGCATCCGCTGTCGTGCTAGGTTAATTCCTCCGTTTACAAAAACTATTAGCAAATCCTTGTATAGGTGGTTTGAATAAAATCTGTAAATAACGGTTTATGACTAAATTATTTTAGAGAAAAATGTTTAGTGTTAATTGTCGTTACTCTATTTGTGTGAATGAATGAGTTCGAGTGTGTGGGCTCATCAGAAAAAGGGTGGCTACCTTAGCAGAATAAATATTTACACTTTTTTGAAAATAAACGATTTATATAAAAAAAAAATGAAATAATTACATAGAAATCTCTAAGAGTTTTCCAGTTTTTTCGTAAGATAGAGGTTCAGAAATTGAGAAATGTTATACAGAGATAAGCTCGCCTTTGTACATATTATTGCTTATGTAATTTCCTATTAAATATTATGTGTTCAATAAAATTTGATTAATTAAAGTGACACTTCGGTTAATCTGAATATGCTCCAGAGTTTTGTTGTTTCATTGTCAAGAAATGGACCTTAAAATAGAAACACTTTCGTATAAAGGATGTTATGTATTGTAGTTTCAAATAGCCACTTAGCCTGATTAACTAACTGTCTAATTCAGTAGTGCGAATATTTTATTAGTCACAAAAGTGGTGGTTTACACGTAATACAGAAAGTATTGTGAAGAGGTTCGAAATTTCACTGATGTCGGTAGTCGCCCATTGGCTCAGTTTGGAGAGCGCTGGCACGATTAGCCAGAGGTCGCGGGTTCGAGTCCCGGCATGGGTGGAATTTTTAGCCTCTAAATAGGTTTTTATAAAATTGTCCTTAGCACAGGTTAGTGCATTAAAAAGAATATAGTAGTGGTTTAGTCTAATTATTTTTACCATAGACCGTTCTGTGTATTTTAACTGCCTCGCTTGCTTGACTGCCTCGTTGGTTTAGTTGGTATCAGTATCGCCATGCCGGAGATCATGGTGTAACGTTTTATAACTTTTATAATTAATAAATAAACTCTGGAACGACTTCAGGTGTGATTTTATTTGTAGATTTAGTAACTTTAAAACAGAAAACTGATAAAAACGGAAAAGCAGGTAAAAAGTCAGATCTGGTCAAAGGGTAAAGTAGTAGTGTGAAAAATGAGGGAAATCGAAGAATGAGTGACATACATAATTTAAATATTTGAAAATGATAGATGGAAAAAGAAATAAAAATGGTGTAAAGAGGTTTGCACCGTTACACTACCCGGGGGCAACCAGTAAAAAAAAA
The DNA here is from genome assembly GCA_934045075.1 of Yponomeuta sedellus. Taxonomy (NCBI): domain Eukaryota; kingdom Metazoa; phylum Arthropoda; class Insecta; order Lepidoptera; family Yponomeutidae; genus Yponomeuta; species Yponomeuta sedellus. The sequence goes on along the minus strand of OW203722.1, from coordinate 15,859,283 downwards.
TTTTTTTTTTAAATATATTTATTTAAAAAAAATATATTTAAAAAAAAATTTTTTTTTATAAAAAAATTGTCAAGTAAAATTATTTAATTTAAAATTTAAAGTCGAGAATCCAAAGTAAGGTCGATGAAGGTCGGGGATGTGGGATGGTAAGTAAATATGGTTATTCTTAAATATTAAAATAAAATATAAAGGATGGGCGATGAAAAAAATTTAGAGTGTGTGGATGATATTTACAATGAATATTTACATTAGGCAGTTCCACTTTTATTCATCATATATCATTCATCCCTAGCATGCATCATCTAGCATTGTCTTCATCTAAAGTGAAGGTGAAGACGTTCATTCAGTATAGACAAAATCTATTTTTATTAATTAGATTTATCCAGAAACTGGCCTAAATTAGTAATAGGCTTATTTAGCCAGTTACCACCCGCTGGTATTCGGTAGTGGTAAGGCTTATTTATTGAGTCACAATCCGCTCTATGAAAGTTATTTACATTTTAACAATATTTATAATATTGGGTACATAGTACCCGACGGGGTAGAATCCGTCGTAGAAGTGCTCTCAAGAGCTATGGTGGGGTAAACACCGTAACGCGTTTAATTAGATAACGCGATTGATAAATAAATTTGTTGACCTAGGCTTATTTAACGTGTTGTCGCCGCACCTGATTGAAAGTTTGGATGTTCTAAAAAAATGGTTAGTAAATGTCCAGGAGGATAGTGGTATAAGTGTGCTTAGTACGCACTAAAGGATAGGTAAGTTAAAAAGGTGCTCTAAGTTTTTGTTAGAGATACACCTGGTAAGTAAGATTAAATAGAAGATTGAATAAATAAATAGACTTTGGTATGCAAATGAGTCCGAATAGGTGATGTAGTGTATATAAAAAAATTAAAACTAAAAAGGTAGCGTTTATAGCCGTTAAGGTAGTTAATAAAATAAATAAATGAAGGTGTATATATTTTACAAGTATTTACAATTTAATATAAACGAGGAATCGTATTTAAGGGTCGTATAGGGGTTTATTCTCTAAGTCTTAGTGGGGTATAGGCTTGATGTCTTTAATATGCCATCGACCTAGAGTTTTATTAGAAAGGTCGATTAAGTCGTAAATAAGGGGTGATATTTTATTTTGTATAATACATTTTGTAAATTTCGGAGCTAATTTGGCAGTGAAATGCTTGTCTGAGGAGCTCAAGGGGTAGTTACGCTTCCAGACGACATCTCCAGTATTAAATTCGAGGTCTAGATGGTGTTTATTATAGTATTTTGTATTAGCTTGATGCGCTTTAAAAATGCGATGTTGTACTTTCGAGAATAGGGGTCTTAAATGACCAATGTTTTCAGCGTACTCGTCGCGAGGGGCAAAGATTAGGTCGTCTGACAGGTCTTTGGAATCGTATGTTGTTCCGCAGGCTGGCAACTCGCGACCGAAGACTAAGTATGCTGGAGTAAATTTAGTGGTTTCATTTACTGCTGTATTGATAGCGAATTGTATTTTGTTTAAATTAACGTCCCATGTGCGGTGGTCTTCGTCGACAAAACATGCGATTGCTGTAATTATCGTTTTATTGTATCTTTCGACCGTATTGACCTGGGGGCAATAGCGTGGTGTGTAGTGAATTTTAGGTATGTTGTAAAGTGTGAATAGCTCGTGTAGTTCCTGGCTTATCATCTGAGGGCCGTTGTCTAATATTATGGTTTCTGGTATGCCGTAGACCATAAAGACAAGGTTCTCTAATATGTGCCTGATAATACCTGAAGTTGCTCGTTTAATTGGGAAGATTAAACAATATTTGGAAAAGCAACATGTTACGACAAATATGAATCTGTTAAGTTTACGGGTTATAGGTAAAGGGCCAATGAGATCGATAGATATGCATTGAAAAGGTCGAGAGCAAGTTTTAGGCTTGCCCATAAGGCCAATAGTTTTTTGGTTTTGATGTTTGTATGCAAGGCACGTATCGCATTTAGAAACGAAGGAGGCGATGTCTTTATACATGCCTGGCCAGAAATAGGACTGTTTAATACGGTGATGAGTTTTAAGGGTACCGAAATGAGCGGCCGTGGGTGTGGAGTGGTTTTCTGTTATAATAGTATGCATAAGATCTTTGGGAATCACTTGTTTCCAAGTAAATTCTGAGTTATATGGTGTATTAGAGCGTGTATATCTAAAGAGTTTATCGTCTTTAATCATGTAGTCAGGTGTGGAGGTTGGATTAGTTTTACATTTAGTGAAGATATCGGTAAACCATTTGTCAGTGGTTTCTGTAGGCTTAAAGTTAATAATGTTAACAGGTATGGAACGGGATAAAATGTCGGGTACTACATGGTCTTTGCCTTGTTTATGTTTGATGTCGAAATTGAACATTGAAAGGCGGATACTCCAACGGGCTAGTCTACCTGTGGGATTATCCAATTTTAGGAACCACTGGAGAGCTGCGTGATCAGTGTAAATGGTAAATTTTTTGCCATTATCAAGGTAGCAACGCCAGTGTTCTAAGGCTGTTATTACACTTAGCAGTTCGCGTTCAGTGATAGAATAGTTTCTCTCTGCGCTCGATAAAGATTTGCTCATATAAGCTATAGGCTTTTCGACTCCGCCGTAGTTTTGGGTAAGCATGGCTCCAAGACCAAAGCTTGATGCATCACAGTGTACCTGGAATGGTTTATTGAAATCTGTGCAAGATAAAATAGGTGTGGAAACAAGAGCTTCCTTTATTTTGTTAAAAGCCTTATCAGCTTCTTGTGTCCATTTGAAAGGAGGAGCTTTTTTGCTAGTAGAAGTAAGTTTGTTTAGTGGAGCTGTTAAGTTGCTGAGGTTTGGTACAAAGCGTCTATACCAGCTCACTGTACCTAGAAATTGTTTAACTTGTTTAGCAGTTACAGGTGTTTTAATATCTAATATTGCTTTCACTTTTTCAGGGTCAGTATGGAGACCTTTTTCATCAATAATATAACCCAGATATTTTAACTCTTTACGGAAGAAAGCGCATTTGGGATAATTTATAGTAATATTTGCCTGTATTAGTTTTTTATGGATTTTGTTGAGTAATTCTACGTGATGTTCGAATGTGGTAGTGGCTATGACAATATCGTCTAAGTAGCAGAATACAGAGTTATCGAAATCGGCCGAGAAAAGATTATCAATAAATCTTTGTTGGGTAGCGGGGGCGTTAGTGAGACCGAAGGGCATAACTTTAAATTGGTACATTCCACGACCTGGAACGTGAAAAGCAGTTTTAGGTCTGTCATCAAGCTTAAGGGGAATCTCCCAGAAGGCTTTAGCGATATCAATGGATGATAAATATTTGGCATCACGAAGGTTGTCAAGTATATCCGAAATAAAGGGAAGTTTATAAGCATCTTTTTTGGTAATTGAATTTAATTTTCGGCTGTCCACGCAAAAGCGCCATTTGCCATCTTTTTTTGGAGTAATTATGACTGGACTAAGCCAAGGGCTTTCGCAAGGTTCGATCACATCTAGTTTCAACATATCGTCAACTTCTTTGCAGAGAGCTTTCTGTTTTTCTGGTGAGAGTCGATAGCAGCGTTGACGAAGAGGGGGGTGATCGCCTGTATCTATTTGGTGCTCTGCCATATGGGTTTTGCCTAGTGGTAATACTTCAGTGGATATGTTTTTGAATTTTGCCATGATTGCGTCTGCGGTAATTTGTTGACATTCTGAAAGGTTATTGTAGGAATGGATATGTTTGTTATCGGTAGTGATATTAAATGATTTGTTAGTAGAAGAATTGAAGATTCTAATTTTGGAAAGGATATCTGGTCCTAGGTTAAATTGTTTCCAGAAGTCTATCCCTAGAATAAATGATTCGGTGATAGCTGGAATAACATGTGCTGTCATAAGTGAAAACTTGTTGTTGAAATTAATTGGTAGTGTTATCGTGCCGATGGAGCTAATGGATTGGCCGTTTCCTACACTGGCTTTAATTATTTGTTGCTTGTCAATAGTATAGCCTAAGTTTAGGAGAGTTTTATGGGAGTTGTCGCCAAGTATTGTTAGTGAGCTACCGCTATCTAACAGGCCGTTTAAGGTTAATTGGTTTACCTTAACTTGAACATACGGGCGTTCCGTATCTACTTTGTTCGAGAATAAAGTAGAAATATTATAGGATTTGAAGAATATGGTAATGGTCTGTAGCCATTCTTTCCAATCCGTTTCGTTAAAATTATTAGTAGGGTAAATACGATCCTCGTTAATTAGTTTTTTGGAACATTACAATTAGGGCAATAAGTAAATTTTACGTCAGGTCTGCCACAACGGTAACAGACTAAGCGTGTACTAGTACAGTCGCGTAGTAAATGTGTATTGACTCGACATCTTGGGCAAGTAAATATAGTTTGCCGCGAGTCAGAAGGTTTTTTAATAGTATGTACGGGTAAGTTTTTATTGTTAAATGGGTATTCGGGAATGTTTGGAATGTACCTATTTGGTTGTGGCTTAGCATGGGTGGACTCAGCTGTTTGAGTAGCTGGATTGGATATTTCCAAGCAACTTTCTGTCCATTTACATGCATCTAGCAAAGAATTTATAGAGTTTAAGTCACTGGGTGATAAGCGCTGTGCGTATTCGTGTCTTAAATTTCGGCGAATGGTATTAATTTTTTCTTTCTCTGACGGGGGGTCGTATAATTTTGAAAATAGTGATTGTATAGCTGTGAAGTATTGAATCACACGTTCATTTGGTTTTTGTATGCGTTCATCAATAATCTTCTTTAACTTGTAGTCGTGGTCGACTATTTCAAAATCAGTTACTAGTGCTGTTTTGAAAGATTGCCAATCACGTAATTGATCTTTTTTTGATGTAAACCAGTCTAAAGCTGTATGTTGTAAAATATCGAAAAGGTTAGTGTATAGTTTGGTGTGAGGTATATTTTTGATTTCTGCAAGTTCTTCAATTTTTTTTATAAATTCTTTTGGGCAGCTATCTCCTTTAAATACATATTTTTTAAATTCGTTTCCTGTTCTGTTGTCCGAAATGTTAATTAATTTTTGGGTTAATGTTTCAAAATACACATTTGCTTGTAATTGGTTGTTAGTGGTTGGTGTGGTTATTGTGGAGTGGTATTGTGATGGGCCTGGGGTGTATTCTAATGTTGTGAAGTGTGTTTCGTGAGTTTTGAATTGTTCCCATAGTGCTTTGTATGTATCGAGTTCTTGTGTAGTGTTTTCGGTTGAGATAGATATGTGGGATAACCTTCCCTTAATATGTTGTAAATAAGGTTGAATTTTTTGTTTCCTACTCGGATATGCAGTTAGTAGAGTACTCACTAGGGTTAGAGATTTATTTATTTCCTCAAAATCAGTTTCTAGCTGGTATGGTGACGACTCTAGAATCGGGTGGGCTTCTGAATTATTTAACGCATCTATTAGGATAACGCGTAGGTTATCTGCTGTTTCAGTTGAAGGGATTGTGACTCCTCGAATTCGCAGTTCATAAAGGACTTCGGGTTTATTCAAGAGGGAAACGTCCATCGTGGATAAACTTTTATACTCGATTGTACAAGTTGAAAATTATATTATTTAAAAGAATATGGATACTATAAAAAAAGAGGTTAGGAAATTATTTTAGTAATGAGGTAAGGATGGGGTGAGGGTGAAGTTTTATTTTATTGCCAAAGAGTTCCTTGTAGTTTAACCTGTGGAGGTTTTGTTTTGAATTTTGAAAAATTTTATGACAATGAATGGTGTCAGAATTACTGACGTCTAGAAATTTGGTTTGCAAAGATTTTGTAAATAATTTTATTTTAAATTTTAATAATATAATATTGTTATCAATAGACTGTATGAGTGCAGTTTCGCCTTACCTTCGAGTCGGCCTCGAAGACCTAGAGGGTAAAGCTAGGCTGTCTACGTGTAATTACCCAGGATACTCTCCTGAGGCAACGTAAGTTAGTAACCAGTCCCACCTGGAATTATAAATTCCAGGTTACCGAGGTCTATGGAACTGCTAGTGAGCAGCCTGTGGTTGTGTAACTGTCTGATAAATGCGTGTAGAAGTTATTGATTGTATACTGTTGGTGTATACTAACTGTGGTATGTTTCGGTTAGGTGGGGTGCAGATAGATAGAATAGGACTTTTATTAGGGCCGAAAAAATTTGTTACTATGGGTGAATCTAGTTAGTGAAGAATGGTCAATGAGTAGTTATGATGAATTACCTTGTGGTCCAGAAGTCAAGTCGCACTTTAAAATTAATTTAATATTTTATTTATAAAACACTTAACAAAAAAAAAAATCTTGCAGGTCTTCAGAAATGGAAGAAGTCCGACAGAACCCTTAAGCAAGGCTGTGGAGCTCCAAGGGATGCGTATTTGATGAATGAGGTCGTGGGTCGTGGGTATAAAGCAGCAGCAGCAGTTCGATGATTGTGCACACGTATAATCGTGGTAATCGTACTCGTATTTGCCTTCGCACTCGCAGCGTAATCGCGGTGGGTGGGCTTTGTCGCCTCGGCGTATCAAGCCGTGGGGTGACGTTGGGTTTCGTTATTATCGTTGGGCGCCAGTGTAACGTTTTATAACTTTTATAATTAATAAATAAACTCTGGAACGACTTCAGGTGTGATTTTATTTGTAGATTTAGTAACTTTAAAACAGAAAACTGATAAAAACGGAAAAGCAGGTAAAAAGTCAGATCTGGTCAAAGGGTAAAGTAGTAGTGTGAAAAATGAGGGAAATCGAAGAATGAGTGACATACATAATTTAAATATTTGAAAATGATAGATGGAAAAAGAAATAAAAATGGTGTAAAGAGGTTTGCACCGTTACAATGGGTTGGATTCCCACGGGGCCGCCGTACATTTGTACAGTTGGCATCAGTCTGGGAGTATTTCCATGTTTTTGATGTCCATACCTGGTTGTTTAGAATAGAAGTGTGATTTTGGCAACACTGTACCTACGTGACAGCTGTCAGATGAGTTGGAACATTGATATCTTGTTTTTTTGCGTGTGAAATGTGTAATTTGTGAGGCAATTAGATTGCCGGGCTCATATCTTCGTGTGGAGTACGAAATAAGTTCAGGGACGGTTCCCAATGTTGACAGTGTTTTGTTATCGGGCGACGGATCGCCTAAAATAGTAGACACATTTTGGTGATAAAACGCGGTGTCGTGAAAGTGCACTGCAGGTAGGTAGCTTTCAGGGAAAAGAGCTCTTGGGAATAGATGGGGAAGTCTAGTGATCCCCAAACCTCAGTGCACCCATCCCGAACGGACAGACTTTGTAAGTGTTTTCTCATTAGTTTTTAGTATTAGTTTTAAGTGGGTCCTTTACCCAACATGGTTGTCATAGCATGGTCCTAGGATACCATGCTATGATAACCAGACAAGGACTTTGAGATCAGGACAAGTGATTGTATAAGTTGGAAGTTATTTTACTTTTTTATATTAAATCAGGCATGCCGTCGAAAATCGGAAAAAATGGAATGAGTTAACACTGTGAATTAATGACTTATTCCCATCTTCCAACCTAAACTTCCACCCTGGGTTGGAGGTTGGGAATTGTTTGTCCCATCTTCCAACCTATGGCAGGTTGGAAGATGGGAATATATTATCTGAATTATTTTTGTTCCCATCTTCCGAACTGACATAAATGAGGTACAGTCAATAAATTAATGGGTTAGTATGTAATTTTGTACAAAGTAATGTGTATACAATCTTTAAATCCAAGTACATACCTAAATAATGATTTCGTTATTATTATGGTCTATAATAATTCTCACATTCATAAAAGAAACTTCAATCTAAACCCAAATGCCTATGCACACAACAGTGGCCCAATCATGAGTTTTGTCTACTATCGAATCGAGAATAGTATCGAGTAAAAATGTATGAAAAAAAAGCAGCGATCCTAGCGGTAAATAGCGGCGCTACTTTTTTTTCATACATTTTTACTCGATACTATTCTCGATTCGATAATAGACCAAACTCATGATTGGGCCACTGTACATAAAGGTCAGTTGGGAAGAAGGGAACAAAAATAATTCAGATAATATATTCCCATCTTCCAACCTGCCATAGGTTGGAAGATGGGACAAACAATTCCCAACCTCCAACCCAGGGTGGAAGTTTAGGTTGGAAGATGGGAATAAGTCGAATTAATTAGTACTTTAGAACAATTCCAAATAAAAAATTAATTGGTTAGTTTGTCCTGAGGTTTCCGCAGTTAGCCTCAAAGTTGGGCCATTGTGGCGACCTCTGTGGCGCAGCGATAGCGTATCTGCCTAACTTGCGAGAGGTCCCGGGTTTGTACCCCGGCACGGGACAAAAAATAACCTTAGATGTTTGCATGTTAGATGTTCTGAAGTCGCTGTTTCTGGTTTCTACGACACTGGGTAGTGTGGATTCAGAAGCAATGTATGTGCCTGTATGTAAATGTTATGTTATGTTATTGTACGTAGCAGAGCTGTGAGGTTACGGTAGAGAGTCATTTTATTTCCAGGAAATCAGCATTGCACCAATGTTACTGCTGGCCTCCCGAAGGAAATAATAAAAAAAATATATCTATCTATAACATAAAAATGAATCACTGAATGTGTTGATAAGCGCAAATCTCGAGAGCAGCTTAACCGATTTCGCTAATTCTTTTTTTAGAATGTTCCTTGAAGTACATGGATGGTTTTTACGGAGGAAAATTAAAAAAAATCGACTGTTAGGCGGTACGAAGTTCGCCGGGTCAGCTAGTATTTTAATAAAAATAAAATTAATATGTATTGAATGACGGACGACCTTACGCTTTTTCTCCCGGGGTGATAGAAAATGGCTGATAACGGGGAGGAATGGAGAATTAGAGGAGGGGCCTTTGCCCAGTATTGGGACACTGAGTAGGCTAGCCAAAAAATTTTTTAGTGTATCTTCGTGGCTAAGATTGGAACGAGTCTTACCATTTTGTTATTCATCATTCTATAGCTTCTTATTTCACGGGCCGTTGGTCTCTACGAGATGTTTGCAGACCACTTCGCTGTCAAACATGGTGGTTTAACCCAAATGTTTCATTTAGTGTGAAAACTTAGCATGTACTGTGAATAAATTTAGTTTTTGGTGCATGTCGCCGAGTCAATGACATTCGAAATGGCGATAAGAAGTAGATTGGCAACAATTGTTATGGAGTCAAGATAAATACAGATTGAACATTAAGAAATGTGAATACATGGATGGAAGATTTGACGGCCTCGGTGGCGCAGCGGTTTGGCACCCTGACTGTAAAACCAAAGGTCTCGGGTTCGATCCCCGGCCGGGTCAAACTAGGAAACGAACTTTTCTAGAGGTTCTGGATGTGGTTCTATGCATATATTGTATTAAGTCTGTCGTCGAGTTAGCACCTATAACACAAGTTATTTAGTTGTGCTTATTACGGGGCTAGCGAGATCTGTGTAATATATCCATGAATATTTATTTATTTAAACTAACCGATCTCTACAACAATAGTCCTATTTATGAAGCAATAAAAAAAAATTATCCTGAAATTAAATTAAACGTATGTGAAATTTTACTTTGTGATATTTTTGACGCATTCGCTTAAAGAATCATGTACAACTGAAGATAGATGTTAATAATTGAACATGATTTTTAATATTTTATGTAAAGCATTACACTTGTTAAAATTGATCTCTTTTATTTACTTACGTGACTGACTGACAGAAATGACACACTAGTGGGCCAAAAGATAAAAAAAATTTAAAAAAAAAACAATATTTGGATATGTGGCGCCCCGAGTGAATGAAATGCGGATAGTGGCAAATAATACCTTTTTCATTGTATCTTACCGATTTCTTAGCCTACCTAGGTATCGAATGACACCTTTAAAAGTAACTATCTCTTTCAACTTAAAATCTAACCAAACAGCTGCACCGGTCAGCTACTATAAAGAGGTATCGTTACAGTACCCTTATTATGGGGCACTAAAGAACATTTTGCTCCACTCCTAATAAATAGGCGAAAAGAGGCAGTAATATTTGTGTGAGGAAATCATCACATTACTCATCTTCTTCTTCTTCAGGCTAATTAGTCCACTGCTGGACATAGCCCTCCCCTAAGGAACGCCATAGCGCAAGGTTGTGTCATCATTGGGGGGTAATGCCCATAATCCCCACGCTGGGCATGCGGGTTGGGGATCGCTGTTTGGTGGAATTGTACTGCAGGGGGCGCTGCTGCCCACCCCTCGGTTTTGTGTCCCTTAGTCGCCTTTTACGACACCCGCGGGAAGGATTTGGGTTGGTGCGATTCTCTAGGCCGACAGCACACAGCAAACATTACTCATATCGAAGTATAATCGTCCTGAAACGATTTTTCTTTATGTATTCGATATAATCTACCACTGCCGAGCACGGACCTTGTATCAGAGAGATAGTAAGGGCGTATTTACTACGCGTGCCCACCATGAATTGGTAATTTCAAGCGAGATTTGTGAAAACCTCAGACACTCAGGTTACCTCAGAATATTTTCTTTGATACATCGACCAGATAGGGGATGTATTAGCAAAGGGAAAGATAATAAGTACCCGGAATCGGCGTGCGTGCATGCAACGACTTATGAACGTTGATCAAGGTGATCTGTCAGAATCGTGGCAAGTGGCAGTCCCTGGTCTCTGCCTACCCCTCTGGGATACAGGCGTGAGGTTATGTATGTATGTATTTTTCTTGATCGTTAGCGTGAAACGACACGTGGATATTTGTAAAAAAAACACTTACGCGTGCGAAGTTGCGGGCAAATGCTAGTTAATTATAATTGTGTACTGGCAGTTGGTCGGCAGTTGCACTCCTTTTTTTCCGCTGGCCATTGGCACACAAGTCGATGACCTGTCAAGGCATTTTGTTCTGTATTACGATTTGCAGAGGAGGAAAGTATTTTTCCAACTTTGTTATTGTTTTTAATATTTTCCGCTAAGGTTTATAAAACCTTTTGTTTCTTTGAAAAGACAGTGCACCTGTGACGAATTTACAAGCCTTCTGTGTTTGCATTTCGATTACCTTTTAATCATATTGTGCTTAACACCGTGACCAAATGGTGTATCATGTGACTCATTTTCGTGAAATTTTCAAATAAGTCAAGTGGAAAGAAATAAGCACGTACTTACACTACTGTACACAGTTGTTCGTTTAGTGAGATTGAAGTTTTTATATGAATTAATCAAATAGAAAAATCTCATTAATCAGATAATAGAAGAGAAAAAAATTGTGAACAAATATTCTTATCTCTTTATCTACACAACTATACGGGGTATTTGCTAAAATTCATAATTTCTGAGACACGCCGTTAGAGTTTGTGTTTGGAATATTTTTCGTAAGGAAACCTGAACGTCCGAGGTGTTGAACTACCTCAGCGCTTGAAATTGCTAATCTGCGGTGGGTAATTAAGCCCAAACTCTCTCTTTCTGAGAGAAAACCCTGTGTGCCCTTCGGTGGGACATATGTAGGCTACATAAAAATATTATTTTATAATAACAGACAAAAACACTTATAGAAAAGTTGACAAAATTATAATAAATTAGCGGTTTACTCGCTCTACAACCATACTGTATAAGCAGCGCCTCCCCAAAGCAGAAAATACAGTAACTTGTTTTGAAAACAAAAAATAACAAATTATTTTAAAAGTCTTAAAATAAATGTTGTGACAAACTCTAGCCGACACGTTTCAGGAACTTGCCAATATGTTTCAGGAACTACGTGCGTTATAAGTAACCGAGTCTAACCAACAAGTTTCAAGAATTACGTGTTTTAGAAGTAACCGAATCTAGCCAACATGTTTTAGGAGCTACATGTTTTAGAAGTACTAAGTCTAACCAACACGTTTCAAGAATTACGTGTTTTAGAAGTAACCGAGTCTAGCCAACACGTTTCAAGAACTACGTGTTTTAGAAGTAGCTGATTCTAGCCAACATGTTTTAGAAACTAAGTGCTTTAGAAGTGACCGAATCTAGCCAAAATGTTTCAAGAACTACGTATTTTAGGTTTGCGATGTAATACCTGGTTCAAAAATTATCAATAAATATGTTCTATTACTACAAGTACCTACACAAGTATAACAAAGTAACCAATAGATAAGATAATATTTTTTATTTAGTGTAGATTGTGTTCCACTGCTGGGTAAAGCACTCTACCCTGTTCAAGGCCACCTCCCGTCAGCCAGAGCCACGCCCCGTTTGCATCGGCTGCGTTTTGCGATATACTTCGCGTGGAACCTGGCAATTTTTATCTACCATTCTGGGCCCATGCGGCTTACGTGACCCGTCCAACTGGATGAGATGAACATAAAAAGTAAGGTAAAACACTGTCTTACAATACTCCACCAACCCGGACTTGGTCGCAATGGTGGAGTATGGCTTAACCTTCCTGTGATACAGGAAGAGATCCGTGCCCCAGCAGTGGGTACATACAAGGGTTGATATCGAAAAGGTAGGGTGTTACAAAAAAAGAAAATTTATATCGAATGGCACCGTAATGGTTACGCTAATGGCATAAAGTAATGGTTACGCTGTAATGGTTGTATGTGTTATCTGTCGATCTCTACTCTAGAGTTTGATATGTAATTGTGAAGACCCACATAAATGATTTAACAATTTAACGTTACCAAATACACAGTAGGTTTACAGTGAACGGAAACTAACTGGGTATGTGTTAATGGATAGCGCGAATTCGCATCTTTGTTCGCGCAGTTAAAGTTCACTTCAAGGGTATCTAACAATGACGTCTGCAATAGCGGAAAAAGATATTTAGTCTCACCAAAATATCTTCTTGGTATTTTCCGTATTGAAAATTGTCATTGCGTAAGATCCATTGATACATGTGTTTGGCTGAATTGAACAGTCGCTTAACTCAAAATTTGATCACGTAATACGAATCACTAAATAACACTGTTACCTGTTCTGCCCGAAGGAGGAGTTCGGTCAAAGCCTAAATGGGTAAGCTTCCTTACGATAATATGTCTCGAATTTGACTCTAATATGGTTGAGACTGTATTATGTAGTCCAGCAGTGGACTACATAATATAGCCTGAGGAAGAAGAAGATGGTTGAGACTGGGTACAGCTGACCCCTGTCCATATGGTCCGTATAGTTGAGACTGGGCATAGCTGATCACACCCATTTACGACTTGTAAAAAACGGGTAATATCCGTATGTCTGGCCACACAATTTGTAAAAACCTATTTTGGAGGCTAAAAATTCCACCCATGCCGAGATACGAACCCGCGACCTCTGGCTATCTGTGCCAGCGCTCTTCCAACTGAGCTAATGGGCTGAATGATATCGCTGTACCCACATGATTATATTAACAGCGATACAGCGATATCATTCCGATGTAAAAACCTAACTGCAAAGTAGGTGGGCTACAAGTGATGCAAATTACTTCAGCCAAATGTCGCTGCCTGTACTTAATACAGAGAATATTGTAAAGAGGTTTGAAATTTCACTGATGCCGGTGAGTCACCCATTAGCTCAGTTGGAAGAGCTTTGGCACGGATAGCCAGAGGTTGCGGGTTCAAATCCCGGCATGGATGGAAGTTTTAGCCTCTAAAATAGGTTTTTAACATTGTCCTTAGCACGGGTTAGTGCATTAAAAAAAAATTAATATAATCACACAATTTGTGTTTTCCTATGACCATGTTTCAGCTTTGCAAGTTGTTGAGTGCACTCGTAGGATATTGATAGTTAGGTACTAGTATCAAGTAACCCAGTCCGATAGTCGGACGAGCGAAGAACAGGTCTACAATAACTTGAAAAGCTGCTGTGTGGTGTCAGCCTAGAAGATAGCACCAACACAATTCTTCCCGCGGGTGTCGTAAAAGGCGACTAAGGGACACAAACCGGGGGGTGGGCAGCAGCGCCCCCTGCAGTACAATTCCACCCAACTGCGATCCCCAACCCGCATGCCCAGCGTGGGGATTATGGGCATTACCCCGTATGTTAGCACAACGTGGCGCTCTTTAGGGGAGGGGTATGTCCTGTCCAGCCGTGGACTAGTATAGCCTGACGACGATGGCACAACCTTGTTGTGCCATCGTCGTCAGGCTATTAGGGGAGTCCAGCAGTGGACGAATATAGCCTGAAAAAGAAGGTAAACTAGTCCACATCACGTCGAGCTGCGGCACGTCCGATCGACAATGGCCGGCGGAAGCGCTGCCGCGTCCGGTCCCACCGCGGGATCTGACGTTACGTGACGTAGCTGGCTAATTCATAATTAAAATACAACGTAATTAATTGTGAAGTTTCGGAGGGACTGGTGAATGAACTTGCTTCAATAGTGCGAGAGTCTTTGCACTGTTGAGTTGCATTGTTATATTAGCTTTGAAATGTTTGGTTTCTTCTCACCTCCTTGTGGACTTTGCCGCAATTAGGTGAGTTTTGCCAAAATTTTCAGTTTTTCGTTATACAAAACTGTTATTGTTTGAAGTAACTTTTTTCATTTGTTTAGTTTATTTTAATACAATGTTTTTAAAATCTTATCCCCCCCCCCCAGTCCTGCCCTGTTTCACTCTCCATAGAGCAGGGCTCTCCTTGAACAGGGCCCACGCGACCCCTTCTGTCAGATTATTCGCGGTTAGCCAGCAAGATCCCTCAAGGAGAAGTTATTGACTAACGCTCAGGGTGCACCGACACCACCACTTGCCCTTCCATCTGGTTCAGAGAATCAGAGGGAACAGAAGTGGAGGGGTACACGTGAAGGTTATCTGGCGCAGAACCCCGCCTATAAGGCCTTTGAAATGGCTTAACGACTGCCAGCAGCAGATTACATGACAGCCGAGAAGCACGGAAGCGCTCGAAAAATTTCCTAATAGCAACACGTATTTTTAATTTTTTTTTAACGCGCTTAAACACTTCTTTCCGTACCTATTGTTTCTACATGACTAATGAGCAGGAAGCATAAAAAATCGATATATAGGTAGGTTGGCTATCACCAAGCAAAACGTATTTTCAAATAATGCGGGTGCCCGTACTGAATTGCCGGAAGTTTAGCCTAGATATTATTATTTGCATTAAACCAATGGCAAAACGTCTGCTTTGAATGTCGCGATATTTGTCTCTACCGGGGCCAATAATAGTGTAAAACGCTGGAGGCACTAAGGATGTCTCAATAAGGATGACATAACATTGAAGCTCATATACGTCCCACTGCAGGGCACAGGCCTTCTCTCAGAGAGATGGTATGGGTTTAATCATCACGCGTGCCCACCGCGCCCGCATGCGCTGAGGTATTAAAATAAATAAATAATACCTATTTAGAGATTTAAAAACCTATTTAGAGGCTAAAAATTTCACCCATGCCGGGATTCGAACCCGCAACCTCTGGCTATCCGTACCAGCGCTCTACCAATTGAGCCAATGGGCGACTCACGGCATCAGTGAAATTTCGAACCTCTTTACAATATTCTCTGTATTACGTACAGGCAGCGACATCTGACTTAAGCAAATTGCATTACTTACAGCCCCGACCACCTACTTTGCAGTTAGGTTTAACATCGGAACGATATCACTGTACCCACATGATTACACTATTTTTATTTTTAATGCACTAACCCGTGCTAAGGAACAAATTTAAAAACCTATTTAGAGGCTAAAAATTTCACCCATGCCGGGATTCGAACCCGCAACCTCTGGCTATCCGCAAAGTACCTAACTGCAAAGTAGGTGGTCGGGGCTGTAAGTAATGCAATTTGCTTAAGTCAGATGTCGCTGCCTGTACGTAATACAGAGAATATTGTAAAGAGGTTCGAAATTTCACTGATGCCGTGAGTCGCCCATTGGCTCAATTGGTAGAGCGCTGGTACGGATAGCCAGAGGTTGCGGGTTCGAATCCCGGCATGGGTGAAATTTTTAGCCTCTAAATAGGTTTTTAAATTTGTTCCTTAGCACGGGTTAGTGCATTAAAAATAAAAATAGTGTAACCTATTTAGAGGCTAAAAATTTCACCCATTCCGGGATTCGAACCCGCAACCTCTGGCTATCAGTGCAAGCGCCCTACCAATGTCGCTGCCTGTACGTAAATGTCGCTGCCTGTACGTAATACAGAGAATAGTGTAAAGAGGTTCGAAATTTCACTGATGCCGGTGAGTCGTCCATTGGCTCAATTGGTAGAGCGCTGGCACGGATAGCCAGAGGTTGCGGGTTCGAATCCCGGCATGGGTGAAATTTTTAGCCTCTAAATAGGTTTTTCAATTTGTCCTTAGCACGGGTTAGTGCATTAAAAATAAAATAGTATAAGAAATAAAAAATGTTTATTGAGCAGAACAAAACTTATACACTACAAATTTACCCTGAACCCCAAACTAAATTATATTGTATCTAGGGGCACAGTGCTCTGTTCGGGGTGAACTTATAGTACATTATGACACTAGTGAGCTAAGTTGGTCATTACAGACGAGGTGGGTTTACTGCTCGAGCCGAAGGCGAGAGCAGTTATGGAACCGAGTCTGTAATGACCAATGCTCACGAGTGTCATACGACGTTTTTCAACACACTTGTGAGGAAAATAAAAAACAAGCACAGGTAAATAAAAATAAAAAGTACGCTAAAAATACTGACTCAGAAAAAGAGTTCGCGTTCTTTTCCGTTTTCCATGTTAGGAAATTTTCATACGCTGCGACATATTTTTCCCTAGATTTCTCGGGTATCAAACTTTCATTGGCATTTTGCGCCTCATTAAGTATGTCTTGCGGAGTTAAAACCATATCCTCTTCAGTATCAGTACTCGAACTCGACATTTTCACAATAAACAATGAAAAGTTTTATTTCTTGAGAACTGAGATTGAAAATGGCGCGCGCTTACTTTTTTAATTTGCGCGCTGTCAAATGTAGGCAAATGTAACAACTTCCATACAGCCTATAAATCGATATTTCTGAATTACAAGTTGGCTTTTAGATATGTCTATCTTTTTCTTATTTTGATTGCAATTTGATGAAAATAAATGTTTAGTCATCGTATTTTGATACTAACGTGCATAAAATATAAATTAAATTATTATTTTTAGATATGAAAACTCTTTGCTGTCATTATTTGTCTGTAGTTGATAAAATTAAAACTATATTCATTACAGCACTTGTGCTGTAATATTATTACGCACGCGTGTATAATGGACAGCATTATGGTTCTTAAACCGGTGTTATAAGAGTCACTTTACGAGCAAGTGTGTTGAAAAATATATTATATTTATGTTTGTTTGTATGTATTAGGCACACCGCACACCAACAGGTGTGCATAATTTTTTTCTAATAAAGTCAGAATTAACGTATTAAAGGGTATGTGAAGGATGTTTTCCTTCACGGTTTCTTTGTATTGCTACTATAACTTCATAAATGTGCGTAACTTAGAAGACAAAGTCATTGGTGGATGGCGGGAGTCGAACTCACAACCCCCCAATGAGAAGCCGACTTTCTACCGCTCCGCTACCTCCGCTTGATTTAGTTACATTTAGTTATGGATGACATCACAGATTAAAAGATGACATCTTGCAAGCCTCCACCATCCGGACTTGGCCCCCGTGGTGAAGTATGGCTTATACCTTCCTTAGGGAAGAGACCTGTGACCCTCGGTGGGGAAATAATAGGCTGATGATGAAGAATGATATTCGATAGTCTAGTCGGGTTGAAAACTTTTTGCCGCTTTTTACTTAATGTGCCATCACTATCCACAGTAGATACATTTCTACAGTTTATCTGTATCTATTTACATTATATTTGGTTGAGTTATTGCAAATACTTGCTTTATATTTAGGCTGATTTTCCTTCTTACTCTTTCTTTTGAAATTTCGTGCATAATGCAACCGAGTAGTAGCACGCATGTAAATGTATCATCTATCGACTTTAGTTCAATATTTCTTCTTATTCTTTATTTCTTCAAGTCCATGGCTTCCTGAGTACCATAAATATGTAAAAATGTTGCCTTTACCATTTTGTAACTCTAGATAGTCGCAACCGCGCGCATGGTTATTAATTATCTACCTATTGCTTTTATTTCACGATCGCTTCGTTCAATGCTACGAGTATAGCTTGGTGACGTTTTAATTACAGCCCTTTGCTGAATACTCTTACGATGGTCACGACAAGACCCGATGTATTGTAGGTGTAATTATAAAATAACTGTCGCTGCAAGGATATGGGGCGTTTTCTTTGATTAGGCCTCTAGGATTTCTATGCTAGAGTTATAAAAAAGGACATGTGTGAGGCGAACTTGCGCATTGAAAATTCGGTATCACCGTAAGAATTGTATGACTTAGGTATTTAAAAAAATACTGGTCACGACAGAGCAAAACAAAACACAAAGTGGAGATGCTGGTGTTTTTTACCGCACTATTTTTTACTTTTAATATTTGTTGGTCAATTTGCTATAAAAATACACATTTATGATAATGTCAACTGTCTACCGATTAAGGTTCAAGAGAAAATGTCCTTTATAGGTCAGACTAACGGACATACAGACGTCATAAGTTTATTGAAAAGGGTCCCGTTTAAAAAAAAAATTTTCAAAATATTAAGTGCAACTTTTATTAAAAATAGTCTATTTTAAACTTTTTCATTATTATAATAATTCATCAATGATTTCATGATGAACTACCTTCACGAAAAAATCTGAACTTTGATCTGGTCGCCTGAGTTTACTTCAATATTGTCCAATTCTTTACCAGATTGCACAACATTTTTGGTTGAGATCAGCGTCCTTAACGGTCAGGTACTCCGAAAGAATCACTCTCGACTCAACGAGCGTTTGTTTGCAAATAAACACCTATGCCCAGTTAGTCATAGGTTAAAAGCACTGACGCACGATGGTGAAATTGCTCCTCT
The DNA here is from genome assembly GCA_934045075.1 of Yponomeuta sedellus. NCBI lineage: Eukaryota > Metazoa > Arthropoda > Insecta > Lepidoptera > Yponomeutidae > Yponomeuta > Yponomeuta sedellus. The sequence goes on along the minus strand of OW203722.1, from coordinate 15,840,488 downwards.
TTCAAACGAAACATCTGTTATCTGGCTACAAATGTAGGAAATATCGCCGAGGCGTCCTTTGTTTAGGTCACATATAGATAAAATCACGGGGTGATTACTATCACTTATGTGCCTGGAAAAGCATCTCGGTTTATTTTTTTCTTATTCAAGTGTAGGTACCTATTAAAAATATATACGCAGAGTGCTATCCGCACTTTTTTCAACATTTCACAGTAAATCATAGTTTTCTCTCAGTAAAAGTGCCAGTTTCAAGTTTAGCCAACTCATTAGATTTTCGGTTTTCGTGATTTGCTGTCTACTGTAGAATACAATAAATGCAAACTTATTAGCTGTCGTTACATATAGTTATGTCGACAGCTTACTGTATGATCCATATCATACCGTAACACACACCTCACGATAACTTCGCAACGTCTTGAGTCCCAGGTAACTGTAAAGCTCAGTCGGTAAAAACTCTTAATCGCTAACAACTGGAGCGAATCCGACGAGCGATAATTATCGCAGACAATTATAAGCTATGTTGTGCAATAAAATCGATTTGCGTCCAGCCATGTTAACGTCGCACGCGAGTGATATGAGCAGGGTAATCTATTTTCGATTGACGTATTTTCTAGAATATCAGCGCTTAAATTGGTAACTCAGTAGGATGTTTGGTATTTTTAGAAATGTGTATGAGAGATTATTTGAAAATTGTGAATGGGATACTGCTGATGGCACTAACGGAATGACAATCTGAAGATAGTAAACGATCAGTCGGCAGTCCACCAGATGGTCCGACGATATAGGCCGAGTAGCCGACATAGGTACAGTAAATGCGTGTGATACTGGACTGTAACAAGTGACGTGAACACGAAGAAAGAGCTACTGCTGAGTATCGGCACCTCATATACTTGCCAATAGCGGTCACCGTGATAATGATAATAATACCCGGCATAGGTGGAATTTTTAGCCTCTAAATAGGTTTTTGAAATTTGTCCTTAGCACGGGTTGAAATTGAAATTGAAATTTAAATAACATTTATTTATCATTATCACATTAAAAAAAAAACCTTAATAATTTGGGTTAGTGCATTAAAAGTAAAAAATAGTAAAATAATGATAATAATACTGTAAAGTTGGACTCAGTAAACTTCACTGATGGGCAAACAGAAAAATATCTATCAAATCTCATTTTGAGAGAACTTTTTTTTATATATAAAAAAAACTAAACTAAACACAGCCTACATATCCAACCTACACCTCCATGACCAAGACGACGCCTAACTTCAAAATTCAAGTTTGGAATTCGAATAGAACGCAATTCCATTCTCCATAGCCAGTGCCATAACATGACTATTTTGAGTAGGTAGCGTTAGGAAGGAAAATTTTCAGCGGTGTTACCTCTTGAATATGGCTGGTTAGTGTCGGAACGAGGTCGAAGGGGCGCGGGAGGGGAGGCCGATGACCGGCGACAACCTTTCTACGCTGTGGTTGCCAATGTCTAGGGTAAGGTCCCCACTGAATGTAGAATAGCGAATCCATTGGTCATTTGGGAATTGCCGTGGTTCCAAAGACAGGCTAAGTTATTTTAGCCGCAGCACATTCTTCCTTGTATAATTTTAGCAATTCTTCACGATGGTCGTTGTTATACTGACTGCAGTTTGCTGTGATGGCTTTGGTAGTTTCGGTACATATCAGATAAACATGGATAAGTTTTTGTTTACGTTGAAGGCTGTTTTTTACGTAGTTTTCGTTGTATTGTTAAGAGGCCCGCATGGAGGCCCGAAATACATTCGTACAATTTAAATCCGTGCACTGTTGTACAACCTTGAACGCAAACTTTTTGTGTGCACACAATCTAATTCGCTTACTTCCGTGTTGTAAAACTTATGTACAACGTTTCTTTCACCCTCGTTATCTGGCCATTCAATTTACTAGGTGTTTTCATTATTCTCGAGGGTAACGCCCTCAAAAGTTGTTTGTGGCGAAAATGGGGACAGAGGGGCCGGCTCTTATTTTGGCTCTTGCCGGTTGGCTTATGAATCAGAAGTATAGGTACCTAGCTAGTTGATGTAGGTGTAAGCTTGTACCGTGGACAGCACATCATGGTATACATCCATGCACTCTACTCCGTTGCGTTACGGGCGACTTTGCAACTAAAATGTGAAGATTGACGTGCTGTCGACTGTACTAGTTAAGAAACCAGCAACTATGTATGTTGGACGGACACCATGAGTTGACATGCAAGATATTCATAATATGTTTTGTAGCTTATATACGTCCCATTGCCGGGCATAGGAATTCTCTCAGTAAGAGAGCGAATGGGCTTAATTGCCACGCGTGCCCACCGCGAGTTGGCAATTTCAAGCGCGGAGGTTTCTGAATAACGCAGACACTCAGGTTTTCTCGCGATGTCTTCCTTCTCAGTTAGCGAGTGGTATACATAACTTAGAAAACAAAGTCCTTGGTTCATACCGGGATTCGAACCCACGACCTCCCAATTGAGAAGACGGCGCTCTACCGCTACGCTACCACCACTCGTCATTTAATTATTAAATACCTTTAGGCACCTAGTTAGTAGTTAAGTGTAGGTGATCATCAACGACATTAATAATATTCTATTGAGAAATTGTTGTGGGGTTATATAAGAGTATCAAATCCTACTCCTACTAATATTATAAACGCGAAACTTTGTAAGTATGGATGGATGTTTGTTTCTCTTGAGTGGATTTTAATGAAACTTTACAATAATTTAGCTTTAAAAGCCTATTTAGAGGCTAAAAATTCCACCCATGCCGGGATTAGAACCCGCGACCTCTGGCTGTCAGCGCCAGCGCTTTTTCCAACTTAGCTAATGGGCGACTCAATAACTTAAGTTATACATCAGAATAACACATAGGCGACAATTTATGAGGATATTGTGTGAATTGTCCAAAATATGACGATAAGTTTCAAGTAGGAAAAAATCTAACATCTGCGAGCTATTTTGGCGTGCGCTGCCAAAACCTTTTGTACGCCACGCTAAAATAAGCTACTCAAAATACTAATCCTGCGCAGACGAAGTCGCGGGCACCAGCTAGGTTAGTAAATAAAACATACCTAACGTAAAAAACCGTAATGTATAAAAAGTGTTCTTTCTTGTTTTTGAAGCAAAATGTCGACCTAATAGAATCGTCGGAAAGTTGTCTAGGATCATGCAATTATGTAAAACTCTAGTTTGGAATTCAGTGCTCTCAGGGGATTTTCCGTTGTTGACCAAACGAGAGAAAATATTATCGGATTGAGTCCCGACGACCTATGACTGTGTGTGAATAAAATAAACTTCTGAATAAGTTACTAAGGGCATAACATATATTAAATGTATATCAGTCTACACTATTTTTATTTTTAATGCACTAACCCGTGCTAAGGAACAAATTTAAAAACCTGTTTAGAGGCTAAAAATTTCACCCATGCCGGGATTCGAACCCGCAACCTCTGGCTATCCGTACCAGCGCTCTACCAATTGAGCTCAATTGGTAGAGCGCTGGTACGGATAGCCATAGGTTGCGGGTTCGAATCCCGGCATGGGTGAAATTTTTAGCCTCTAAATAGGTTTTTAAAAATGTATATCAGTCTATAAAGCTGATTTCTTTTCTCAAATGTTTTAAACAATAAATTTTTCAACATAATGCAGTGAATAACATAACATTTACATAGTGGCACATACATTGCTTCTGGCCCCTCACTAGGATACCCTGGGTACCAAAAACAGCAACATCATAAACATGTAAAAATTCAAGACCTGGGGCTTTTTTTTGTTTTTTTTATTGATATGGTCCAGGAATTTTTCTTCCTATGTAAATATTGTTCTAATTATCGTGTGGTTCTCGGTGTGTGTGTATAAACACCCCAAGGTACCTAAAAACAAAGGTGGTAATCCTCTTGTGAACTATTTATGTCCATCATATCTTTGAGCTATATATTTACTTATTATTTATAAAGTATTTTATTTATTTCTATTTACAGGTATTTAGTCTATGTATATAGTGTATTATTTTTGCTTAGGTTATTTTTAAGGGTTTTTGCAATCTATGTTGTTTATTTTGTACACGTATATAGACCCGTTTTTTACTGTTGCTCCGACTGTCCAAGGTTTGCTGCAAGAAATCTCTTACAGAGATAAGCTCGCATTTGTAGATGTTATTTCTCATGTAATGTCCTGTTTAATGTTTCGTGTGCAATAAAGCATGATAACAATAATAAACTAAACCTTTACAGCGACTTGTCTGCAAATGGTGATTTCGTTTTTAGATATTCTAGTGCTGGTATTATTCTTGGCTATTCGTATTTGCGTATATGCCGACGATTTAAAATTGCAGGCTATACAAAAGATTCGAAAGATGCGAAGATTGCGAAAAATTCGTTAGAAAAACCCGGCAATAGATGGTGAATATTTGCTAAATACGACAAGGCAAGTAAGGCATCCGTGCTTCGCTAAGCACGTTAAGCCGTTGGTGCCGGCTGTCATGTAGTGACAGTCGTTAAGCCATGTCAGAGGCCTTATGGGCGACTTGATAAATTCTGACAGTAAGGTCCGCCACTGTCTTACATTAATCCACTAAGCTGGACTTGGCCCACGTGGTGGAGTATGGCCAAACCTTCCTGCGATGCAGGAAAAGACCCGTGCCCTAGCAGCGGGGACATACAAAGGCTTGATTTCGATCGATGTCGAAATGAGGCAGCGAATTACAAACTACGAAAGCCAAAGTTCTTCACCGTGAAACAACGGAATTTTCATCGATCCATTTCAGCTTCTATCGATATCGGTGCGAATATAATGACCTATTCTTAGATTAATCGCCGCAAATACGAATCTCGGTCACGCAAGGATACAAAACGAGTTATCACGTACACAGACACTTATTATTATGTAGTACTTACCTACGACTGTGCGAGTGAGCGAGTCATTCGCACCAACACCTTTAAAAGAATAGACAGCATGACATTTTAAGCCCTGTCTCTAATAGGCTAACGTCTGAAATTCACCAAAGCTCACTCTATGTAAACGATAGCAGAAAAGTTAATTTAATATTTTTTTTGCAGCATTGTATCTAAATCTACGCGGCTCAATAACATAGTATCTGTAACTCTACTTTTTTCTGGTGTTGATACAGGTACGTTACATAAGGGGTGCGATGCCAGATTACCTTCCCGTGTGCCCTTCCGCTTCCGTTCCTACTGATTCATCTTGAACCAGTAGGAAGGGTAAGTGGCAAGGGCTGGTGCACCCTGGGCGCTGGTCAGTAACTTCTCTTTATGGGATCTTGCTGGCCAGCGGCGAAAAATCTGGCGGGAGGGGTCGCGTGGGCCCTGTTTCACTTTGTAGAGCGGGACCCAGGCGACCAACCGAATGAAGGACCGACTGGGGGGGGGCGCCGCTGCGCGGAAGCGCGCGCGCCTCGTACCAGTCGGACCAGAGTGGCCGCCGGGACGCGGAGGGTCGGGGGACTCTCCGCGTCCATCACGGCGGGCCGGAAGGCGCCCTTGCGTGTTCCGAGGGTGCCTTCTGGCACGGAGGGGGCCCGCGCGGTCGCTCACCGCCTTCTCTGCTTTCAGAGAAGTGCTGGTGGGCGACGTGACGGGCCTCACGTGTGGGGCGTGTGGGGACCGGGACGCTTGGGCCCCCACGCGCCTCAACGAGGAGGTGCGCCGCCCTCCCCGTCTCATCGACCGGCTTGCGATGGGATGGAGGGGGCGGCGCGTTGGGGCGTATGGGGGCCAAGATCATACGCACTTGGCCCCTATGCGCTCCAACGAAGAGATGCGGCGCTTTCTAGCCCCGTCGTCGAGCACCGACGGGGCAGAAGCGCCGCCGAAGGAGTGCCCGAAAGGGCGCCCGCAGACGGGGTCGCGGAAGTGTGCGCAAGCGTTCCCGTGGCCCCGTCCTTTGCGGTGCGGAGGAACACCCCAAGAGTTTTAGTCGGTATACCGCCCTTTTCAGGGCGGGGAGTCCGACATAACCACTGTGCTCCCCCGAGCCGGTGGTACCCGTAATTGGGGTTTCTCCTGGGTGAAAAAAAAAAAAAAAAAGGTACGTTACATAACCCAACCAAAGCTTATAGACATATTTATGCATTTGGCTATTCGAATATAATTTTTCGAAATCTAGTTTAAGACCAGGACTAGTAAAAGTGAGAATCATTTCTTTTATAACACAAATAAACATAAATAAATTATCAAGAAAAAAAGTCGTAACACATATCGTGAAAACATAAGTGCTACAGAAGAAATAGGCTTCAGAGCACCTGATTCGCTAGATCTCATACCGCAAGTATTATAGGTAATAATTAAAAACAAAAGTAAATTAGAGCACTCACACTAACGATTAGCAAGCGATTTGACAGCGATGCGTTTGCGCAGCGAGCTCGCCTTCAATGCGCAGACACAACGAAGACGCTGCGCCGTCGGGGTTTTCAGGTATTACAAGAAAACTTGCGGTTCTGATACGCTCAGTTAGTTGAGATTGGGGTGGATTGGTGGTGCCACAGATTACTTCACTCGCATGTATATTTAAAATTTATTCCTAAATTTAAATAGTACAGGCCCTGAAGCCCAGTACACCCAACCAAACAAGCCTCAGCCACAGCCGCTTATGCTGAGCGGTCACATCATCGACCATCAAGCTACAAAATATTAATTTGCCTAAAATCAATCATAATCCGGCCCGACCTTTGCTGGCCGCGGCCTGAAGGCAGTGAATAGGTAAAAGTTGTCATGTTCCTAGTAAAAAATCTTCGGCAGAAGATGTTCGATTCCGAAGCAATTGGTCTAGTGCTAATCCTTGTATGCTGTCTCTCCCTCACTCAGCTTGGCTGCGAGCGTGGCGGAGGCTCCAGTGTAACGGGACTGGTCACGTGTCTCCGCGCTGGAGCCAACGACCCTGCCAAGCGCAATATTCTACGCGCAATACCTGCGGAAAATCATGAAAAATGATTTAAGTTATGGTTGTACTTTGAGTGGTTTTAGAGCTTAAAGTTTTCATGTTAGAGGTTAATTTTATTTGCGCAGGAGTGGGAGGTTAGGTTGTTTTTGGTTCGGCGAATGAAAATATTAGAATAGATAGGTAAGATACGTTTCCCTGTTGCGAATGATTTTGCGCTTTATTATGATGAAACATTGAGTAACTTTTTGCTTTCATGTGTAAAGTTTATAAATTATTTAAATAGGAAATTAAAATATACACATAATTATTTCGCAATCGATTGAATTGACTTATGTTGGGAGATTTTAGCTCTAAGCAACGAAGACAGTATGTCCTGCGATATTAGCAATCTGTCGCTGTGCACCAGGCCAAGTTCTCAGCCGCCTTGACTGGGCGGAAATCGTGGGGTTTGAGCACTTTCGACTACCTCTGCATTAATTTTGTTAGGTAGTTAAACTTACCCACAAAGTACCGCTTAAGTTATTAGTTTTATGACAACCATTTTTTTATTTTACGGGTGGCATTATACACGATGTATTTTTGGAGTTTTTTGGAAATAATTGGCAACGTTAACGTTTATTTTACTAACACTAGTGGAAATTCACCAAAATATAAATAGTTAAAAAAAATATGCAATTTATAGTAATATGATCAATTCATCATTGACCTTCATTGACCTTGACATGCATTGATATTACAATAATTATCGTGGGTAAGAAATTTTATTTTTATCGATGTATCAGATACCTACACGTTTGTACGGAACCCGCGGTGTTAGAGTACGACAGGCTCTTGACCAGTTCTTGAAGTAAAATTTTAGTAATTGTAGCAGTAACAAGTACGTTCCCTGTAGTACTTATTGATGGCATTCATTTGGTTATCTGCCATGCAAAAAAGCGGCCGACCTTCATTCAAAACTAAAAAGTAGGTAAAATTGCTCGTGGAATCATTAAAAGATTTTAACCTGTGAGTTTGTGATGGAGTAAGAGACTTCAATCATCTGCATCATCGACCCATTATGACCCCACCGAGGGGCACGGGTCTCCTCCCAGCGGAAGGTATAAGTCATACACCACTACGGCGACCAAATCCGGATTGGTGGAGGCTTGCATGACTAGTGGCTGGTCTTACTGTCAGAAGTTTTCTAGCCGCCCTAAGGCCTTTGACTCGGCTTAAGGACTGCCATCTATCGACGGCAACCGGCACCAACTGCCACTAGCGTGAGTGATATACGGTCATCCATCTATGCACTGAACGCAATCTATGTTGCTCAACCTTCGTGATCGTTTAAGATCACTCAGGCAGCCGGGGATATGAGCCATTCGAGACTTTAATATTATAAACTTATTCGCGACATCTTGAATAAAAAAAAAACTAGAAAGCATCGTTCGAGAATGTGTATAGTTAATTCATTAATAAAACGTTACCTACACAAACAATGTAAATATACGCGAACGTCATTCTTTTACCTTCGTACCACTTGATGATTGATGGAATTGACGGTAAAGTTATTTAATATACTCGTACTTTGGTTACGAAATTTCCGATGTTCTTGTTGGATAATATGTCAGCCTGACCCCGACTGCGGCGAAGCCCGAAAGGGAGGAAGGTAATGTGTTTGATTTGATATATATGTATATACAAATCAAACACACATAAGTATACGTAAGTATGTAGATAGGTAGAGAACACTTCATAGACATTAAAAAAATATTGGAAATGACGCAGATATTTCTTATCCTATGAGTAGAGTACGGCGTCCTTATCAGTAAAATGTATGTATGTATGTATGTATGTATGTATGTATGTATGTATGTATGTATGTATGTATGTATGTATGTATGTATGTATGTATGTATGTATGTATGTATGTATGTATGTATGTATGTATGTATGTATGTATGTATGTATGTATGTATGTATGTATGTATGTATGTATGTATGTATGTATGTATGTATGTATGTATGTATGTATGTATGTATGTATGTATGTACGTACGTACGTACGTATGTATGTATGTATATATGTATGTATGTATGAGTGTATGTTGGTAAAATTGCCAATTCTATTTTTCCTCACAACTCCTCCACCAATATTCGAAAATTGACAAATAAGTTCTCAATAGAAAAAAAAGAACATGAAATAATTATTTATTATCGGTTCAGAAATTAAAACTTACATAGGTTAAAACTAAACACACAATATGCTAAGAAAAAAAGCCGTATTGCCCTGCATGCATCACAAAAAGAAAAAAAAAATTTTGTTATATCACAATGATTTCATGCATGTGACTGAGCCTGCCAATAGATACGTATATAAAGACAATATAAAAACCACAGAACATTATTATATTCTGTGATAAAAACTGATCAAACATACACACCCATATAAACTCACACACATACACACACACGCATACACACACACACACACATACACACACACACACACACACACACACACACACACACCCCCTTATACATGCTCATGGAATCAATTTTTTTTTTGCATTGGAGTTTATATTTATGTAAATAAAATAAGAGAAACATCTTACAAAAAATATAATGTAACCTTGTTAAATACAATGTCCCAACTATTATTTGCTATTTTTCACAGTATAAAATTAGAAATCTATAAATAAAATAAATAAATAACTCATTATGAGGTACCCGCCTAGGTTAGTCTCGTCTGGTTTAGTAGTTTCTGAAGTAGGTAAGTAATGCCACAGAGAATGGTAATGCTGCAGTCTGGTTGTTCATAAATTTTATTTCAGCATTTTACATAAAATTGATGGGTGTTCAAGAAGAAACTCGAGTGTCTGAAGTGTTCACAAAGTGCGCTTAAGATAGGTAGCTAATGAACGGTAGAAACGCGTATGAATTAATGATAACTTCCACACATCACAATCACTTATCCAGAAACTACTATACCCTGCACTATGGTGACCAGGCAAGGACATCACGTAAATACACCCAGACTGAGACCATTTGTACAAATGTACGGCGGCCCCCGGTAAAAATCGAACCCATGAGCCGCGGCATGATAATCAGACGAGACACCGCTAGACCGACGAGGCTGTCACTAAGTCCTTGATCAATCTCGATGACATTATAATAGTAAAAACCAGAAAAACCCTTGTTTTGAGTGTTGTACAGTGACCAGTTTGAAGGTGCAGCCGCAGGAGTTCGAGGTAGGATAGACATTCACATCTGTCACAGCTTTCTGCTCGAGAAAAGCTTCATCAATATATCGAGATCCCACCAACGGTCACTTTTTCGAATACGCACATACACATCATCCAATAGGAACACATCACCGAAATTACATCACAACCGGCCAACTGTTTTTAATCATTAAAAGAAACAGGAAGATCCAAAAGCTGTCACAACATCATAGATTAACACAATCAGCTGGTTTTTTACAAGTGTTACGGCTGCGTTCAAGAAAAAGTTCCGTCACTACTGTTTATACTTTGAGCCTAGCGACACCTAGTGGGGAATAGTTCACACAAGTAAATAATTAGGTCACATTCGGAGAGAGATGGCGCCACCTGCAATTTCTGCTTGCAAAGTATGCAACTTAGCAGTAAGGCATGACGAACTTTTAAAATGTGCTGCTTGTCAATGTAATCATCACTACTACTGTGCCGATTGCACTGAAACTGAGTACAAGAAAATACTGCCCATGAATAAACCGAAGTGGAAGTGCCCAGCCTGCAAACCTCAAAAAGCAACGTTAGTTAATAAACAAACAATGAGTCCTGTTGTATTTCTCAATACACCCGAAGTAGAGCCACTTACCTCTGAGTCTATAGTTAGCCTTGATACTCAGATGATAATCAAACATTTTGATTCAAAGTTCAAGGTGTTGCAAGACGAGCTTTCAGCTATGAGAGGAACGTTTGAGCAACAAACCAAGCAAATAAAGGAGTTACGCGCTGAAAACTCACAGCTTACCAGTAAATGCAAAGACTTAGAATCCCGCTTGGAATATCTGGAGCGAGAACACCAACAACAACAGCAATGGGCACGCCTTCAGAATATTGAAGTCGTCGGTATTCCTGAGAATGAGGGCGAATCCACGGTAGAAATTATTAAGAAGCTTGCAAAGAGCGTTGATGTCATCCTAAGCCACGATGACATAGAGTTTGCACACCGAGTTCAACCGAGGCGAGCTACCCCCGGCCGACCACGCAACTTAGTCGTTCGTCTCCGCCAGCGCCGAGTGAGGGATGAGTTTCTGTCTAAAGCTCGTAAGCGCCGTGACTTGGACACGGGCGTCATCGGCATAAAGGGCGATATAAAACGTATCTACGTTAACGAACATCTTACTCCGAACAACAAAAAGCTCTTTCAAGCGTGTAAGACTCAAGCAAAAGTGGCCTCATATGCCTTCGTATGGACAAAAAACTGTCGCATTTATGTAAGGAAAAACGAAAAATCCCCGCAAATCAACATCGCTTCCGAAAACGACCTCAAAAAAATAGTTGCCTAATTGGGTTTCTCTCATTAAGTATAGTTAATTTTATTGTAATAATAATTGTGAGCTGTTGGCAATATTATGACTTGCATGCTAATATACATGAAACTTCTTTACAAAAAACACACACACATAACACTCTACAATTAATACACACACAATTCATATATTACACATAGAACTAGTGAGCGCACCCCAGGTCCGTACCAAGTGTACAGACTCCACCAGTTTGCCTTCGCTGAGAAATATTTTGTTTCTCATTATATAGTATCTATGCACCACCTTATTCGTAACATCCTATTTGAAAAGAGACTGCCTAACTCCCCTCCCTGATAAACTCCGAATCTTTTACCAAAATGTTAGAGGTTTAAGAACGAAGACTACTGAATTTTTTAACAATGTGGCCGGCCTTAACTACGAATTATTCCTAATTACCGAGACCTGGCTGTGTGAAGGTATTCTGAATTCGGAGTTAGCTGATCTGGATAACTTTGATATGGTAAGAGCAGACCGCGGCTCCTCGACTGCGGGAGGTGGTGTATTTATCTTGAGTGCACGGGCTCTACAAGCTCGGCCTAGACCGGAATGGAGTCGAAATGACTTAGAGTGTGTGTGGCTCACCATACCTGGTTCTTCAATAGGCTCTACCCAGAACATTCACATAGCAGTATTATATATACCTCCTGACCGTAAACTACCAATACGTGTTCAACTCTTTTTGGATTTGATGGGTGACATTGCGCGAGAAAATTCTGATGATAACTTTTTAATAAGTGGAGATTTCAACCTGCCTTGTCTACGGTGGGACTCTGGCGATCCGATTTGTTTAAGAAAAGGTTCAGTAGAGGTGCAAAATTCTGCATCAAACTTGTTAAATCTCATGCAATTTATTGGATTGGAGCAATGTAATAGATTTGTAAATTGCAGTAATAATACTCTGGACTTAATTTTCTGTAACTTTCAACTCGATGTTGTTAAGGCAGTTTTTCCATTGGTGAGTGAGGATCCTTATCATCCTGCCATTGAAATGGAGTCCAACGACATCTACACCCAAGTTATAACTCCTTTAAAACGCTTAAAATACCAATTCCGGAAAGCAAACTTTAATGAAATAAATTTTGAGCTGGCTGGATGCAATTGGAAATGTCTTCTAGAATCCGTCACAATTGACGATGCGGTGGGTGAGCTTTATACACGGTTGATAACTCTATTAATAAACATGTCCCTAAAGTCACAGCAGGAGGATCCCAGCAGTATCCAATATGGTACAGTCGAGCTCTAATAAATATTATTAAAGAAAAATCGAAGTACCATACTAGATGGAAAAAATACAAAAACCCTTGCGACTACGATAGTTTTGCACTACTACGCTGCAGACAAAAGACTGTACAGGATGAATGTTACCAGCGGCATATCATAAGAGCTCAGGAAAACATAAAAAAGAATCCCAAATTACTATGGTCCTATGTTAAGTCAAAGCGAAAGAATCCTACAGGGTATCCTAAGTCCATGACATATGAGGGCAATAATTTACACACTGAACAGGAAATATCCACGTCATTTAATAAATATTTTAAGAAAATGTTCAGTGTTCCAGCAGGTTCTTATCCAATTCATAATCTTATGGAACCCCCTTACCCAAACGTTCTGAGTAGTATAACGGTCACTGAGGCTCAAATACTCAAAATCCTGAAGGGTATAGATAAAAACAAGGGCCCCGGCAGTGATGGTTTTCCACCTATTCTGATAGCGAAATGCGCGGAACCGTTAACAAAGCCTCTTACGATAATTCTAAACCGGTCCTTTCACGAGGGTGTGGTCCCAACTGTCTGGAAAACGGCACATATTGTGCCTGTGCATAAGAAGGGTACAAAAACTGCTGTGGAAAACTACAGACCAATCTCTATATTAAACATTTTCAGTAAAGTTATGGAACGCGTTGTGCACACCCACTTCTATTCGAATATCTCACAAAATATTCCCGTGGAACAACATGGGTTCTTAAAGGGTAAATCCACCACTACTAATCTGGCGATTTTCACCAACTATTTGCTTAGGGAAATGGATAACCGTGGACAGATCGACGTTATATATACAGACTTTGAGAAGGCGTTTGACAGAGTGGATCACGTCATTCTGTTACGCAAACTGGAAAAGCTAGGTATCAAAGGTGACCTTTTTAGATGGACTAAATCATATATTGAGAATAGAAGTCAAGCAGTTGTTGTTGGTGGTCACAAATCAGATTTTATCCTGGTCCCCTCGGGCGTGCCTCAAGGCTCAATTCTTGGTCCACTCCTATATGTGGCCTACTTGTATGATATTGGCACATGTTTCCAACATGCAAAGTTTCTTCTGTACGCGGACGACAAAAAAATTTACATGAAAATAAACTCTGACCTCGACTGCGCCCGCTTACAGGAGGATCTCAATAGACTAGTTATTTATTATAATGAAAATAGAATAAGTGTCAATGCTTCGAAATACAAACATGTTACATTCACAAGACGTACAAAACCTGTAAATCAAGAGTACCACTTTGAGCACAAGGTCATCCAGAGAGCCGAGGTAATTAAGGATTTAGGAGTTTAATTGGATTCGAAACTTACATTTAGGGATCACATAGAGGCTATGACAAATAAAGCCTACAGAAATTTGGGTTTCATTTTAAGGATAACTAAACCTTTTAAAGATGTGGATTGTATCCGTATGCTCTACTACACATACGTAAGAAGTATATTAGAGTATTGTAGTTGTGTATGGAACCCACAATACATGATTTACAAGAATATGATAGAGCGTATACAACATAAATTTGTCCATCATTTGAATTTCCGCACAAGATCATACGGTGACAACTACGAAGATTCATGTCAACAATATAAGCTCCTGAGTCTTGAACAACGTCGTATTTTAATTGACATGTATCAGCTCTCTGACATCTGCCGTGGGAACATTAACTGTCCTGACCTGATAAACGAAGTTTTGACTCTGCGCACACCAACAACTCGTACTCGTCATACAAAATAATTTGATAACCCATTGGTTACTACAAATTATGCGCAAGGCTCCTTGAGCTATCGTTTGCCGAATGTATATAATAAACTTTTTTCCAATTTGGATATTTTCCATTTGTCTAGGTCAGACCTTAGGAGATCACTTTTAGGTTCCCTTGGAGAAAAGATATGAGTTCTGGTATATTTTTACCTCACTCTTTCTTCCTCTTTCATCACTGTACAAAATTCTTACATCGGCAAAATTATTCACACAAACACACATACATACACCCTCACACACTCAAACACACCCTCACACGCACACACTATGCAGTCATGAAATTTAACAACACTCTGTTCCTATATCTATATATATACGAATAAGTTTTAAATATGTAAGGCCATAGCCTATTTTTTCTGTTTATTCCACTAATTTGTAAAATCTGTTTAATAACTTAAATTATGTAAGCCTACCTTTGTTCCTGTATAGTAGCTAAGTTAATATAATGTAAGCCCTTAAGTGGCCTATGTTTAGATTTTTCTACACAACCATTTTTTATAATTTTACTTGTGCTGTGGGTTTTGTATTAAAATAAAAAATAAAAAGACAAGGCGTATGTCCTACAGACGTACCTTAGATTCAGATTCAGATTTCTGTATCGCAATAATCATGTGTCATTACAGTTCTTATATGTAATTCATTGTGTGTGTTCGTGTTCTTGAGTGGAGACCGCGATTCGGCAAACATAGTGTAGGATGTCCTCCGACCAGGTGGGATGACGATCTGCGAAAATCTGCAGGCAGATGCTGGATGCGGCAAGCTGAAGACAGGGCGCTATGGCGCTCATTAGGGGAGGGCTATGTCCAGCAGTGGGCTAGTATAGCCTGATGATGATGCTGTAATTCAAGAGGTACATGACACCCTGTAAAGGCACTACAAAATAACTTATTAATTCCTAAATTACTTGCCTATAACTATGTAAAATTACTGTAATATATTTTGTACATATTTCATTTTCTATTGTGTAATTTAACATTTATCATAGAAACATTCTTGAAGAGATTAGTGACATTTCTGGCCCAAGTACTTATTGAGGGTTATTTTAAATAAATTATCGGTATATGCTTCTTATGATATGTTCTGCGTGTTCTTTCTGATTTGACTTAATTACATATAACCGAGTAGTCAATTGTCATGATCTCAAATCACATCCCATACAGGTGCTAGCCAACGTTCATTCACACAAAATCTTACCTCCATTCAACTTTGTTTCCCACGGTTGAGATATTATAGATGCATTGTGTACAACCCCTGTCGTTCGGCGTAAAAAGGTTTCGAGGTTGGGGGTGAATCAGGGTACCTACCTACAGGTGGTATGTAGGTGTGTAGCTTGTACAAATAATAAGATGGAAGTGAGTAGTGACGGGATGAAAGAAAAATACGTTATCGGTCGTTATATTTGGCTTTGACAATGCGTGTGTGGATTTTGTTTTTGTTCGTATAGGATGCTGGTATTGTATAAGCTCTCATCTAGCTTAATGTAGTGGTAGCCTAGTGGTGTAAAGAAATGTTACTTTCAAGCTAGAAGTCCTTTTTTTATTATTGGCTCTTAAAGTGTTATACCGTCTGTTAACTTTTAGAATATACCTCGGACTCTAGAGTAGGCATCGGTTTTCGTTGAAAGCACACGAGTGTGATATAACTTCCTGCTCTGTTTTTCGAAATTAAGTGTCACATTAGTTCCGATATTTCTATGAGACGAATATATCCGATTCTGTACGATACCTAGTAGCCGAGGTAACCATTATAATGGCCTAAAAGCTAACGGATTGCACCTAATATTGACTGGAACCTGGGAGTTACCATTAACAGATTTTATTTCCGTCTGACTCGTTGGGCCATATACTTGGTGGAGCCTTCTCATCTAGTGTACTTATATCGTGAGCTGGAAAGCGAAGAATATTGTGTTAAAAATGGTAGAACTCAGTGAACTTTTTAAGATATGACTATCACTTTTTCTCATTGAGATATATATATATATATATAGATAACTATTAAGTTGAGGTTGTGCCTATATGAAAAATTAATAAAAAAAGATGTCAAATCTTTACACGTTTGTGCACACTGACCATGTTTACATTAGATTGTGCCTACATAAACCATTATTGCCGTCTTCAAGTGGCAAGCAATGATAGTGCCCTATAGTTATGGTTAAAAGAACCATATGTACTAACACTAGAATAAGATTACTAACAAATTTATATGATTTTTTTTGTATTTGAAATAAATTAATTGAATTGAATTAAATGTGTAACTGAAATGCTGTTATTATTCTTTTTCTACTTACATCCACTCAAATTACCCATGTTAACTTACTCATCAGTGTAAAACTTCCTAGTAATTTGGTTTAATTACAAAAAAAACTACTGACCGCTTATATAATGTATCCAAAAATACTTAGTTATCCTAAACAAAACTTAACAAAAACCTAATTTAGCCTCTAAATAGGTTTTTAAATTTGTTCCTTAGCACGGGTTAGTGCAATAAAAATAGTGTAATCATGTGGGTACAGTGATATTGTTCCGATGTTAAACCTAACTGCAAAGTAGGTAGTCGGGGCTGTAAGTAATGCGATTTGCTTAAGTCAGATGTCGCTGCCTGTACGTAATACAGAGAATATTGTAAAGAGTTTCGAAATTTCACTGATGCCGTGAGTCGCCCATTGGCTCAATTGGTAGAGCGCTGGTACGGATAGCCAGAGGTTGCGGGTTCGAATCCCGGCATGGGTGAAATTTTTAGCCTCTAAATAGGTTTTTAAATTTGTTCCTTAGCACGGGTTAGTGCATTAAAAATAAAAATAGTGTAATTAACAAAAACCTGTTAGCACCGCCGCTGGAGCGAAAAGTGGCTCACAAGCGAATCTATCCAAGTGAATGGGTCAGTAACAAAATGCGCTCGACCTCGAATCCTAGACCTTCGAGCGCCAAAATGTTACTAGAGTTCGATAACCCCTTCATTGTTCCTACAGAGCGGCAACCACAAGTCTCCAAGACGTTGAATTTTACATGGTTCACAAATGGCGCTTTTCAAGTTAGTTTACGCTTCTATTTCCAATTTAAAGGGAGAATTAGGGAACATAAATTGTTTGGATAAGACATTTCACTTGCAAGCAAACTCATTATAGGTCTTCTTACAATTTAAATAGCTTATCCATCAAGAAACATCAAGTACCTACGATAGTTTAATTAAACAAAACGTGATATAAATAGATATAAATTAAAATCGTTATCAACCCTTGTATGTCCCCACTGCTGGGGCACGGATCTCTTCCTGCATCGCAGGAAGGTTAGGCCATACTCCACCACGGGGGCCAAGTCCGGATTGGTGGAGGATTGTAAGACAGTGGCGGGCCTTACTGTCAGAAGTTATAAAGCCGCCTATAAGGCCTCTGACATGGCTTAACGACTGCCATTATATGACAGCCGGCACCAACGGCTTTACGTGCCTTGCGAAGCACTCGGAAAAATGCCACTAGCGGTAGTCACGGGACTCTCATCTATCCCGTACCTGACCGCGCCTGTTGTTGCTTAACCAAGTGATTGATTCCAATCACTCGGTTCGCCTAGGCCACGAGCGCTTCATTAATTAAATTAAAATCAAGGATAAAATTTTTGTCTGAGATAAGGCCTGTGCTCTGTGGGACGTATATAAAAGAAAACATAAATTGCTGAAATAGAAATTGCATATAATAACTTTGTAATAATACCATGGGGCACGGGTCTCTTCCCTGAGGAAGGTAAAGGCCATACTCCACCACGGGGGCCAAGTCCGGATTGGTGGAGGCTTGCAAGACTAGAGGCTGGTCTTACTGACAGAAATTTTCAAGCCGGCTTAAGGCCTTTGACTTGGCTTATCGACTGCCATCTATCGACGGCAGCCGGCACCAACTGCTTGACGTGCCTTGGGAACCGCTCGGAAAAATGCCACTAGCGTTAGTCATAGACTGTTTACCCAACCATGCACTGAACGCGCCCTGTGTTGCTTAACCTTCATGATCGATTAAGATCACTCAGATCTTAGATACGGGGCTACGAGCGATTCCAAGTTATTAGATGCAAATAATTTCGCAAAGGTAATTAATTATTAAATTTCAATTCACCCTTAACTCAATCTTAACTAACTTAGTTCTTAGCAAAATATCTTTGATCATATCTATGAAAATCGTATGTATGGCCCTCGAAATCGCATGACCGTCGATTCGCACGTAATCTATGAAAATCGTAGAATGATTGATAGTTTGCTATTCACAACTTTTTTTCTACGCCTACTAATTGACGACGAATAATATTTTTTGTTTTGTTCAATTTGCTATTTTTTTAGTGTAAATACAACGGATATTCTTTTTTGTATGACAATCATTAACTACGGGCTGCGACGTTGGTAGAACGCGTAATTCGCGAATTTATCTTCATTACATTATCTAACCACATTTCGGAAAATATAGATGTGAGATTTTTTTTAATAAAATACCTAGTACCTATAAGTGTTTTAGTAATTGCGCATTATTAAAGGTAACCCTGTACATTTTTTAAAAACTTGTGGTTGCCTCACCAGATACCTCTTTTATTTATCACTAATACACTTTTTGCTTCCGCGTCGCGAGATCTCAGCCGCGGTTCTAATAATAACGACTGTACATTTAAATTTTATTTATTGCTGAATCGAATTTAATTGAGCGCGATACTTTTAGTGGGAATATATCTTATGTTAGTGGTAGTTATTATCTAATTGGCCCTTCCTCAAGAGGTTCACTAGCGCTACAGCGCTACTTATGTCTATTTACAGGTGTTTTTTTTTTGAGACTTACGCTTTAAGTGCTCCATGCATGAAAGGAGCCTCCCTGAGTGATTATAATGTCTATTAATATAGTACATAAACATCCGGCGCACCCTGGACATCTCACTCCAAGACCCCCTCGCAGAAGGCGGTATTGGAGTGGGGCGACTAATCATTTCAACACAGTGGTTCGACCATCTTTTCAGAGCTTTAATCAACGGCCGTCTAAAACCCAAGGCGGTTTCTCGAATCAGACTAAAAGACCATCTCCAGAGACTTTGTCGGCAAAGCAACTCTGCAGAGGTACTCAACGCTATGACCTGCTTCTAAATCCAGCTTTGACCGTGGTCTTCATCAATATCTAGGGATTCTCAGAAAATAAATCCCAACTCCTGTCTGACCTACATACCAAGACAGGGTGTGACGTACTCTGTGTTCAAGAAACACATCGTGGCGATAACAGCTTAAGACCACAAATACCGGGCATGATTCCACACGACCAATACGGCAGCGCTGTCTTTGTGTAACCGGAAATTTCAGTAGTTTCTACCTGCTCCACTGATCAAAACTTTATAGAAATCCTCACAATTGATATCGGCACATGTACAGTAACATCGGTCTATAAGCCCCCGAACCAAAAGTTTGAATTTCGCAAAACATCAAATTTCGACCACCACAACACAAGAATAGTGATCGGCGACTTCAACAGCCATAGCTCGGCCTGGGGCTACCGTGAGAGTAATAGCGACGGACTTGCAGTCGAAGAATGGGCAGAAGCCAATAACTTAAACCTGCTACATGATGCTAAACTATA
This sequence comes from Yponomeuta sedellus, assembly GCA_934045075.1. Taxonomy (NCBI): domain Eukaryota; kingdom Metazoa; phylum Arthropoda; class Insecta; order Lepidoptera; family Yponomeutidae; genus Yponomeuta; species Yponomeuta sedellus. The sequence continues at coordinate 15,820,419 of OW203722.1, read as the reverse complement.
AATATATTTTTCTTTCTTCTTCTTTTCTTTCTAAACTTCCCACATCAGTAAAGCAAGTATCATAATAGCGGACGCTGGAAAAGAGGATATAATCCGGAGGTAAATATATCCGGACGGATATATTTACCTCCACTAACCTAAATCAAACAAGCCAAAAAATCGTTTGTGCACCTCTGCCCAACACTCAACATAGACCTATCGCTTTCCAATGCCACGCCGCTGTAAGACCAATGCAAGTCCCATTTAGACGCAGATTTTACTTTCTCAAAGCTGATTGGAAACGGTATGCTGCCTGTGTGGATAATCTCATTGAGCATCTTGACCCGGTACCAGAAAATTACGACAAATTTGTTGAGTCCCTCCAATTTGCATCGCGCCTTTCCATTCCGAGGGGCTGCCGTTCTTCTTACATTCCGGGTGTAAACAGAGATTCCGCAAACCTGCTGAGCCGATACGAAGCCCTTTACAATCTAGACCCTTTCTCGGAAGAAACACTATTAGTCGCTGAAGAGCTCATGTCATCGATTGATCATCCATCAGTCATCCGAGGCACGAAAAGAGCGCTGGATGAAAACGGTAGCTAATGTTAATATGACCCACAACAGCAAAAGAGCGTGGGTTACCATCAGAAAGCTCACTGGTGACCCTCCCCCTGCTTCTAATCCTGGGAAAGTTACCGCCAATCAGGTAGCTCATCGACTCCTCATTAATGGAAAACCACTGCATAGGCTCAAAAAGGCGCACCACGAACTAAGCCCTATTAGCGAATCATTCGACCTTACCAACTCATTCACGGTTGCTGAGGTTAAATTTGAAATCAAGTCTCTCGCGACCGGGAAAGCAGCCGGTATTGATGACATCACCGTTGAACAAATAAAACACCTTAGCCCACACACAGTGTCTTGGATCCTAGCTATGTTCAACGCGTGCTTGGAAACGGCCAAAGTACCAAAAATGTGGCGTAAATCCAAAGTCGTCGCTCTGCTTAAGCCAGGTAAATCACCAGATGACCCAAAGAGCTACCGACCAATATCTCTGTTGTGCCATATGTATAAGCTCTTTGAGCGCTTATTGCTTAGTCGTCTTACGTCAGTTTTAGACCCAAAACTAATTCCCGAACAGGCAGGATTCCGACGGGAAAATCCTGTGTAAACCAAACGCTGAGACTTACACAGCACATAGAGGATGGGTACGAGGTAAATAAGGTCACTGGTGCGGTTTTCGTGGAGGCCCTTAAGATCTTAGGCCAGTACTACGTGGATAACGGGCTAAGGCCAAACCCTGCGAAAACGCAAACTTGTGCTTTCCACCTCCGTAATGCACAAGCCAACCGGACGCTTCATATATCATGGCAAGAGGTCAGAATCGAGCACTGTCCGTGCCCTAAATACCTGGGAATTACGCTCGACCGATCTCTGACTTACAAATTACACTGCCTCAAAACTAAGCAGAAAGTTTCCTCAAGGAATCACCTGCTCCGGCGTCTGACCACCACGAAATGGAAGGCTGCGCCACATGTGCTCCGGACAACAGGCACCGCCTTATGTTTTTCGGTCGGTGAATTTGCGTGCCCAGTGTGGCACCGATCCGTTCACGCAAAACACGTCGACACAGCCTTGAACGATAGATGACGCATTATAACAGGATGTCTCAAGCCAACACCTCTTAGCTTGCTTTATCCGCTGGCTGGCATCGCTCCGCCCGAAGTTAGAAGAGATGTGGCTTCCAGCATCGAGAAAACAAATCAACAATTCGATGACCGACATCCTCTTTATGAGTACGACCTGCCGCCAGCTAGGCTAAAAATCCGGAAAAGTTTTCTCCGCAGCACACAGGCCTTAGAAAAATGCCCAGATGAGGAAAGGGTGGTGCGGTGGAAATTAAAACATCCCGTACCCACAGGCTTTGTAAACCCCCAAGAGAGGCTCCCAACGGGTTCCGATCTGCAATGGCCTACGTGGCAGTCACTCAACCGACTCCGGACCCAAGTAGGTCGCTGCAGACAAAACCTAAGCAGGTGGGGTTATATTGCACCAACGGAGGAGATATGTGATTGTGGAGCCTCATCGCAATCCATGGTGCACCTGCTCCAATGTCCATTGTGCCCTTACACCTGCACTCTGGAGGACCTAACAGAGGCCAACGCTGCTGCAATCGCAGTAGCCAACTATTGGGCAAGAAAAATATAAATTGGTCGAATTGCTGACACGAAAAGAAGAAGAAAGTGCTCCATGCAATAAATTATTCTAGCGCCACCAATGAAAGAAAAAATATATTTTCTTTTACAGATCATTTTTGCAAAAAGTGTCGGATCTATCTCTCAACCATGTTAATAGTTAACTCAAGGCTAAAAACTAGGTCTCAATAGATAGTTAAATGTTACCTAGTCCCAGCTCCGTGGTCCTGGCTTCTCGGACGCTGGTCCTAAGAATGATGATGATGATGTGACACTTTTTGCAAAAATGAACTGTTTTTACAGTTCGAAGCGCTCGTGGCCTAGTCAAACCGAGTGATCAGAATCAATCACTTGAATTAAGCAACAACAGGCGCAGTCAGGAGCAGGATGGATGACCGTCATGTGACTACTGCTAGTGGCATTTTTCCGTGCGCTTCCGTGCTTTCCATGGCACGTTAAGGCATTGGTGTCAGAGGCCTTGTGGGCGGCTTGATAACTTCTGACAGTAAGGCCCGCCCCTGTCTCCTCCTCCACCAGCCCGGACTTGGCCCTCGTGGTGGAATATGGCTTAACCTTCTTGCGATGCAGGAAGAGACCCGTGCTCCAGCAGTGGGGACATACAAGGGTTGATAAAATTATAGGTTTTTTCCATCACTCATAAAGCTCCTTGAGGCCTGGGTTATAAAGGAAGTATGTAGGGCGATGGCGCTGAAAACACGCGACGCTTTGTATAGAGTTCGCGCCCTCACCCCGTCGTTTCTGTGTAGGCTTAATTACGTGCGTCCTTTCAGTATATTTTGTATGAAAGTAATAGGAAAGACGGAAAGTCTTTTCCGCGCTTTTGCTCCATGTCCTTTCTTGTGGCCCAGGCCTGATGAGAACGTCCGATTTGAATTTGCACTAACTTTAGTTGGTATACTTCTATTCTCTGGAAGGTTTGCGTAGATTAGCTACGCAGAAGCGTTATTTCTTGTATCCTGCTGTCGAGATTAGGCTCGAAAAATTCCAGTAGCGTGGTCTTCGAAAACTATGACAACAACCATTAAATTATCCCCATCCTAACCTAGAGCTATTCAAACGCAATAGCTGGTACATGTCAATAAAAATATTTAATAAACTACCTAATAAGATAAGTTCTGTTCCAGAAAAACAGTTTACCTCAACTCTGTATAAATGGTTGGTCCAAAAGCCTATATACTCTATGAACGAATTTTTTGCAATGTAATTTTGATTTTGTGACATGACTATTTACTATAATTTTGGGTTGACATTAAATTATCTATTTTTCATGTTGTATGTACATATTTATAAATAAGTTTGTATTGTATTAGTTTCTAAGTTGACATTTTAATATTTGTATACCAGCTGCGCTGGTGCATCACGCCTGTGCCATGAATTAATTTTGACATCAATATGAATGTACCGTTTTGCTGACAAATAAATCAAATTGAAATATGTTTAAAATTTTTTGTTCGAATTAAGGTTTAGTTATGATCTTTACTATAAAAAGTAATAAACCATAGTTGTTGAGAATGTGCTTTATACAGCAACGTGATACATTAATATGTAAACCGTACCTGGCACTATTTGAATGTAAATCCCGGCACGAATGCAAAGAGGCTTTTTGCAAAAAAACTACCAACGAAATTCCAATCTATCTAGCTCTGAAACTTTAACAAAAGCTCAGTGGTTTCGTGATTTGTACCATTCGATACGGAGAATTACTGCATTACAGACAGTAAACAACGCCATCTGTCTGCGACGGCGGGTGATGGGCCCACAAAAACATTAAAGTCACTGACGAAACTGGTTGCATGTTGTAGGAAAAGTCTGAAACAGTAGAAAACTGGGTTTTGTCAAGGTACAACAATTAACTATTGAATAATCATCGTTCAAGATGCCCTGGCAGTGTAAAGCCAAACTAGAAATTAAATCTGAAATAAAATATTGCCTGAATTATTTGCTTGCATCTTTTTCTTAGCGTGTCGATGGCAAGCCATGTTGATGAAAGGATTTGCCAATCAGCGTTAGAGACTCACTGATTGTTGCAAAAGGTGCGCCAGGCTTTTGCTCCTTACATGCACCCCATTGTTACTAGTAATTTAATTATTGTTGCATTCTAATTGTTGTACGTAAAAACTATGATGAACGGTGTTGAGAACAATTCTATTGAGCAATTTATCTCTTTCTCAATATAACTCATCACAAATATTTGTTTTAATTACGTACGTATTACTACCCTTTGCCAGTCTCTTCAACACCAAAGGTTTGCTGGAAGAGAATGCTTCTTGTATTAAGCCCGCCCTTGTACATTTACTCATTTAATTAGTGTAAAACAATAATAATAATACGTATTAGTTTTACCTTGCCCATCTAAGACGATGGTTGATATAGTAGATTAGGGTAAATAATGGTTATATTATAACCTAAGTCCTAATATATATTAAACAAACGTGTTTAGTTTGGGTAGATTCACTTTGTACCGGGAGGCCCCTACTTTGTAGACTTGCCTGTAACATCACCATCAAACATCAATCTATTCCTCACGCACACATAGACCGAGGCATAGAAAAACAAGCATTACCGATACCATAGATAGTATTGTCTAATAGACACCGCCGTAGTTACCGTGCTCACCTATCTTATACTTCAATATGCGATGTTTTTAAATTATTTGTTTTATTTATTCTTGACCCACATCATCCCTGAAATTTGTTCAGAGAGATCAAAGCTTATCGTACTCAAGGAAATCCTAGTGCCACCACTGAAAACATAAATACTTAACATAAAATACATATCGTTGAATATCAGTAAACAAACATGTTTTTTAACTTATTGCTGCTAGTAAACCTTATAGTGAAGGCTCTTAATTCAGAGGAAGAAATATGCTGCGCTATCCCTTCATCTTGATTAGACACTTGATAAAGACATAAAAAGTTCCGACATACTCAAATACATAACTCTTTATTACACTCCAGTTATCAAATTTATAGAAAAAAGGCATTTGTAGAGATAAAATACCTTATCTCTGTACAGAAATTGATTCACTAGTTTGATCAAGACGTTTTACATTACTTTACTTTTTGATATTACTTTTAGGTATTTACATTGTATCAATTTATTAATTAAATCGAGGCGTTTCTGTCGTTTGATTGGTTGCTACGGAATACACTACTCAAACTCTTCTAAAATTAAAAAAAAAAGCACCAGACAACAGCTTCCTGATAAAATTGCTATTACTAACCTAATTCCTAAATCACTTAAAGTTAGACTAAGAAATAGATAGGAATTGAAGTAAGTGATTCCGGAGTGAAGTTAGTACAGTGTAAGTATGTGTAGTGGTCGCAAACATTTTAGTTCCTAAAGCGTTATTGCTTCCTGTGCGACTTCTATTAGTTTGTGTTATCTGTGACCAACTCACACAGACGTAACCATTACGGCGTCTTACGTGGAGAGCGTAAGCAACCGCGGAACTCAAGATGGCTGACATTGGCAATGGCAGGTCGACGACCCCAGCCGCGCAGCCTTCAGCTTAGTGGCTTAGAATCGTGTTATTTTCCGTCCTATTTTATTCTACTTCACTTCTAAGCACAATGTGCAGTTTTTTCACAAGTGTCGGTGGTTAATGTCCGTCTGTTTGGACGAGAATGGTGTTTTTTTTTTACTCAGCGGATTTAGTGAGTTAGTTGGAGGAGGGTAATTAATGTAGGTAAAAAGTCGCTTATATTTTCATAATGCTTAGTTTTTATTGGAAAAAATTATAAAGTACCTACTTTTCATAATTATGGGGCATTAAAAATACGAGGAAACTCTGCATATTTTATGGTAAATTAGTTGTATAATACATGTAACCCACTTAGAGCATCAGCATATATTTGCAGTCAATACCAGCTTTTCCTACAAGCAATTCAGCAACGTAAACAGCCTCATCAGGCACCTAAAAAGGAAAACAGCCGTCGGGGAAAAAATACTTGAAGCGCTCATTATTGGTCCTTCGAGCCGGATGGCAGCGACGGTGGCTCCGCCGCACGGCGCACCGCCGCAACTGCGGAATGTAGCGCAAGCTAACGGTGCGCTCGCCGCGAAAAAACACAAGTTCACTATCATGCTAAGGCGCGTTCATAGTTGAGATTGAAAAACAGAAGATAATGAAAAAATCAGGTTCATTTCAGTCATGATTTTATTTCATTCATTCATTTCGTTCATTAGTCGTTGTATGCACGTACGCCGGTTTCGGTTAGTTTTTATGTTTTTCATTTGTGAACTACTTTTTGCAAAAAAAAATTATAAACGGCGATAATTTTTTTCATTGGTCACGCTATTGATCCCAATGAAGCCCGGTTTTTACAATCACGTCTTGCCACTTCATGAGTGGTATGAAATATGAGATTAGCACTACTAGTCCGAATTGCGATTTGTCAAAATGATTGTCCATAGCAAATTAAAGCTTATAGATCAAGTGGAAACTGGACAGTGTCTCAACAAGGTATAAGTATACATAATTCATGTTTCTGGAGAGTCCGTAAAATGCTTTAATAATGCGAAAAGCATTGACATAGACATCTTTTATGGTCTGAAATGACTTAGTTCTTGTCTTGACTTAATTCGATGTCAATGTAGAAAAAAAATCTATAAATTACTGTCTGTTACATTTAATGTTTTTGTTATCTGTAATCTGTTGCTTATCAGTCCGTATCTTTATTTGTCTATCTACCTATTATACTTTGTTTAGAATTCGAGTATTTAATTGGACTTCCGTTTCCTATATTACTGTAGACTTTTAGTCCGGATTTACTTACGGGTGTTGTTATATCGGAAAAGTCCGACCAGGTTTCGCTCCGATTCGCAGAGCTTAATCATGGTGAGCAGAGACGGAGCTCGCGTCGTCGGTTGCTTGTCTCACACTCTCAAATCCGGACTAAAAGTCTACAATGTGTTGTGCTTACGAAAGTTTTAGTTCCTATATTACTGTTATTTTGTATATTGTGCTGTGAGTCTTCTTTACAATTAAAATAAAACAGGTACCTAAACCCAAATGTCAAGGATATCCAAACTCTTACAATAGTAAGGAAAACATCGCGGAGAAACCTAAGTGTTTGCACGTCTTAGCAAACTGTTCCCCGACAGTTGGTACGCGTGTCCGAGAGATCAATCTGAAGCCTAAATATCTGCACTAAATCTTACCGGAATCCTGAAGTGGGCAATAGCAATAAGTATGAAATTTGTGGTACATGATTGTAGCTCGAAATATTGAAGCTGTGCCATGTGTAACGGCTGCTTAAGTCCAGTCTGTGCTCCAGTGTGGCCGCGCCCCTCAAGCTCACTATCACGGAAGATTGCGCCAGCGCGGCGCGGTAATGCCGCGGTTACGTTGTCGCCGACACAACTATTACGCCGCGCTCGGTAATTGTGATTGCACATACTGTCGTGCATCGCCACCCCAGTTTGTTACTCTTGGTTGACGATGGCTTGTTGGTCGTTTGTAGGGAGATGAGAGGCCTTTGAATTTCACTGGGCAGCATCGCTGGTGGCGTAATATACCATAATGTTGGGTGGAGTATCGAATCTGTGACGAGTACCTATCACGGGCAAGGTAAACAGTCTCACGGTAATCATCTTGACTGCCCGGAATCCCGATTGGTCACAATTTAATATTGAGCATGCGTGCATGTGAAGACTAAGGAAAGTTGATGATGTGAAAGAGGTTTGTCAGGATCGTGGCAAGTGGCAAAATCTAGTATCTGTCTACCTCTTTGAGTTACAGGTGCGAGTTGATATGCGTGCGCGCGTTTGTGTGTGTGTTGAAAACGTCGAATCAAATGATTTTCATCTACATGTTATTAGGAAGTTACTCAACAGCGAATTGAGTTCGAAATAGACTTGTGCTAGATGGTGCCCCTATCTATTGCAACGGCACATCAACCTTAACATTTTTGCAACTGAAATATAAAAGTTCATATGTTGGCGACAGTATTTAAAAGAGTGAGACAGACTGTCGGTCTCTGAATAGAAAATGTTGCTGAGTACACACTTAAGCATCTTCAGATATCTCAAAGACGGACAAGGCAACTACACTTAAGTAACTAGGTACTTATTGAATTTGTCTTTTTTTGAGTACTTTAGTCTTATGTGTGGTGTACGATAAATAATATTCCATCTATATATCATACTATGCGAAGCTCTCGTGGCCTAATCGAACCGAGTGATTGGAATCAATCACTTGAATTAAACAAGAACAGGCGCGGTCAGGTGCAGGATGGGTAACCGTCTCGCTACCACGAGACTACCGCTAGTGGCATTTCTCCGTCCGCTTCCGTGCTTCGCAAGGCACGTCAAGCCGTTGGTACCGGCTGTCATGTAATGCAAGTCATTAAGCCATGTCAGAGGCCTTATGGGCTTGATACGTTCTAACAGTAAGAGCCGCCACTGTCTTACAATCCTCCACCAACTCGGACCTGGCCCCCGTGGTGGAGTATGGCCTAACCTTTCCGCCATGCAGGAAGAGACCGTGCCGCAGCAGTGGGGACGTATAAGGGTTGATATCGACATATCATACTATGTACCTTTTTTGAGTAAATACATAAATAACTTATTGCACATCGTAATTTACACAGTACAATGCTAAGCATCATATGGAGGCTCGATCGAATAGCGATACCAGTCGAGATTGTCAACAATGGCGGCGTGCCATCAGAGTGACTTCATCGAGATGCTACGTGACATGGGTGGGGTTTGGGATTCAGATCTTGTTTCTGTACACGATTTTAAACATACTTAACATAATATACACAGCGGTCGTAGAGGTCGTAGCGCGCTTGGTAAAATATTTACTGGTCAAACAAGAGTTCTACCTTTCACATACTGAATGCTTGTAGCAGTATGTGTTTATTTCTTTCAGATACCAAATGCTTGTGGCATCTTGGTCCTTTTATTCATTAATATATTTCAGAGTCTTGCAAACCATAGCATAATTGATGCTCTGAATCTTAGTCTTTCTTAATAACTCGCGATGCTCATACATGATAATATATTAAACGGGTGTAATCGGGATTATTTTTTAAGTAAAACGAAAATACCCTAATTCATCAACGTTCCAGTTGCCGTGGTGACGGGTAGACTTAAGTAGCGAGTAGAGTCAATTATTCTAGTGAGGGTAGGCGGTCTACTCTCAAGTCAGTTTTAGTATTTTGCAGCGGGCCAACACACCACACTCACGACGTCCGCAGACACTTCCGGTAATAAGGCCCGGTTATAAATAATCGCGATTAGACCCGATTAATAAATAACTCCGAACATTTCTCACTCTTTCTCTATTGGATCTTTAGATGAGACCATCTTTGTTAATGACACTGCCGGGTGGTCCAAAGACATATTTCCAGTTATCACTGTAAAGTATTCGAACAGCTCCGGTAATGAAGGCGAATTAAAATACAATATGCAGTTACTTTATAGGAAAAATCCGGTACCGGTTCACTGTGATGAAATTGTTTCAACAATATAATAGGGTTCCTTATTCAACTCCTTTACGTCTTCAACACTAACTCTTGGTTATAGTCTGATAAAATCGACACTAATGAGCCAAACCATAAATCGGAAATTGGGAAATAACAAAAGCAATAGTCAGTTGGACCCGAGATTTCCGCAATATACCTCATGGTTGGACTATTGCACATAGCAATGCTGTTTGTTTTAGCCAGCCTATCTGTTTCCAGAAAGTCAGCAGTAGTCTGATGTTACTGTAGACCTCCTGAAGAGATCCCAGCTACCCAATGATAGCGGCCCATTGCTTTTCCACGCTCGCACAGTAAATAGTCACTTGGGCGGGTGTTTCTTTGAGGCATCCCCGGCAAAGCGGGTATTCGGTCAGTTTCATGTTGTAAAAATATCTATTTAGTGAGCAATGAACTGGATTGTAACAACTTTGCGCACCTCCCTCATCACCTCTTCGTAGACGTAGGCTGTAAGACGTTTAGACATGGTTCGGAGAGCCTTGTCTTGTCTGTATTTTGTTTCTGTTCTCCAAAGTTCTGCATGCTGGCTTTTTTGCGACTTTTTAACCATTTACTAAACTTTTGTTTGGTAGTGAAATCGCAAAAGCAATGAGAAAGAAAATAAAACTAAATTTCACTGCTAAGTTAGTACACCGGATTTAATAATCTTAACAAAGACGTATACACAATTTAATTATAGATTCACCAACTATTATGAGACATGAATTTCAATACAAACACTTGCAGAACCCTTTCAATCTACGCACATCGTAAACTTGAAAAAATAACGTTTTCCTATTACCTTGTAGCATTATCTAGAAGGCATCGCATATTACCGCATTATGACGTGGGAAATGCTATTGTTTGCATTCTTAACTGCTCCACTCGTGGGTAAGTCTCAACGGCATGTCTTCAAAATGTTAATTGTACGGCGAGTTCGTGAAATGAGTTCTTGTTTTGTTCTTTATGCGAACCTCGCTCTAGGCTGTGTGTTAAATGAATATTAAGTATTCACTACCAAGTGGTAGAAGTTAGTTATAATTTTTTATCAATGAACAGACTTGTAGTTGAGTATTTATATTTATATGTAGAATGAATAAATTCGAATCAATAAAAGTAACTTTGAATGGAACGTTTAATTAGGTCTAATTTAAAACGTCGTATCTGACTACCAAAATTAAGTTGCTCCGAGCAATAATTCATCATCAATGAAACCATACAACTTTCATTGTTAATCTCTAAATAATAACTCAATGTCGAAGATGCTCAATTCCGATTCGGTTTCAACAAACGACCGCTTGTGGAACACCTGTCACCAATTTCCTTGCCCATAAAATAATACAAATCAGGTGCCATGTTTTAGAAGATTCATTACCACTGTCCAATTTTGTTCTTGGCATTCTGATTCTACACCGATTCCCATTTATTCAATAGTGACCCATAACTCAGTACAACAAAGGTTTAGAATCGTGATGAAGTTCGTGTTCTAATTGACCTATATTTTGTAACATATGGGTCGAGGAGCGGGCAGCTGATGGTAGGTCAGGAATGGGTTACTAAGGCAATAATTTCAAAGCCTTTTATCGGGATATTGATTTGGTTTATTTTCGGCATCCAGTGAAGACATCGCCCGGGGTAGGGATGGTGTAATAAGGTGTTCTGTGTCTTCATGTTTTGCACCTTGTGCTATCTAATCTGTTGCCATCAGAAAAAGGGTTTTATTGAAAAGGGTCCGCCGTACAGGTGGCAAAGGAGTTTCGCTGATTTCCTCCCATTAATTTCACTTTTTGTTTTTTTGGGCGAGTGATATTTGAGCCAGTTGTTACAGCAATTTAAATAATAAAATTGTTTACACATAAAAGGGAAACAAAAAAATATAAAATGTACTTGGGCACATGTCTGCTGTCATAGACACACATGTAACCTTTGTTCATGGCGATACTTTTTCTTTCTATTATTAAAAGTAATAATAGATATTTCAATAAAAAATATTATTTATTTCTATCGTGTGTCCTTTATTTGCAGTTTTAATTTTTATATTTTTAGGCACATACAAAAAATATTTTCTTTTTAACTAAGTAGTTTTTATTTAGCTCAGCCCTCAGCTCCTATAATTACTTATCTTTATGTAGATCAGATGTAACTGTAATAATAAAAAATATGTAATTATGTATTAATAATACGATAGCAACCCTTGCATGTCCCCACTGCTGGGGCACGGGTCTCTTCCTGCATCGGAAAAATGCCACTAGCTGTAGTTACGGGACGGTCATCCATCCTGCATTTGACCGCGCCTGTTGTTGCTTAACTCAAGTGATTGATTTCAATCACTCGGTTCGACTAGGCCACGAGCGCTTCTATTAATAATAATAATAAGTATACATGTAAGTAAATATACATATTGAAAGATGTATTGTATTATAATAAATTACTTACTCGCTTGCTCATTTGCTCTCTTGTTTGCTTACTGAGTTATATTTGGCTTACAACGACAGTTGAACTCACAAACCGGATTAATTATTTAGATTTCGATAGATAGAGAACACTTTGTTGCACCACCAGAAAGATAATAATAAATTTCTTAAATATATTATTACGTATAATTAAGGTTAGTAGGCATGCATAAGACAGCTTATCCTTGAAGAAATGCACGTAATCAAAGTCGTTGATCAGTGCCGGAAATCGAATCCAAGACACAACGCATATAAGGCAAGCGTTCAACTGATTGCCCTTCCACCGCTTCTAACTAAAGCTGATTTGTTACGAGAGCGACCGTATCAACTTTGATACAGATCTTAGTGTTAGCAGGCACGTAACATAAAGTAAAACAAAAGATAAGACCTTACATGTACCCGTGCTGCAGCGAGCGATCGTTACTTCTAATGTATCTACAAAGTTGCAAAAAAAGTTCTTCGTGCGATCATACACGTAGGTAGACTCTATAATCTATTAGAAATGTAAACTAATATCACAGAGGGGTAAATTTTGTATGTTTTTTTTTATAGGAGGTAATCTCCGAATACTTATCTGATTTGAAAAATTTCGATCTTCAGGAGGGACCTAAGAATATATAGGGAAGAGCAGGTGATCATGCTCTTCCACTATAAACGGAAATTTCCCGCCAGGCAGATCGTATGCCTGGGGACGGCCGGTCCGACTATTGTTAGTCGGACGTTATATTTATGGTATTTCATTGAAACACTTTGATTGCGCGATGCAGGAATATTGAAGTTTGTAGCGCGCGCGCAGAGTTGACATGTGCTCGCCACAAGTACATCGAAATTAAAGTGTGCAAAATCGCAGGCACAGGTAGTTGACGATAAAATTCTAAATATCTACGGGTTCAAGTCTGCTAAATGGACAGGTAATGAATACGCTCTATTGAATGACTATGCATTTAGTAAATGACAGGCAATTGCTGTTTTATTGAGATTGTTTATAGTCTACCAACCAATCGCGTTCCGATGGTATAACCCGTGCAACCTCGGCGCCTCGCGCTATGATTTTTCCTTCGCAATGTACTCGTATGCCTATCCATACGTAGTATACGCCTTGAATCTTGGGTGGTTATAAGAACCATTAATCAGCCAGAGCAGTGCGTGCGTGCCGCGGGTCCACCTGTCATTGTTTTAATAGACGGAGTGCTTGTACTAATCGTTTGCGCATTTTAGAAGCAGATTTTATTTCTCAACTTAATTTTCCAACAATTTTTTTTTTATATTACGTTTATAAATAAAACTAATAGTCTAAATAGGCATTGGCATTTTCAATTACTAATTACATTACTACGGCTTTCAAATCTTTTAGATTTCGATGTGTCTAATGTGAATGACATTTTAATGTAACTATTTCGTATAGACTACAAAAATGACAAATATCATTGGATTATAACCGTATAAACTTACTGGGCTTTGTGTCGGAAAAGTGCAACCAGGTTACACTCCGACAAAAATATCAGCGATGAAGTGCTAATACCACTCTATTAGAAACAAAATATCACGCGATGTCATCGCTCTAAAACTTTTTCATACATATTCCGGTTCCGGATCTTCCGCAAAGGTACCCGAAGTCGCATCTAAGCGTTTGTCCGTCTATGGCAGATGCATCTGCCAGTCGCATAGGAAACGCATTGTGTGCGAGGCACCTGCGGCCGGCTCCCACGCTCCGGAGACGTGCTGTACTGCCTTCCAGAGAAGGCTACAGTGCGGTTATCACCTATAATACCTAGTGCGCTTGTTTGAGAGGCTCTGAAATAGAATTCCTGGATGAGACTGTGACTTGGTCTTGTAAAGGAATCTTAGTAACAGTAGTCGCTACCAGACAGTATGTAGATTATCTAGAATAGACACAAATACCTAAATATGGAAAGCCGCCAAATCATACTACGAGTGTATATGACATTGTCTGCAGGCGTGCTGTGATGATTTAATTTTTAGGTCGTGCCAGATCCGTCACCGTTTACACGCTTATAATTTTAACATCGTTTCAAATCGATCTTAAATCGCCAATAGCTAATTTTCATCGGAGGAACCAAATCTCACCGACTACGTTGGCTTGGTCGCTTAGGAAGGATGGGAGATGATCGTGCCGTGAAGAAGGCATACCTGGGGCTTCCAAGAGACCAAAGACCGGTTGGCCACCCCAGATATCGCTGGAAGGACCAAGTGGCCAAGGACCTGCGTGAGTTCTAAGCGGGCGACTGGCAAGAGACCGCCCAGGACTGAGACAAGTGGCGACTTCTTGTGTTAGAGGCCAAAACCCACTCCGGTTCGCTAAGCCAGCGGAGTAAGTAAGTAATTTTCTATGGCCTAGAGATAGTTCAAGATTTTTTGAAATACATTAAATTGGCTACTGGTTGAGGGCCCTCCCATCGGCGAGCATAGGTACTCTCTTAGAGAGAACCACATTTAGTTTGGGAGTTAGTCTGAGGTTGGGAGCCAGGACTAACGAGCCACATCGCTGCCGCTGCGGTGGAGGCGTCGATGCGTTAGGTCACCATGGCCTGGCATGCTGCCGTAGCGCTGGACGTCTGTCTAGACACGCTGCCCTGAATGACATAATCCGTCGGGCTCTTGCCAGCGTAGGCGTGCCTGCAGTCCTGGAGCCCACTGGGATTGCGCGCGACGATGGCAAGAGGCCTGACGGAATGACTCTCATTCCATGGAAGAATGGGCGGTCGCTGGTCTGGGACGCAACTTGTGTTGATACGCTTGCACAGTCCCATATCCATGCGACCGCCTGCCATGCAGGGGCGGCGGCGTCTAACGCAGAGTCGAACAAGAGGCACAAATATGCAGCCATAGGGCAGGGCTATATATTTGTGCCTTTTGGAGTCGAGACTCTGGGGCCATGGGGTCCGGAGGCGAGACTCCTCTTTAAGGAGATCTCGTCGCGCCTAGTCGTCGCCTCAGGAGACCCGAGGGCTGGTGCTTACTTTGGCCAAAGAATAAGCCTAGCCATACAGCGAGGCAATGCCGCCAGCCTTCTTGGTACTCTGCCGCCCGACAGCGATCTGGCTCAAATATTTTATTTATCTTAGAATGTTTTAGGTTTAGTTCCAACTTACTTAAATTGCGTAAATAAATTAATCAAGTAGAATTTACCAGGTGGGATGACGATCTGCGAAAAACTGCAGGCAGTTGCTGGATACGCCAAGCTAAAGACAGGGCGCTATGTCGCTCATTAGGGGAGGGCTATGTCCAGCAGTAGACTAATATAGCCTGAAGAAGAAGAAGAAAAATTTACATTTTCTACTGTAGAGAGAGAACCCTTTTTATTAGACTCACAAAGTAACATAAAGCTTTTTTCATGATTCAGTCCACGTAGATCTATAAATTATATAGCAGCTCTAGGCCAGTATACGCTATTTAGGTCAACTGAAAAATTATCCAGTACCCGGCTACAAAGCCGATTTGATACGTTACTCAGACAACTAAATCAAATAATTTTATTCAACTATCAAGGCGAAGGCTTTCTAAACTAGAACTGGAGTATATAAAATTCGTTATGTGATGTCTAAAGTATATTTAGGTATAATTACGGTCTTATTTCTTTCAGCAACTTTCCGTCATAAGGTTGTATGGAAGAAATTGCTTTTAGCAATAGGGCCGCCAATTGTACTCTGTATCTTTGCATGTTTTTAATATGTATTCTGGTGTACAGTAAAGAATATGCTTATCTTATCTTATGTATAAAAACATGATCCATCGTAAACAACGGCCACTTAAATAAATATGTTGGTTACGTTTTGCATTTTACTATAGACTTTTTAAACTGTATCTGAGTGTTTTAAGGAATCATATTTTTATTAATAAGTGCCTCTAAACTAAGTCTAGTCAGTGAGTGTACTGTAGCTACACTATCCCGCCATGCCTGCGTTTAATTGCATACGTGGTCCAGTGTACATACATACATACATACATACATACATACAGCGTAAGTACAAAGCACATACTGGACATCGCAAGCTGGAGTGTTACACCCGTTTGCGTAACTTTAATTGCGGCATGATGAAGTGGCGTTCGGAAACGAAAATTGCAAACACTTTTTTATACTTTTATATACCTTTCAAAGACAATCTCGTGTAAATGACGAAGATCTTGGTGTTTGTTTCGGATAAATATAAAACTTATTTGCATATCGTATATAATTATCGTAGAAGTTACAGAAATCTGTGGGTACACAGATTTCTATAACTTCTAAGATTATTATGATAACTGAAGTTTAAATAAATTACTGTCATAAGGTTGATGCCATCCGAGGTTGCAGCATTTAATTCAGAATGATTAAAATAACATTCAATCCGTAGAATAATGAATTTTGTTGTTTGAAAGCCTTAGCAAAATGAACATGCTTTAACAATAGCTATGACAGTTAGTTTTTTTTAATAAGTCACTTTCCAAAAGTATATCAACACACACACAACAATTCCTATGTTAGTAGCTAGTCTGAATGATGCGCCGGTTCTCAGTTTAATATACGATTTTTTACGTCTTTGCTTAAAACCAAGAGTAAATAAATGAACCTAAATAGATGGCATTATTAAATACATATTACATGTTAATTACTCACACAATTTTTGAACTAAAACTTTCGTAAGCACAACACATTGTAGACTTAAAAACCTATTTAGAGGCTAAAAATTTCACCCATACCGGGATTCGAACCCGCAACCTCTGGCTATCCGTGCCACGGCTATCTGGCACGGATAGCCAGAGGTTGCGGGTTCGAATCCCGGTATGGGTGAAATTTTTAGCCTCTAAATAGGTTTTTAAATTTGTCCTTAGCACGGGTTAGTGCATTAAAAATAAAAGTAGTATAACATTGTAGACTTTTAGAGAAACCTGGTGGGACTCTTCCGATATAACAACACCCGTACGTAGATCCGGGCTAAAAGTCTACTCACACAATCTGTTCATATAATTTTTAATGCACGAACCCGTGCTAAGGACAATTTTAAAAACCTATTTTTCGGCACGATCGCGGGTTCAAATCCCGGCATGGGTTGAATTTTTAGCCTCTAAAATAGGGTTATAAAACAATCTGTTCATCCAGCCCAAGAACATAGTCCGCAGCTGGGCGTATACCTCTTGCCTATCACACTAACCCTCTCGGTCCCTTGCCAATCGTCCATTAGACACGACGGCTTTAGTAATGTCATCGACCCATCGGGTTACTGGTTTGCCTACCGATCCATCGATTGTTAAACTTATTTGCAAGTACTATGTACGAGTTTGATGTATTTTTATTGGTCTTTGGTTCCTTGCGTGTAGTAAAGAATATTCTTATATTATCTTGTGTTTATGAAGCAAAAGAGATCTATCAGAATCGTAGTAAGTGGCAGACTCTAGTGTCTACCTACCCGTCTGAGATACAGGCGTGAGTTTGTGTTATGCACTTTCGTTTACTCCTCTTTGCCTACTGAGCGCTTAACATGTAGAGAGTGTAAAGGTAATTATCACTATCAATGCCTAAATATAGCATCAGCTTATTTCAGGGAGAATTCGCATCGACTGAAGGTCAACTGGAAATGTCCCTGTTGTGATAAAGGCGCTAGGCGCGGATGCAATGATAACACTTCTGTGCGCAAGGCTCAGGGAACATTACCCAGTGAGAACATAACACCACGCGAGCCCGCAAACGCTAACATGGCGGCTGAGCGAGGAGGTGTCTTTAAGGAAGTTTCGCCTGACGAAAGAGTATTATCACGCGAGTACGCAAACGCTCCCGCGCAGGCTGAGGGCGGTGATATAATCTCTAAAGAAGCATCTCCTGATAAGAGCGCAGGATCATGCAAGCCTGCAATTGCTAGTACGGTGATTGATCTTCGAGACTTTCCTGGTAGCACTAATGAAAACGTCACCACGCGGCGCGGAAGTGCTCCAAAGAGAACCTATGACTTGTCATACACTGATGATACTTTCTGCATGGATGGGCTACGATTAATTGTGCGAGAAGAATTTGAAAATGTCATCAGCACCCGCCTGCCGGCTATCATAGGGCAGTTGTTTACAGAGCTAACAGCGCCAATGAACAAGTACATCAAGGAACTTGAGAGAAGATTACAGCTTTTGGAAGTGAAGGTTTGCGATGCGGGGAAACTGCAGGATAGCGGCTTGGAAAAGCCTAACAAGACTGACAAGAAAATAGATCGCGTCAAGTTTCCACGTGCCAAAAAAGATGCTTCGCAATTGTCAAAACCGCATGAAGAGACGCGCGCGTACGAACAACTGCACCTGGGGCTTTTAAGATCTTCCCAAACTCTACATACCGGAGAAGCACAGGCGCAAAGTATAAGCCTCGAAACAGCCGAGGAGGTAATGCGCGTGAGCGACAAATTGCCCATCCCCAAATCGACCAATGCTGTGGCTCCAGTGGGTAATGCATTGGATCCTGTCACAAACAAACCGCCAGAGCTTGAGTGGACGCAAGTAGTAAGGAAAAGTCGCCAGTCCGCCCCAGCCGGCGTCACTCGCGGAGCAGCTGCACCCGGCGCCACTAGACTTGAAGCAGCGGAGAGGCGGCAATACCTACATCTTTACTTCGTCAAGGTTGGTACGACTGTGGAACAGGTACGAGACCACCTAATGACAATTTGCAATGATGACTCATGCACTGTAGTGGCTCTTAAGGCTAGAGGAAACTATACCTCATTTAAACTGGACGTGCCCTCTAAGCAAGCTAATGCTGTCATGTCTCCTGAAAACTGGGCTGAAGATATTTGCATTAAACCCTGGTCTCAGAATCCGCGTGGGCGGTCCTTTCGTCTGCAAAGCTAGGAAATCCGGCAATAACAATGTTAAACATATAGAGTTCTTTTATCAGAACGTCAGAGGACTACGAAGTAAAACTGTGATGTTCTCTAACAATGTATCTGCACTTTTCTCCGGCGATATCATCGTTTTAACTGAGACATTCCTCAATGCATCTGTACTGAACGCGGAACTGTTTCCGTGTGGATTCACAGTACTGCGGAAGGACCGAGCTGGTGGAGCTGGATGGGCAGGAGTTTTGCTGGCGGTAAAAGACACTTATTCTGTTCGTATGCTGACAGACGTGGATGGCCTAACGGATGATAAGGAAGTGTTAATCGCTCTTGTATCATGGAGAAACATGAAAATATTAGTATGTGTAGTGTATTTGCCCCCTAGTTACAGCGATAAACAATACCTGGAAGTTTTGACGTGTATGGAAAATGCTGTTTGCAAATATTCCTCTTTAGACATTGTGATAATTGGTGATTTCAATCTGAATTCGTGTAGCGTAAGTGTTAAGCTTCAATTTGATTGTTTCTTGAAATTCTGTAAACTGCACCAGCATAATAATGTTTATAACAGCTCTGACGGTATGTTGGACCTTGTATTATCGAATATGAAACCTGATAGTGTGACCGTGTCCGGAGACGTGGAGCCACTGGTGCCGGTAGACGCTTATCATCTACCTTTAGAAATCACTCTATCTCTACCGCGTGGCAATCAACCGGTTATTAGTAGGCCTCAAACTGCTGTAACGTCGCATTCTTACGCCCCAAATTGGAATTTCCGGAAAGCAGATTACAATAGTCTCTACTCTAGCATAGCTAGTACCGATTGGTCCGAAGTATTAAATCAGCAAGATATAAATTTAGCTACAGAATTATTATACGCAAAATTAAATACAGCCATTAGTAACAATGTCCCTGTGAAAAGAAGTAGTCATACACAACAACATCGACTATATCCAGAGTGGTACTCCCAGGAAATCATATTGAAAATCAAAATCAAATCTTTCCACCATCGTAAATTTAAGGAAAAGGGTCTAAATTTTAACCGGGAGGTGTATAAATACTATAGAAGCCACATCAAAGAGTTGGTCGATGTTGCGTACTGTCAGTATATAAGCTCAGTTAAGTGCAATATTCGAGAGGACCCGGCGCAGTTCTGGAAACACGTAAAAAATAAACGTAAGAACGGTCAGCAATGTAAGGAATATACGCATAATGACAAGAAGGTGGAGGGCCAAGAAGCCGCTGTAGCATTCGCGAATTATTTCAGCTCGGTATTTCTTAGTGACGTGCCTTGTTTAGATGCGGGCGCAGCTGAGCGGTGCGCGGGTGGCCGTGGTGACGAATTGGCAGTGCGAGTGGACTGTGTTGCGGTGGACGATGTGCGTAGAGCAGTACGCCGGCTTAAAATTAATTCTGCAGCCGGTCCCGACGCCATACCTCCCTTCTTAGTCAAGGATTGTTTATGTGTACTGGAAGAACCATTGGTTCACATCTACAATCTCTCCTTGCGACTCTGTCAATACCCTATGAAGTGGAAATTATCCAGGGTGACTCCAGTCCCCAAGGACGATTCGTCAACAGATATTACAACATATAGACCCATAGCAGTATTATCTGCATTTGGTAAGATTTTTGAATCTATTTTAAATGTTCATATTACTCGCCAAATAAATTTTCTTTTTGACGATTCGCAACATGGGTTTCGTGCCGCTCGCTCCACGGCCACAAATCATATAAACTTTGTTGATTATACGTTGGCCCAGATGGATAATGGTCGGCAGACTGACGCAGTATTTTTGGATTTTCGGCGTGCATTTGATATGGTAGATAACGATATCTTATTAAAAAAGCTTTCATCGTTTGGTGCCACTCCAGGACTTCTTAAATTTTTCGCGAATTACCTTAAAGATCGTAGGCAATATGTAAAGCTCCAATCCTATCAATCAAAAGAATACTACACTAGATCGGGAGTAAGTCAAGGGAGTACACTCGGGCCAACTCTTTTTCTTATAATGATCAATGACCTCCCTAGGGTTCTTAAAATTGCCCGGTGTCTAATGTTTGCCGATGATCTCAAAATTTTCTTACCTGTTAAGGAGGAAACAGACTGTAGAGCACTGCAGGAGGATATTGACGGGGTGAGGCAGTGGAGCCAGGCAAATGGGCTTGCGTTCAATGTCAATAAATGCAAGGTGGTCAGTTTCACAAGGTCGCGCCAGCCAATTGTCACAAAGTACTCTCTGGACGGTGCAGTGTTGGAAAGAGTAACCTGCATAAAAGATCTAGGTTTGCTTATAGACTCTGAACTTAACTTCCGCGAACATATGACAACTATTTGTAAAAATGCCAATAAAATATTGGGCTTCATATTGCGGACTGCTTCTCAGTTTCGAGATAGCAAGGTGGCTATTATGCTGTATAATGCTTTCGTTCGTAGTAAACTGGAGTACAGTGCAGTTACTTGGGACCCTCGAGAAGCCAAGCATGTTCTGATGATTGAGAGGATACAAAGGAAGTTTGCTAGGTACTTGTTCAAGCGTATGTACGGATACTATCCTTTCCTTTACCCGTCCCTGTTTGTCTATGGCATGGTTGGTCTTGATACTTTGGAGTTGAGGCGAAAGCTACAATTAGGTGTACATTACTGCTTGTTGATGCGTAATATGATTTATAATCCGTCTGTACTATGTAGTATTACTATATTCGTCCCCGACAACTACGCCCGCGCTGGTCTGCGTCGCCGGCACCAGTTGTTCGCGGAGAGCACGCAGCGCACGCGCCGCGCTAGCAACGCGCCGACGCCTAGGGCTCTTGTACTTCTCAACGGTTTTATTGCCGAGGTCCAACATATCGACATTTTTGTCGACTCTATTAACAAAATAGCGTTCGAATTAAGACTATACTTATGTAAGTAGTTAATAAGCTTTAATGTGTATTTAGCAATAAGGGCGCTTTGGGAAACTGTAAGCTCATATTGATGTTTTTAAATAAATAAATAAATAAATAAATAAATAAATATACGTAGACGATGCTTAAAATTACTGGACAACGTAAACCACTTAACGACAGGAATAAAGTTACATCAAATTAACAACCATTTTGCTTCCATTAATAGGTTTAATCATGCTTCTAGTTAATTTGGTATTTTATCGGCTCTAAAGACTACCAAGATTATGTCCTTTAGTCGATGGTTAATGATGATTAGGTTTAGTTTAGATTTATGGGAAAGACGTTGAGTTAGAGTTACTACTTCGCTTGGCTTATGGTCAGTTTAAAGGTAAGCACTTTCAAAATTGTGTATTATTCAAGCCAAGTAATTGGTATAAGAACTAATTTATCCGTTTCGTTAGATGAATTATATATTCCAAACTAGCTGACCAAGCGAACTTCGTACCGCCTAACAGTCGATTCTTTAATTTTTTTTCCCTCCGTAAGAACCATCATCGAAATCGGTTCAGCTGCTCTCGAGATTTGCGCTTACCAACATATTTAGCGATTCATTTTTATATTATAGATATTCTAACGCATATAATGAAGCTTTCACTTTTTTTTCTAAATCAAAAAAGGTTCTCACGGGGAATTTTTGATGGTTTTTGCGTCGTGTGGTAAAAAATCCCTTTCGATTTCCGTCCTAAGTTTTTGGCGCCATCTGCTGTGTTTTTTGCTGTGTAATGTGTATTGTTATAAGTAAGTGTGCGTTTTTTGCCTAGTGTCCGACCAGATTCCACCGGAAGTAGCGTATCAATAAGTGTGGTTTAGGATTTTAATGTTGTGTGTGGGCTTGAATATTATTATTGGAAGCCGTATTTAGTTTTGAAAAAAAAAACTTTCTCCTTTGCCTTCCTATTTTTTGCGACACTGCTTTGTAACGTTTGCCACAAGCAAACAAGGTGTTTCTGTACAAAGAATGTTTAGGGCACCTTTCTTCATTGGCTAAGTAAAAATTGCTTTATAACTTTACTTTACGGTTTTCAGAGATCAAAGGGGCCGCTGTCTCCGCAACTTTCTTCCGGATGCCCGAATGGCGTCACAAAGTGTTATTCTTATGGATTGTAAAGTTAGAGATAAGAAAAGGGTTAAGTGAGGCTTATTATTTTGATTTTTAACAGTAAAATAGACATTGGAATTTGTAAAGAATGTTAAAAGACGGATTTTAAAATTATTTTCGATTTGAACTGTCACCGCAGCAGTATTTTAGGAGCTTGTTCATAAAATACTGCGTTTTTTGCAGTATCTTAAGAACCAGCTCCTTCATTATTAGCTTAATATTAACGTATACATCTGTATACAAAAACGAAATACTACTGGAATATGTCCACGTGTTTTAATCGGCTTAAGAAGTACTTAATATGTATATTACTATTAAGTAGAGCCTTTCTATAATAGATTAAAAAACACGCATGAAAATACGTTACGTACTTAGTAGAGATGCCCTACCGTTGAATAAAGACGCCCCAGGTGAATAGGTGAAGGCAAAAGCAATCATACTATCTGATATTTGACGGCATTGGTTTATACGTGGATTATTTTCACTTTTTAAAGATAATTCTGCGCCAAAAGTGGCAAATTTGGCTATCAAAAATTTTCAAAAATCTTAACCTTGCGATTGCATCTCTTCGTAAAATCCCACAAATATTATGTTCTCACCGGATGTAATACAACCCTTATTCACAAAACATACTATAAATTGAATATTTGGGAAAACTAATAGTCACGAGCGAAGAAATTGTAGATGTTTTTATGCTATTGAATTATATCAAAATTAAGTTTACCATGGTTTACTACTTTTTATGAAAAAGTTATAAAATTACTTTAATTGAATTTTATTCTAATGTAATTTACTAATTAATATAAGTGTTCTATATTCTACATATGTAATATAATATATAATAATAACATATAATATTAGTGTTCTCTATAAGGTATCTATAGAAACAGAAATACAACAAGTCTACTTAGATAAGATAATAGGAATATTCTTTATTGTACACCAAGAAAAAAATGACAAAAAATATTTACAATGATTTCTTTCCCTTGAACTTAGTTAAAATAAAATCTTTAATAATTTTGTAAATGAGACGCATTTAATTATTTTATGTAGGCGATACTTAGTCCTATGTTAACAATGCTAACTAGTACACTGCACCAACGTTTCTGCCTCCTCAGTTTTCAAGCCTTCCCTAACTCATGGTTTGCCTACTAAAAGGAGGGTTAGAAAAAAGCCTCCAACCCCGATCGGGAGCATCTGCCGTGGTTCCCACGCGGAGAAAGAAAAGGATTGCCGGGGGATGAACCGACGGTAGTTTTCTCTCGTTTTTTGTGTTATTATGTTAGCAGGTTTGTATTTCATTAAACGTCGCTAATAACATTCTTTCGGTAATGAAATACCCAAAATAAAAAAGGGAACCTATGCAGTACCTACCCAATTTATCATAAATTAAGAAGGTAACTAAATTAAGCTACTTCCGGTACTTAAATCACTTATAATTTAAGAAATATAAATATTATTAACTCTGTTTTTATTGGTATTTTCAATGTTAGCCTGTTGGGTAACAATGCCGACTTTTAAAGCTAAGCAAAAATAATTACCACCATCAACAAGTAAAGTAGCTAAGTGAAAAAAATACACCTGATTCAATTTTAAAAACATATTTAGACAAGATACTTTTTTTAGATTTACTAATAAGTTACCCAATTTATCTAATATTATTTCAACCTCGCGATCGGTGCTAGTAATGTATTCACAGCAAGTAATATATTCAATAAATTATAAAAATATTTTTCGTGACATTATTTAAATCTTGTTATGGTATTATTAATTTGAAAAGGATTTTTAACAAATTATTGAGAATTTAGCAAAATTATACAAGGAGCAACGTAGTACACAAATTAAGTCATATACATAATAAATTATCTCATCAACTTATTAGGTATATTGACGCGATTTATTGGCACTGTCGCCAAAAAGTAGCCGGCCGCAATTTCGGAAAAGACATATTTTTTTCTTATTATCAATCTCCGAACAATAAAGCCGAACAGTAGTTGTAGGTGATTTAAGATAAATGACTTAATAGAGTAACGCCTTAGAAAAGACATCGACGCGTTGCGCGTAGCGTGCGTGCGCGACACTTCACATGAATTAACTAGGTATGGAAATTATCTATATTTTCTTAACTAAATATTTTAAAACATATTTCTAATAAAAAACATTATTTTTAATGCAACATGTTATTTTATATCTAAATTACATGTTAATAAAACAAACAAAGAAGTTGCCCTTGTGGCTGGTCCTGAAGAAGACCTATTTCATCATAACATCTGCTAAGGAGTAAGCTGTTTTCTTTTAAATACCGGATGGCTCGAAAAACAGCGATAAAATTACCTTTATTACGCTTAACCATCATCACAGGACTGGCGACTGGTTAACATTTACTCTTTTTGGCTATAGGTGACGTCGTTATTTTTGAGAAAGAAAATTAAGTCTCTCATTATTGTTAAAAAGGATTGCAGACCGGATATCTCTGGTTCATTTTAATTAAAAATTATCAATGTTCACAACCTGGATGAAGAGATACAATGGTCCCTTTCATGACAATGCAACGGAAATGTGTAATAACTTTCACCAAAATCTGTGCAGATTGCCCAATAATAATCGTTATTATTACTTACGTAAGTGCCCATCCTCAATTATTGTTACGCATATGACATCTGTCGCAAAGGTGCTTTTAACCCTTTTGAGAAGGCACTCACGGCTGACGTAGTCTTTCATTTTTTCCAATCACGCTTACCCAGGTAAAATGCAATCATGACCCTTACACCATACGTATTAAAGAGTAGACATTGAACGAGCATTACGCCATATGACTTGCAATTTCACCAAATGTATTATGTTGCAACCGCATCGCAGATTGTGAGTGCGCTTCGGTAACAATTGCTGAGGTTTTTCGTATGGCTTGAAACTGAAATTTCCGAAGTGATCCCTGGTTTTGCACAGTTAGTTCGATGGGTAGGTGTCTAAAACTGTCTCTCAATGAGTATTGGCGTACTTGTGACTTGTTTGTTCAACCGTTGGCCGAGTGGAAACGTTTTTGCTCCTGTTTTCGTCTCCTGACAAATATGGGCACGTTAAAAGTTAACAGTCGTGCTGGTTTCCAAGTGATTTGAGTTGAGTTAATAGGCCGGATGTTATGTCGCTCTGTGCAGCCGATGGCACAATTAAATTTTTAAATGTACGTAGGTATGCACTCTACTCAATTAAGACATGGAATACTTTAAATTGTATATGTAAGATTTATATTTGTTTACTGTGGATACGACTGGAGGCTTTTGTGTCTTACTTTGATAAAATATAACATGACACGTACACTATGGTACCCTGTGTTATAAAAAGAAAATTACCTTAAAACGTTGCCGTGGTTGTCAAAACGTTCTTGTTGTCATACCACAATGTATCATATGAATCGCTCGTAGCTCCGGCTGCCTAAGTGATCTTAAACGATCATGAAGGTTAAGCAACACAGGGTGCGTTCAGTGCATGGATGGGTAAACCGTCTCTGACTAACGTGCCGTGCTTCGCAAGGCATGTTAAACAGTCGGTGCCGGCTGCCGTCGATAGATGGCAGTCGTTAAGCCAAGTCAGAGGCCTTAGGGCGGCTTCAAAACTTCTGACAGTAAGACCAGCCACTAGTCTTGCAAACCTCGAACAATCCGGACTTGGCCCCCGTGGTGGAGTAAGGCAGGGAAGAGACCCGTGCCCCTCGGTGGGGACATAATGGCTTGATGATGATGATGACGAACAATTTTGTCGTATGAATTAGTGGTATTATTCTTTATTGCACTATTAAAACAAATTAAAAAATATAAAGGCAAACTTAATGCTAACAGTTTTGCTAACAGTTCTCAATGCTAACAATGCTTAATGCTGAACTACAAATAAATTATTCGGCCTTCAATTACAATGAACCTCTGCGTTGTGTCTACTTGTATGTTAAACCACATTATTATGGTTCTTTCGTATCAATCAGCCTTCAGAAACTATTAAAATCTTTACAAATTGACAGTTATTGTGATTTCTAGCCTCCTGCCCAGTTTCAAGTTCTTTTATCGTATTAAAGCCTGTGAAATCATTTTTGAAGTTACAATAGGAGCGTAGCAAAGAAAGTTTGACCCATTTTTCACAAATGTATCGAACAAAGAAGGTAGGTACGTCCCGGCGTCATGAGTGTGAATGTAAATAATATTATTATATTTAGCGCAGGAGTACAAGGTGTGTATTCCGTACATTGCGTTAACGTTAACTAAGGTGCTCCTTGAACGAACACGTTTTGCCCTATTATTTAGTTACGTTCCGCAATTTATTGAACATATTGCATAAAAATCGACAAACTAAACTTTACTGTCGCTGTGACTTTTAAGGCGTATAAATAAGTGTCATATTTGAACTGTAAACGTTGTATTCTACTGGTTGATCTTTTGACGTTTTCGCACATGCCATGGACAAGGTGTGTAAAGTACAGATCTGTTAACCTATAGATGGAGCTTATCGAAATGGAACTAAAGATATTTGTTACTAAATTATCAACCTTATGCATACAGTGGCGGCCCCATCGATAGTACAGATGTTATACGTTGTTACTATCTATATTGAATGTAGACAACAGCCAGGCTGATGATCAGTCATGCAATGAATGACATTTTGACACGCTAGCCCTAAGGAAAGCTATTATTGTGCTTTAACTTTTAATAGAACTACGTACCTATAAACGTGGTAGTAAATGACATTGTTGCCAAAGAACAGTGGTTCGTTTCATGCAGTTCAATCAAACTATTTGGAATTACAAAAGACGAATGCAGACTAAAGTACTTAAGATCGAAACAGAGGTTTTGCAGTGAAAAACACTTTTATAAAATTACTATATAACATAATTATGATCTTTGTTACAATAACTGATAGATGCCGTGAAACAATAACATAATATGTTTTCTTATCAACATAAAAAAAATTGTTTAATTATTTATTTTGTATAGGACAATAATTTAATGAAAACTTGACTTATGTGCTTTAATCGTACGTGTGTGAAGGCTTATCGCTAATTGACAATTATGTATGTAGTTTATGCAGTTTATATATTTTAGTTGTAATTATTTAGGATTTTTTAAGTTAACATAACATTACATTTTACATACAGGCATATACATTGCTCCTGGCCCCACACTAGGATACCCTGTGTCGTGGGAACCTGAAACAACGACAACAATATGTAAACATTCAAGGTCTGGGTTTTTTTTTGTCCCCAGCCGGGATTCGAACCCGGGACCTCTTGCATGGTAGGCAGATGCGCTACCGCTACGCCACAGAGGTCGTCAAAAGGTCGTCGAGGAGGAAGTTCATGTAATTTATTTTCTACATGTACATCAAAATGCGTAAAAACCCATTTTTACTGCTTTTCCAACTCAGGGAGGTTTGCTGGAAGAAATCACTTAGGAGATAAGCTCGCCTTTGTTAATGTTATTTCTGGTCCTATTGAATGCTTCGTGTGAAGTTAAATATTAAGTACACTAGTCCTGAAATAAGTCCATTAGCATGGACTTAGCAGTCAAAGTAATTTGTTAAAGTTGTCTCTCGAGCATTATACCGTACCTAAACTAACTACGTGTTAAATTACAGTAAAAGTAAAGAATTCTCCTCGAAAAATAAAGCACTAAAGAATGCTTTAAAAGCGTTACTAATGATTATGATGACCAAACACTGCCAACATTAAACAGTGCATTCACCCACTCTGCTGTTAACATAATCGTCGATCCCTACATTCTGTGTACAATTGAAAGCAGGTCAACCTTTACACCTTTATTGCAAAGCCATCCGTAACGTAACTGAGTAGAGTGCACGTGCATAAAGGCTGATGGGCTGTACCGACTGTACAATGTCAATGTTAAAGACCGCCAAAATGTAGACATAGCCTTAATTACGCCGCAAACACTTAAAATGTTATTACTATGCATTACCAAGTGTAAGGCGAAGAAAAGACAAGTGATTCGGCAAATAGACTCAGTTTAGTATACCATTACTATAATGAATTACGATAGAAGTTTACTTTACAAGGCTTTACGTAATTCTCTTTTCTTAACGAATAGGAAATTGTCTTTTGATCAGTATGGACGTTTATTGTTCAGGAAAAATCAGCTGTATAAATACTAAACTTTACGGCATGAGAAACTAATTCAAAATACTTAGGTATACGGAAAACAATCACGGTTTCGCAGATGTCCCGATGATAATGGTAATGGGTAGGTAAACGTGGTCTAAAATATTCTCGTTGTTCGAATTTATTGTGTGAGAAAATACGTAGATCTGTCTCTTTAGATTTTTAAAGAAATTCTGAATTTATCGGTGCGGTTTATGGGATTATGTTCATTTATTGAGTATATGCGGTGGTAGCGCAGCGGTAGTGAGCCTTACATTAAAGAGGTCCTGGGGTCGAATACCCGGATTATATTGACTCGGAATATAATGACTTAGTTTTGTAACCTATCCCTGCCTTTTGGAAGTGTTTACATACCTAAGCGCTTACAATTGCCACTCCGCGGTCGGTACTTGAGCCCATACTCTTTCTGTAAGAGAAGACCTGTGCCCGTGGGGAGGGCACAGTCTTCTCTCACAGAAAGGAGAAGGGGTGGATCACTTCTTATAGTAGAGTGGGGCGTACGGATGCGACATAAAAAAATGATGTAAACACTCTTTCAACTGTAATTTTACTTGCAGCATTTACTTCATACATGAGGGTTTAGTTTTCTGCAACTACAATTCGAGGTACATTATGTAGCAGAGACTTGAATATAACAAATAAAGTGTTTGACTTGAATTATACTCTATTTGATCGGCCCCAGCTGAGACTAAACGGTTGTCAATTGAAAGCGAATGGTTCTATCGTAGCTATTTTAATGAATCTTTTCTTGCGCTATCGTTTCCGCGAGCTACACTTGTTCATGCCAGCGAGTACCTTTACATTGAGCATAGGGAGGATGTTCTACTTAACCCTAGATACTTATCCTTCTCACTATAAGTATGTAGCGAAACAATGTAAAAATGCTTATTTTAGCAATAAAATAAAAATCTTATTAATTGTGGATCGCCTATCCCAGGGGATCAAGTGAAACCTAAAGAAAACGCAACCATTTCCTTCAAATAAATCAATCTCTAACGGCTGCGCGGGCCAGCTATGATAAAAAAAGTATCGTTACAGTACCTAACCATTCGACGATCCGACCATTTTTTGAAGTGTTAAGTTTTAAATAGATCTTTTTTGTTTTTAGTACATTTATTGCACCGAAACTTCAGGCGTATCTTATATTTTTCAAATAAATAATTTGTTATTCCTCTTATTATTACTCTTATTTATTTTCCTTTCTGTTTCAAATGGCCAATTGACATTTATATGAAAAATCAAATTAAAACAGTAACTTAAGGGCAACCGAGTATTTGTCGAAACGATGAAGGAGAATTAAAGTCAGCTGCTTAAAAATAGTGCTAAGTATTGTTTATGTTTTTTGTTTCACGCTCTTAATCGCTAAAGAATCCGAACGTTCAGTTGAAAGTTATCAACGATATCTCTGAAAATGTCTCAATAAAAGATATTTTTTGTTTCAACTTTCAACCAAAAGCTATTTCTAGCTCAGCCGCAACATCATGCTCCAACGTCCACGCAGGTGAATGACCCGTCTTGTCCTCTGCAGTCAAACGTCTTAGAGGAGGCCCCTCGCTGAAGGCTTCACGTTTGCTTTGTAATTTACCAGCGCTGGTTCGTGTCACTTAGCGATACTCGTGCCGGGTCAAATTACGCACATAAAGTCGCCGTGACTCGTGCGTGAGTGCTTAGTTACTCAGTTCAGCGTTTTGTACTCATATAATTATTATGAGGTTGAAAAGGTAGGTGGAACCGCAGTGCAGGTTCCAAAGTGGGGAAACATATTACTAGAGTTTACAGAATAAAACTAAACGTGGTATATTCATACGTAATATAAATTACGGTTAGTTTTATAAAATAAATAAAATATATTGGTGGCCAATATGGCATAGAGTATCCAGTCACAAGATGTAGGGAAAAGCAAAGCATGGTATAGTAACATTTAATTTATTTTTAATGATCCAAGTAACCTGTCAATCTCGACGGTTTCGTTGACATACAACGTAAACAAACGTATAAATAACAGTAAAATTAAAAAAAATGAGTTCAAAATAATAAAACAGAGTTTTTTTAGGTCTAAGATCCCTTCCTTCATTTATAGAGAGTTTATAAAACATTGTACCTCTATTTTATATAGTGTAATATTTCCGTGATCATTTATTTAGTGCAAAATATAAGTAGGAAAATCAAATCACACAATCTAAAAATTTACAAATAGTTTCGTCATAAAAAGTGGCACACAAAATATGAAATGAAATAAAATGAAATGAAAAGGTTTTATTCAAAGTAGCGCAGATACTGCGGCTTAATGAACGTTACAAGTCAAACTAGGTGTCCATTTCAAAATCTGGATCATTTTGGAGAAAAAATGGACAAAAAAACTCCAAACTTAGTCTTTTCAAATTCCTTAATTAACAGAATTTACACAGATTCTACAAAACTCGTGAATTTTACATGCTTAAATTCCAGACATCATTGTCATCTAAATAATCCTTAATATTAACGTAGCTCTTTTGGCACAAAGTGTACTTTACACATTTTTTGAACCGCGCTTCAGTCAAACTTAATATATCTTCAGAGATTTTATTGTAGAAGCGTATACAATGCCCCATGAAGGATGTATTAACCTTTGCCAGCCTAAATCTTGGGATCAAAAGTTTATGTTTATTTCTAGTATTTACATTGTGTTGGCTACCTGCAGTTTTAAAGTTGCTAATATTTTTCCTGACATACATAATATTTTCATTGATATACTGGCTGGCAACTGTCAGGATGTTTGTTTCTTTAAAGAATTCTCTTAATGAATCTCTACTGCCTAGCTTATAGATATAATATATTTTATTATTTACTTTGTTAATACTTGAACCAGGTTACGCTAAGTACTAGGTACGAGCAGATACATGGTCTATTATAGATAGATACATATATTTACTAAATAGGTGTAGTCTAATATATTCAACAAGTTATGGTTAACTACAAATAAAATTCAGACAGAACTCATCCATTCTCGTTCCACCTACACAATTCTGTCGAAATAGTTGGTCGTTGAATTCGTGAATTGTTTATTCCATTCCGCGGTCGGAATTAATGCCTCTGGGCTAAAGAACTCATATAGGAGTCGTTAAGTAAATATTTTGGTGATAAATATAATTTTTCGTAAAATTATATATTCACACAGCCCTGTTTAAAAGTAGCTGTATTTGAATAGATAGCGAAACTGGTCTGATAATATCAGTGATGTTTTTGTTAGGAACATAAAAGATAAAAACTTCGTAAACCATCCAAATTTCTATAAACATAGAAATTTGGATGGTTTACGTAGTTTTTATCTTTTTATATTTCTTGCTTTGTAGTGACTCTGCGTAACAGAAAATGCTTAAAACAGTACGTGTTTATTTAATTTACTGGAGGATGCAACGTTGTTAGGGAGAATAAAGCGCTTATTTATTAACCCTTAACCAAGCAATGTACTTTACAGGGCCACATTAAATTGAACCCTATCAACTTGAAATAAATTCCAAAACCAGTGAAAAATTCATACTACCCACGCCTGGCTTAGGGTTAAAATTACGAGTCTGTAAAATAATTTCAAAAAATAAAAATCTGTAAAATCTTATAGAACAAAATTTGTAAAATTAAAACTCTCATTGTTTTTCAGGAATTGGGTATTTTTTATATATACCTGTATATTCCATTAGTTTTGTTACAGTTGATGAACTACTCATAGATATGACTTCCAAATCTGAATTGGTTAAGTAGTTTATTTTTTGGGAAATGTGGACCTAATAAATGGCGTGGTCAATTTAGAACTGGTTGAAAAAACACGATTTGAATAGAATATTGTGTCAATCACATCTATCATGCATGGGCTTAAGCACAGGCGCCATCTTACGGGATGCGATGGTCTTGATTGAACTGAAACAGTATTTATTATGAGAATATGCTACGTGATGGGTGTAAAATACTTCGTAATATTACTGATTCATCGTGACCTACGAAAAGGAAATATTATAAAGAATTTAAGCAATGCAGAGGTCCTGGTGAGCCTTGGGCATCTGCCAACTCATTCTCGCTGACCTACTGACAGAATATTGACCTCGCACACTCATTTTACTTCTTTGAAATTATGTTCAAGATTTCAAAAATTCACGTAGTCGAATGACGATGGTTTTTCCAAGTGTGTTCTCTCAAAGTTGCGTTTATATATCTAGGACTTGAATTCGGGTTAATTAAATGTAGAGAGTAATATTGAATTTAAAAATGGGGCGATGTACTCAATATAGAATAATTATTATGAACAACTTTTATTATTGGGAAAATTTTGGAAAATATCGCGATACAATTATGAGTTTTTTAATAATTATATTTAATGCTGTAGGTAGTACGCATAACTTTAGTACGGAACAGCTGATATTTATTTTTTCTGCTAGTTTCTGGGTTTTTTTTATGTTGTTACTATGATAAAAGTTATGTGTTGAAAATTAGAACCTTTTTTTAGATAGATTTTGTTACCATACCTCCACCAACACGGACTTGGCCACCACGGGGGCCAAGTCCGTGTTGGTGGAGGGTTGAAAGACTGTGGCGGGCCTTACTGTCAGAAGTTATCAAGTGTAAGAAATACCTACTTGGTATTTATTTTATACCATGTTTACCACCACAACTAAGCACCAAGATTTTCGCTTTAAGTTAATAAATGTCCCATGGTACTTCGTAATACCTTGGAAGTCTACTACGTAATCTTTCGATCTACAAAGCGAGCATTCTATTACAAAATAATAATGATTTAAATTATTTAAATCTGATAGGCTGCGATTGCCAGTTCGCCGCAGGGCTTGCCGATTTGACCCAGATACCATCGAGTATTGACCCCAGTGGCAGAATCACTATCAAGGCATGACTAGCTATTAATGTTTCAAAGTCAAGTTATGAAACCCTTTAACCCATAAGAGTTAACTCCGTCTGTGTTTGAAGCTTTCATATTTTTTACAAAAGCTGTATTATGTCAACTAGCTTGTCTTATTTCGATATCATTCCACTGTTCGAATACGTTCTTGGCCACATTATTATTTATTTATTATTATTATTTATTTAATATTACATATTATTATATATTAAAATTTATTTAATATTACATACGGGTTGTCCACTTACCACGATCCTGACAGATCTCTTTCGCTTCATCAACACACATTAGTCGTTGTATGCACGCACTCCCCTACCGGGTACTTTATTTATTATTATATATGCCTTAGTATATATATTTACAGGCTCAGGCAACTAAATACTATTAAAACTAAAATACATAGTTTTCTCTGCTCAACAATAAATTAGTACTTAAATCTATTATTAATCTTATAGGTTAAAAGTACTAGTAAGTGAAGGTGCAGTCGACAGTACATAAACTTTTGCATTATACTAAGTAACGTTACCCGTCGTCGTCGTCAGACTATACTAGTCCTCTGTTGGACATAGCCCTCCCCTAATGAGCGCCATAGCGCCCTGTGTTCAGCTTGCCGCATCCAGCATCTGCCTGCAGCGTTACCCGATTACAGGTGAATTTGCTGTCGACAAAGTGCTTTCAACTGTTCTACTTATAGTAACACATTGGTTTGAATCCATGACCTGACTGACGTCAAATTACATGTGAGTTATCTTGGTGGAGCCTTTTGACCGATATGCTAAGAGCTTTTTATTGGCTTTGTTGTTAACTTTCGGTCATAAAAAATGTACTGTGTGGACGGTTTGTTGAGGTTAATATTTTAAGGTTCTTTAAATTAACGACTTGCATACTTACAATTAAAACAGGATTAATTTTAATATCATAGGACAAATTTTAAAAGTATCGTCAAAATATATATGTACTTATAATAATTGTTTTTATGGACCTTAAAGTATCGTCTGGATTCCGGAAATCAAAATTTTGCGACCGTGAATCGATGGAACCCAGACCCGTTATTTACTTTTTATTGATCTTAATGACTTTGCTTTTTGTAGAGAAACGGATGTCCTAAGTTTTCATTTGCCGTATTGTCTTGGTTACGAGTCAGTAATTTGTATATCGTCAATAAACCTCTCTTAATACCTAAGCAAATGACAATTTTATTTTTGTCACACTCTTGCTACTTTTTTGTACCAATTTAATTTCAAGGCTAAATGCCACGATGCGATTATCATATTGCACTGCCAATTTAAAACAAACTAGCTATGTTTATAAAAGCTTTTCTAATATAAACGAATTGAGACTTTATTGTACTTTTGTCAGTATTTATTCAAATCCGTTATAGCACAGAGAAATCAATGTTTCAGTTCGCATATTGCAATTGAGATTTATATCGGGATTTTAAACGGGTCTTATCACGTTTATTTTTTAGATAATTACCATAAAACCTGACGGTAATCGCGATTAGATCCTTCTAATATAACTAAGTATAAGCGTCGCGAGTCACTAAGAAGTACTATTAGTTTGTACTAAAACCGTAGCGCAGTAGCGTTGCAGCTGCTAATCTGCAGACAATTTGGTACCAATGCTTTGTAGTTGGCACGTCGCACTGGCAGCCCAGAGACGTGACGGTGAGGTTACAGACCTTCCTTCCGTCAGGGCTCGTGACTGCTTTCGTTCCGATGTACTGACAAAATCATTGAGTTCGTTGCCATTTTCACTATGACAGTACCTGCTTTATCCGCCGTGAGATGAGATTCGCGCTTGTAAGTTTGGAACTTTCATTAAGGTGAAAAGTATCGAGCTTTAAACATTTGATAATGTCAAGAAACCAGTCAACACATTCAGACATCGTTTCTAGTCGAATATAGTTTTTGTTCCCGGAATTACTAAATAAATCGACTAGATATATCATACAAGCAAATATTATGTAGCTCATTTCACGTCAAAACATCTAAGTTTTTGCAATGCAGTTTGTGTGTGGTCGCGCAACGTTACTCTGATTTCACGGAGCAAGGAATTCAGTGACATTAAAGAGGGAAATGTATTACTGTAAGTGCTCTAAAGATTACTATATTATTATTATCATGATCCACATTTGCTCTAACCGCATGTATCTCTCAAGTTCATCTATAAAGTCGGCTATAAAACAGCTTAGAAGTGCTGGTGTAGCGGATGCAATGATTCAACTTATGGTGTAGGCTGTATTAAGAGTACATGACTGTTACCTAGGATTTTATTGCGGGTTTTATCATACTGACAATGTTATGGAGGCTAATTATTCTTTTAATTAATTACTTACAACAAAATATCGGCCATAAACTGCTCGTAGTTGCAGAGGTTGAGTAAAGTGATTCGTAATAGCGATACATGATAACCAGGTATAGGATTTTTATTCATTTAATAATACTTTAATCGTATAGAGGTTTTATTTAATACATATTTACGTTAACTGAACATAGTAGAGGTTTCTTTCTTTCTCTTCTTTTTTGTGACCTCTTTTGTTATCTTTCTCTTTTGTGACCTGCAATATTTCGCAGGTGATCGAATTCAATCTAGCTATGGCACCAACAGAGACAATTCTATTATGTTGTGAGTACGGCTTGGACTTAGGACATTCACTTTATTAGAATACTCGCCTGTTTTACTTTCGGTTTATTTTGCTCTTTATTATTCGAACATTTCGAATATTAAATAAATTTGCGTTTTTCGAACAATTATCCATGCTACCGAGAGAGGTACAAAATTAAAGAACATTGCTAAAAAAACTTGTCTAGCATACATAGATAACATACATCATGTACCTATATACATATTATCTGACCATTTGTTGCCACATTCAAGTTAAATAATTGACACGGCAACTTAGCAACGATTTTAGTTTTCCTGTTTTAAGTAGGTACTGGTAGGCACCATGATGTTATTCACAATTGAAAAAACTGAGAGTCGTTATATTTTTATTACGTTTAGTGAGACCACCTGAAAGCTGCATAATTATGATCTAAGAGTATTTTTTGTTCATATATTTAGCGAATTATTAAATAAAGAAAAACTATTTGTTCTAATAATTGGGCTGAGTACTATTCGCATAATAAAAATTTGCTAATAATAAGCCCTAGTTGTAACTTGAAAATTAATTGAAAACTTGACAAAATTTTACAAAGACTAAAATTTTATAAAAATTTTATTTATATTTTTAATTTTTCCTTTTTACACAAATAAAACTATGAAAGCCCTTTCCTGTAGGGGCCTCCATTATTAACCAGAGGCTAGAAAGAGGAGGGCCAGGGTTAAAAAAAGGACAGTATATGACAGAGGGAGAGGGGATGTAATGTAGTGAGATATAACGCGTAGTTTTTCGTTGAATGCGCCATTTATATAGCGACAACTTCTGAAACAAATTATGTAATTTATAAATGAACCCTTTACAAAATCGCACAGGATATCTACTGATCTGTGATAACCTGATAGCCGCTCGCATGCTCTTAGCCTTCTTGCCCGTGAAAAAACACGCTTGCAAGTTGCAACAGACTGGACCTTGCAAACGTGAATACCGTATAGTTGACAACACGGCAACCGTTATGTTATGAGCATTTTTGTAACCGAAATGAAAAGGTTGATGTGCTGTCGACTGCACCAGTCTGGCATCGTCAACTTGAGTTCTTAAGGCGGCTCCTCAAGGAGCATTTTCCAAACAAATGTAGTTTTATTTACAAACGACAAACGACATGCTGGATCGAAATAAATCTTTGCCAACATATTTATAGTTGTAATCACGTGTTTGGTATCAATCCTTTGTACGAGGGGGGATCAAAAAGTTGTGAGATTGAGCTAGAATATAATGACTATTGATAACTTAATAATTTATTTTTCTACATAGGTAGTCTCCGAGTCTCTCTACACACCGAGTCTAAGGCTTCATCCCTTTCAAAAAAAAAGTTTTGTCTTGGTCCTGCCAAAAGCTCTCCACGGCATCCACCACCTCGTTATCGTCTTCTACCTGTTTTCCCTTAAGTATTCTTTCAATTTGGAGATCAGATAAAATCGCTTTCAATTTGGAGAACAGATAAAAATCGCTAGGCGCCAGATCTGGTGAATAAGGGGGGTGGTCAAACAATTCAAATCCAGTTTGCTGAATGGCAGCCATCGCAACAACCGATGGCGTCTGACAGTTAGTTTTGTGTGAACTCAGCCTAAGTCGCGCGTATAGTAAGTAATTGAATGGAATTGATGTCGATGTGCTGTATTGGTTGTATAAAAGTGTATGTAGGTACAGTCGCTAGCCGGTCAACCATAATTTTTGTTGCAAAGTCAACCTTAATGTCACTGATTAGAATGCACATATACAAAATTTGATGTACTGTGGACAGTACAACAACTTGTAGCTACTCTACAGCTACGCTACTATATTTATTTTTTATATATCATTCAAAGTGAACTGGATGAATACTAGCATGGTTTGTAACCGGAACTATGCAATTAGGTGTCTTTTCTAGTGTCGGCCATCGGTGATCGTTGTTTTCATCGTTTCACGTTTTGTATTGTCCACAACCACTAAATGGTAGAAAACAACACAGTGATCATATTAATACAATTTTCAAACATGTAAGATGCTTGATTGTACTTAAGACACCAAGTGGTACTAAAACACGAATATTAACTACGTACTTGTCCATACTTAAAATCAACCGAATTGTTCCTATGTTTACATACCGTACTTACGTTAATGATGATGAACTTGGCAATGGTTAGAATTGTATTCTTAAAAGAAGATTTTAGAGGATTTTACCAATAATTATTGTTATCCCTATTTAACACCTACACTAATTTTCTTCTCACACTGTAAGTAGAAAAAAATGTATTCTCAATAACTCAATCATACATCTGTATATTTGTAATAGTAAGTAATAAAAAGAATGAATTGAATAGTAATTGTAGTGTGGATTTACTCTCAATAGGTAACGATATAACTAAAATTTACTACTTGCAAATTCCCCCGTAACGTAACTGAGTAGAGTGCATGGTTGTAAAGGCTAATGTGTACTGTCGACTCTAAATTACGTAATACAAAAGAACGTTCGATAACCGAGAAGATTGCTGAGCGCGTGTGGCGGCGACTCTACTACTCAATTTGCAAGCTAAAACGGCCCTTAATTCCTTGCTTTAAGGCCCTTAAGTAAGTTCGTAAATGAGGCACGTACCTTTAAATTGCCCGGTCTATAAAATAGTGTATCATTGCACTGCATTACACCGACTGTAATTTCGTATCGCAAATTGCAGTGAATCGCAGCGCGCATGCGACGAAGACATACGACAAATAATATATACCTACGTAAAAGAGTTGAATAGGATAGACTAAAAGTTAGATAATGGACAGGAGTTCAAATATAGCAAATTGTTCCACAAGGTTGTAAAAATACTACGCATGACCCAAACACTAAGTCAAATAAAGCTATTTTAAAAATAAAATTTAGCTGGGATGTCATTTTTTTTGGGTTTTTAAAATACTAAAAACAACATGCAAAAGTCATGTTTCCATAAGAATTTCTTAATGATTCGCGATACTCATACATAGTTATATATTAAACGGGCCAAATCGCGATTATTTATTAGGTAAAACGCAATTACCTTATTTCCCGACGTTTCGGCAGCGTTACGGGAAATAAGGTAATTGCG
Organism: Yponomeuta sedellus; assembly: GCA_934045075.1. Lineage (NCBI taxonomy): Eukaryota > Metazoa > Arthropoda > Insecta > Lepidoptera > Yponomeutidae > Yponomeuta > Yponomeuta sedellus. The sequence goes on along the minus strand of OW203722.1, from coordinate 15,780,686 downwards.
TTTTACCTAATAAATAATCGTGATTTGGCCCGTTTAATATATATCTATGTGTCCATGACTTTTAGCGTTCTTATGTCATTCTTTGTTCGTTGTCGTTAGCACAGGACCGTGAGGAATGGCGCAATAAGAAGGAGGCTATGCCCAGCAGTGGGTTGATGTGGGCTGATTATAGATAAATAGATAAATGTCGTTTTTCTAACGATGCTAGAGATATTTTGAATACATTGCGCGTTGAAATTTAAAAACCGTTATCAAAACAATATCCAGTTATAAATTATAAGTCGTAAATAATCGGTGCAAAAAAATATAAATATCAATGTTAATTTCTTCTAAGCCTTTGATTTCACCCAGCCGCCTCTTTTTTCCTAAGGAAAAAATCATACCACAATGGTGCGGAGAATACATGGGTTTATAAAAGGAGGAAGGATTTTTTTGTATATTAGACCTACCTTATGAGAATTGGTTGTAGACTAATTAATATGGAAAAACAACATTTGCAGAGTCAGCTACTAATTTATATTAATGGTCACAGCAACATGGAATAATCAAGTTAGCAATAAAATTACAATCAAAGTAAAAAAATCCTTTCAATTACATTACCGGCATTGAAAACCATTATAAATATAATTCCTTTTTTTCTGGATGTGCAATAAAGTATTCTCTATCTATCTATTTACTTTGGAATATAGCGACACAATACTTCTGTACTATATTTAAGCTATATTAACGGCCATGCCTTAGTGCAACGTTGATCAATGCGCTTGTGTTGGTCTCGGTGCAGCGGCGGTCAAGGTCTGCATTAGACGCCAAGGAAATATCTGATTATGCTCATTGCATGTCTAGCCGATTTACTGTTAGCCATTGTTGACTATCATTACGTAACTTTATAGCTGTTTATTGACGTAGACTATGTTATTTACGCTACTAATTTGGAAATGTTTGTTATCGCTGTGCTAAAACATCATATGATTTTTTTTAAGTATCTCTATTTACTGCTCTAAGTAGTGCCGAGTACACCTGTAGTGAGATGACACTAATCCATAATTACACTATTTTTATTTTTAATGCACTAACCCGTGCTAAGGAACAAATTTAAAAACCTATTTAGAGGCTAAAAATTTCACCCATGCCGGGATTCGAACCCGCAACCTCTGGCTATCCGTACCAGCGCTGTACCGGGGCTGTAAGTAATGCAATTTGCTTAAGTCAGATGTCGCTGCCTGTACGTAATACAGAGAATATTGTAAAGAGGTTCGAAATTTCACTGATGCCGTGAGTCGCCCATTTGCTCAATTGGTAGAGCGCTGGTACGGATAGCCAGAGGTTGCGGGTTCGAATCCCGGCATGGGTGAAATTTTTAGCCTCTAAATAGGTTTTTAAACTAATCCATAATACCAAGTTTATGCCAAATCGACTCAATCCGAGACTAAAATCAGAAGTCAGCTTCATAGGATGATTACTCTTACATAGTTTCCGAGAAAACATACAAAAAAAACATACAAAAGAAGCAAGTAGAATTAATGTAGTTGAAATGAGGTCCTTGAGAAGTATGTGTAGTGTTACTTTGAATGACAGGATACGCAATAGTCTGATTAGAGAACGTTGTGGACTGAAAGAGGATGTAGTGACTAGAATTGAGAAAGGAATGTTGCGTTGGTTTGGACATGTGGAGAGGATGAAGGAAGAAAGATTGATGAAACAAATATATATTGCGAATGTGAGTGGAAGGGCTGGTAAGGGACGTCCCAGACGGACTTACATCGACCAAATAGGGGTTGTATTAGCAAAGGGAAAGATAAAAAGTACCGGGAACCGGCGTGCGTGCATGCAACGATTTATGAAAGTTGATGAAGCGATGGTGATCTGTCAGGATCGTGGCAAGTGGCAGTCCCTGCCTACCCCTCTGGGATACAGGCGTGAGGTTATGTATGTATGTATGTATGTATGTATGTATGTATGTATGTATGTATGTATGTATGTATGTATGTATGTATGTATGTATGTATGTATGTATGTATGTATGTATGTATGTATGTATGTATGTATGTATGTATGTATGTATGTATGTATGTATGTATGTATGTATGTATGTATGTATGTATGTATGTAAAACATACAAGAGAGATGATTAATCAATCAGTCAGTCAGTCGAATATACCTTGTTGTAGCTCCACTACCCATCACATCTTGAAATTGGAAGAGCTTGAGGTGCTGGAAAATACTTAGATGCACAAACCTAATTAAAAAAAACAGGCAAAGTGCGAGTCGGACTTTGCGCATCGAGGGTTCCGTACCAGTAACGCCATCTTACGTCCAGTTTGAGAACTAATACACATTTGTTATTAAAATTTTAAGTGACAGATATTTAGTGAGTTACATGTTTTCCTTATACTCCCTTATTTTTTATATTTCATTATGTGTTTGGTAAATCACGTTAATAAGACAGTCACTGGCTACTTATTGCGATTCCACAGAGTTCCATAGAGCTCTTTAGGTCGTTAGTTTCGGACGGTCGGAGAGACAGCAGAAGCAGAAAAATAAGGTCCCGCTTGACACTCCTCGACACGGAACCCTAAAAACATGTCGCGACAACGTATTTACAACTTGAGAGAACATACCTGAAGATACTTTGTCCATTGCCAAAAGTGGAAAACAAAGGAACCAAGTCAATTCCTTTGTTCTCATTTTGAGAGACGCTAAATAAAGGGTTTAAATATAAGATGTGAAGGTAACATCATACAAAGCCGAGCGGTCTTTTAGTTGTGAGCTCATTAGCAGATGAGTTTTGTTTATAATTTCAATGGTTTGAGCGTAGGTGTTAAGTAACAGACCTTTAAACTTAACCTTGGACATAATTTTAGTCTCTTCATTAAAATACTTGTTTGTTTTATTTGCTAAAGGATTTTCTTTCACGACCATCCGGTGATTGTAAAAAGTGTGATATGTTTGAATAATGATAGCTTTGTGATTTCGTAACTTTGAATTGCTAACCGGCCTAGCAATCATACTCACTAGCAGTAAACAAATTGATGATATCTATTTACTGAAAATTATTGTTCATGACAGGGTGCTATGGCGCTTATTAGGGGAGGGCTATGTCCAGCAGTGGACTACGTAACATAGCCTGAAGAAGAAGACGAAGAAGAAGATTGTTCATGAAGAGTACACAATAAAATTAGTACAGTCTTAAACAATTGTACACTTCTGTTTAAGAAGTCTACCGCGAAAGGGTAGCACCCTCCATGGCAAACCGAAATGAAAACGGTATTTTCCGCAAAATACGCTAATTGTACTTGTAATTAATTCTATATGAGCCTTCGATAAATATCTAAGCTCTAAACTATCTAAGCTCTAAACTGTGTAGGTACAACATACCGAGTTATATGCAATTGTGAGTGCGAGTTATTTTTTTCATTATTTCTAGGATACAACATCATTGAATCTCGGGGACCATAAAACTACAAGTGCAGTGGGTATACTTATTGAGCATACTTAAGACAAGAATGAGCATGCTTTAGACAAGAATCCTCTGTAATTGTACATAATTTTGATCGAAATAAGTAAACTCATTTTAAGCATGATAAGCGCGGTCGAAACAAATAGTCCAATACCCGTGCTATACGAAGCCCGTAACCTAGTGGAACCGAGGGATTGAAATCAATCAGTTGGGTTAAGCATCAACGGGCGTGGTCAGGCACTGGATGGGTTACCAACCGGTGACTACGCGATACTTAGTAATATTATTTAGTAAGTACCCGCGATGATCATCCGAAGTTATATATTAGGTAAACGGGTCTTGTAAAATATAATCCCTTAATTCCCGATATTTCGGCAACGATCGCACGAAGCGCTCGTAGCCTAGTCGAACCGTGTGATTAGAATCATTCATTTAAGTGAAGCAACAACAGGCGCGGTCAGGTGCAGGATGGGTGACCGTCCCGTAACTACCGCTAGTGGCATTTTTTTCGAGCGCTTCCGTGCTTTGCAAGGCATGTCAAGTCTGTGGAGCTGGCTGTCATGTAATGGTAGTCGTTAAGCCATGTCAGAGGCCTTATGGACGGCTTGATAACTTCTGACAATAAGGCCCGCCACTGTTTTACAATCCGATACCAACCCGGACTTGGCCCCCGTGGTGGAGTATGGCCTATCCTTCCTACGATGTAGGAAGAGACCCAAACCACCTAGCGGCATACCAAGGGTTGATATCCTCGGCATTATCACGTGCTATTTACAAGTAGGCTCCGTGGGAGTTTCGATATCAACCCTTGTGTGTCCCCACTGTTGAGGCACGGGTCTCTTCCTGCATAGCAGGAAGGTGAGAGTTTAATTTCGCTAAACTGTTAAAAATGGAAACTATTCGGCTATTCTACCAAACTTGAAAAAAAAAATCTTATTGCTTACAATGCCATGCGTCCAAAATTATATCAACTGAAAGAAAATTGGATTCATGATTGGATGAATAAAGACTACTTTTTTGGTAAGTATAAGTTAAAGAGGCAGGTGTGTCATGTGATACAATGCCAATATTAAAGTGTAATCGCTCAATAATAAAAAGATCATGTTACTTGGTAGCAAGTGTACCTACCGATACACTAATGCGTCGTGTAAATAAATATTGTTGTTAAATAACAAGTTAGGTATCGCAGGAAGGCTGGTATTGTTACCATCAGATTTTAACCGAAGACCTTCAGTTTTTCTCTTTCCGAAATGCTGAATATTGGTCATCTTACCATAATTAACCACCCGACTATATTCAAAGCAGCTATTCTTCAAATTGACGCGTGCTCATAATTCTTCGCCGAACTCAAAGGCAGCCATTTCGTCCGCGAATTGTGTCCGCCCGCGAGAAAATAAAAACATAACGAGCAAGAACATTTAATGAGACTTGGTCAGAGCAGGTTTTGTTGTATTGTGCGACTCCTTTTTGCGTTGTAATTCATAGTGTGTATCCACACTCTCGAAATTATCTTTGCGGAGGCTCTCGCTTCTTTGGGAATGGAAATCCACTGCTTTTTTTGACACATTTCAACTCTACTATTACTTTTTATTATTGTAAAAAGTAGGTAGTTATAATTGTCGCAAAAACCAATAGTTCTGTTTGTATTTATTTATTTATTTATTTATTTATTTATTTATTTATTTATTTATTTATTTATTTATTTATTTATTTATTTATTTATTTATTTATTTATTTATTTATTTATTTATTTATTTATTTATTTATTTATTTATTTATTTATTTATTTATTTATTTATTTATTTATTTATTTATTTATTTATTTATTTATTTATTTATTTATTTATTTATTTATTTATTTATTTATTTATTTATTTATTTATTTATTTATTTATTTATTTATTTATTTATTTATTTATTTATTTATTTATTTATTTATTTATTTATTTATTTATTTATTTATTTATTTATTTATTTATTTATTTATTTATTTATTTATTTATTTATTTATTTATTTATTTATTTATTTATTTATTTATTTATTTATTTATTTATTTATTTATTTATTTATTTATTTATTTATTTATTTATTTATTTATTTATTTATTTATTTATTTATTTATTTATTTATTTATTTATTTATTTATTTATTTATTTATTTATTTATTTATTTATTTATTTATTTATTTATTTATTTATTTATTTATTTATTTATTTATTTATTTATTTATTTATTTATTTATTTATTTATTTATTTATTTATTTATTTATTTATTTATTTATTTATTTATTTATTTATTTATTTATTTATTTATTTATTTATTTATTTATTTATTTATTTATTTATTTATTTATTTATTTATTTATTTATTTATTTATTTATTTATTTATTTATTTATTTATTTATTTATTTATTTATTTATTTATTTATTTATTTATTTATTTATTTATTTATTTATTTATTTATTTATTTATTTATTTATTTATTTATTTATTTATTTATTTATTTATTTATTTATTTATTTATTTATTTATTTATTTATTTATTTATTTATTTATTTATTTATTTATTTATTTATTTATTTATTTATTTATTTATTTATTTATTTATTTATTTATTTATTTATTTATTTATTTATTTATTTATTTATTTATTTATTTATTTATTTATTTATTTATTTATTTATTTATTTATTTATTTATTTATTTATTTATTTATTTATTTATTTATTTATTTATTTATTTATTTATTTATTTATTTATTTATTTATTTATTTATTTATTTATTTATTTATTTATTTATTTATTTATTTATTTATTTATTTATTTATTTATTTATTTATTTATTTATTTATTTATTTATTTATTTATTTATTTATTTATTTATTTATTTATTTATTTATTTATTTATTTATTTATTTATTTATTTATTTATTTATTTATTTATTTATTTATTTATTTATTTATTTATTTATTTATTTATTTATTTATTTATTTATTTATTTATTTATTTATTTATTTATTTATTTATTTATTTATTTATTTATTTATTTATTTATTTATTTATTTATTTATTTATTTATTTATTTATTTATTTATTTATTTATTTATTTATTTATTTATTTATTTATTTATTTATTTATTTATTTATTTATTTATTTATTTATTTATTTATTTATTTATTTATTTATTTATTTATTTATTTATTTATTTATTTATTTATTTATTTATTTATTTATTTATTTATTTATTTATTTATTTATTTATTTATTTATTTATTTATTTATTTATTTATTTATTTATTTATTTATTTATTTATTTATTTATTTATTTATTTATTTATTTATTTATTTATTTATTTATTTATTTATTTATTTATTTATTTATTTATTTATTTATTTATTTATTTATTTATTTATTTATTTATTTATTTATTTATTTATTTATTTATTTATTTATTTATTTATTTATTTATTTATTTATTTATTTATTTATTTATTTATTTATTTATTTATTTATTTATTTATTTATTTATTTATTTATTTATTTATTTATTTATTTATTTATTTATTTATTTATTTATTTATTTATTTATTTATTTATTTATTTATTTATTTATTTATTTATTTATTTATTTATTTATTTATTTATTTATTTATTTATTTATTTATTTATTTATTTATTTATTTATTTATTTATTTATTTATTTATTTATTTATTTATTTATTTATTTATTTATTTATTTATTTATTTATTTATTTATTTATTTATTTATTTATTTATTTATTTATTTATTTATTTATTTATTTATTTATTTATTTATTTATTTATTTATTTATTTATTTATTTATTTATTTATTTATTTATTTATTTATTTATTTATTTATTTATTTATTTATTTATTTATTTATTTATTTATTTATTTATTTATTTATTTATTTATTTATTTATTTATTTATTTATTTATTTATTTATTTATTTATTTATTTATTTATTTATTTATTTATTTATTTATTTATTTATTTATTTATTTATTTATTTATTTATTTATTTATTTATTTATTTATTTATTTATTTATTTATTTATTTATTTATTTATTTATTTATTTATTTATTTATTTATTTATTTATTTATTTATTTATTTATTTATTTATTTATTTATTTATTTATTTATTTATTTATTTATTTATTTATTTATTTATTTATTTATTTATTTATTTATTTATTTATTTATTTATTTATTTATTTATTTATTTATTTATTTATTTATTTATTTATTTATTTATTTATTTATTTATTTATTTATTTATTTATTTATTTATTTATTTATTTATTTATTTATTTATTTATTTATTTATTTATTTATTTATTTATTTATTTATTTATTTATTTATTTATTTATTTATTTATTTATTTATTTATTTATTTATTTATTTATTTATTTATTTATTTATTTATTTATTTATTTATTTATTTATTTATTTATTTATTTATTTATTTATTTATTTATTTATTTATTTATTTATTTATTTATTTATTTATTTATTTATTTATTTATTTATTTATTTATTTATTTATTTATTTATTTATTTATTTATTTATTTATTTATTTATTTATTTATTTATTTATTTATTTATTTATTTATTATTTATTTATTTATTTATTTATTTATTTATTTATTTATTTATTTATTTATTTATTTATTTATTTATTTATTTATTTATTTATTTATTTATTTATTTATTTATTCCGCAAATTAACATAATTACATTACAGCTTACGCTATTTCATTATTATTTGCGGTATATACTTAATCTAATTAAATAAACTAGCATGCAGACACAAACTATATTGACAATTTAAATATGAGAATTATAAGAAAACAATAATGACATTCAAAATCCATTAGTAAATACAGTGCAAAATAAATATTTTATTCGAAAGGCATGTATATTATGAAGTTATTATTAATATAATAATTTTCACGTGACACCATCGTTTGTTCAGGTCTCAAATTATCGCACGCTGTGCTACTATTACCACTATTCAGACATGGACATCGCAAACCCAAAAACTCACTCGACTCCAACATTCTTTGACCATCTAGCTTTATTAGCTGCACACAGGGTAGTCAAAGTGGATTCGGAAAGCCCAAGACCGAAATGGCGTGCAACTTATAGCCACCCAATGCTGAGTATAGGTTTAGAAGAAACCTATACTCATCATAGAGTGGCTACAAGTCTAAGAAGAAGGTAGTCTCCGAAGCATTGTACGGTATAAGGAGTGTATGTAAGGAAAATAGTAATTTCATAGTCATCACTCATCGTAGACTGTAATGAGGCACTTGCTCTCTAAAGTTTTGTATGGGGTTAGGTGGGAAACGAGATTGCAGGTGCGAATGTTTTGGGCTTGCCTGTATAACTTCTCGTGGAGATTGTAGTCGTGACACCTCATGTATATCGGGTTATTGTGCTGTAATGAGAATATCATTTGCAGGGAACGTCTCCTGCATCCTGATCGTCATTCAGATAGGCGAATATATTAATTACCGATTATTACCTTTCCAATATTTCGGGTTTGCAGCGAAATATTGTTCGTGGAGATATAAAAAGGACTGTCAGTGTTGTCCGCGTTATTCTCCAAAGTATACTTTGCGGCATCCCAAATTTATGATTGCACTGGAAGACGTGGAAGGAAGAGTTGTCATCATCAAGCCTTTGTGTGCTACGCGGATGATACGGTGGTGCTAGCGTCCACCCAAGAAAGTCTTCAAACGATTGTAGACAGTGTCTTCAAGGGTTGCAGACGAGTTGGATTGGGTTGAGTATGTTATTACAAATTCATGGTAGTTACGCTTTAACCGCAAGTTACAAATCGGAGCTAATATTTTAGAAAGATTCGACAAGTATAGTTTCTAGGATCACGGCTGATAATTATCTCGATAATAAATCGAGCTTCATTCATTAGTTTAAAGAAGGTACTGTCGACTCTTCATCAAACTCCACCCTAAGAACTCTTTATTAGTGGGATTTATCAAGGAATATATAACAGAAATATATTCGCGAGATACAACATTAAATAATAATAGAGGTAGGTACGCCACAGTGATTTTTAAAGCTCTTGCTCCCGAACTAGTATCCTAGTCCGTGTCCAAAAAGAGTAAGTGTTTTCCCTTAATTAAATAAATTAAAGCTAAATATACCGACAAATGCTGCAGATTTTTAGACCAGAAACTTGCATTATTGAATACGCAATTTATAGTACAAGTTCCACCGCTAGCTCTCCCGCTCCATTGCTTTATGAAGCAGCTAAAAGCAGCGGGGCTGCGAAGTAAAAGATACCAGCTGCTACAGAATATAATGATGGGTACGGCGGAAGGAAATAAAAGGCATGGAAATGGAATGATATCGTCGATGTGAACATTAAAAAGTGAACTGATGCAGATGACGAAATAGTGGTTCAGAATTGAACTGAACAGAGAAGTCGCAAAAAACTGACTGCCAACCTCTTTCGTGTTTGCTTATTTTTCTTTAATTACCAGTCTCTTATTGGTGTTAAATAAAATAGTCAACATCAGTAGATACTATTTAGTTGTAGTATGTAATTCAAACATTACATCAAGATATAGTAAACAAATTTATCCATGATCCCACCTGTTAATCTAGCCAACAACATAGTAACACAGCTTGCAGTCAATGTAACTAATTACCCCTCGATCTATTTATGTAAAACCATGGCGTTGGTAGTTAAATTATGAGATGACCTGGTAATTTACTTCTACATTACCGCTAGTCTGAAACTGATCCTTAATTGACTTCCTACACTGTGGCCGCTACGGTGTCCATTTGACTAAGAATATACGGTTCTTTTGGAAACCGTACGGCGATAATATTTAATACACACGCGTTGTTAAATTATAACCATTTGACGGGTAATACTAGGTTATCATACTGAACAATTTTTGTTATTGCTCTGAAAGTTTTCCTATTTATGACGTTCACTTAGAAAACGAATTTGAAATGCAAACTAAATAAATTTCAAATTTGCACTTTCAATACATAAGATATTTTATTTTACCAATTTTTCATTACAATAGCCGACAGGCAAAACATAGCACGACCTTTCATTTTATAACAGTATGGATAAAGCAACTATGTTTACAAATAAATAAATTGATTGAACCTGAACCTTAGCATTAGACCATTAGCTTATGAAACAAGTTGTGTGATACATAGTCATAGGTACATCAGAAGACCACTAAAAGTTATTCAATAAGTTCTTTAATGTAGTATGTGTAGGTTTTGGGTCGGATATCAGTATTTAAACACCCTGTACTGAGTTACAGTATACAGGGTTAGATATAAAATGCTCAATTCCTGAAACATGGTGGTTAAAGTAGTTATGGCATTTACAACAAGTTTGTTCTACGTCTGTTAAAGTTTTTTTGTTTAATTCGACTTAATTATGTATATTTTTCAGTTAAATAAAGATTTTAGAATTTTTCATTCTGCTTTTCAGGAAAGCTGTTTTGTATACAATCTTTAAAACCATATGTGGTAAATAGAAAAGGCAAGCATTTATGCAAAAAAAAAAATACTGAAGACTATGATGGAGCACGCAAAGTGCGAGTTTAATCTATATATATATAAACTGGTGGGTTTAAAACAAAAATCGGCGAAAACCCGCAAAGAACCAAAGTTGTTCCCAAACATAAACTCTAATAGTTGGGTCTCGGAAATTGAGCGTTTTAGAAATAACCCTGTATACGTAGCAATGAAAACACACACCTATGCATGTTACCGAAGTGTTAATTACAAAACAAATATCGGAAAACGCAATATACTTGGAGTGGCGGAGCACTTGCAGTAATTGCCTACGCGGGGCTTTGAATGAAGACATTTGCACTCTCTTCTATCGATCGTAGATTAGCTATCAGAGGAGTTATCTGCTGGATGGAATTGATAGAGATGTCGACTAACCGTCTATTTTCTTTAGACGCTGTTGTACTAGAATCTCGTGTAAATTGGGAATGATGACCTAGGTGATTTGAGGAAAACAAATTAAAGTTCTCGAACCTGGTATGTACCTACTTGACACTGGAACTGAAAAAAGCGGTAGATGCGTATTGGCAGAATGTTGGGTTCACATTCAACTGAACAGGTAATAATACACTCTTGTTAGTTATACCTGTGATTTCCGCACTCATAGTTAGGCTACTGTACATAGCAAGCGCTGAGGTATGTTAACACTCCAGGCACTAGGGTTTCCTCACAATGTTTTTCTTTACCGTTAGCGAGTGGTATTGCTATTATAACTCCCGTACCTACACAACTTAGCAAGCAACGTCATTGGTGCATTCCGACCTCCCGATTGAGAAGTCGGTGTTCCACAGCTCGCTACGACGGTTCTATGACAAACTCTAATTGGCATGTTTTATTTATTGAAAAGATTCTAAAGGTTGTCTGGAACAGATCACTTTTTTTATGAACTTAATACTTTATTGCACACGTAAAAATCATACAGAAAGCACAAAATTATAAAATAAAAAAAGTGTACATAGCGTGCTTATTTCATTAGAAATAACTTTCAGCCAACCCTTTTTAGGTACAGTAAAGTGTTCTCTATCTAGGTATCTATCTAAGCACGCATTTTATATGCAATCCTGTTTACCTCGTACCGAGGAGTAATGCCACTAGCAGGTCACAAACAAAGAGAGGATATATCGAGGCCGGCCCATTCCACTTTCATCAAAAATTAACTGTTTCGCGATTACACAACACACGTCGATCCAGGCGCCGACCTTGACAATGGCTCGGGCCGCGTCCGAGCGGTGCGCCAACCGTTGGCGGCAGCAAGGCCGCGTGACATAACCGCGGTTACCGCTAGCCGTTGATGTCACCGCGGCGGGTTATCGTTGCAGTTATTGCTGGGTGGCCGCGTTTGCATCAAACCCATAAGCAACGGGCATTACTTGGCCCTTCCTTTGATATCAACCCTTATACTTCCCCGCTACTGGGGCACGGGTCTCTTCCTGCATCGCAGGAAGGTTAGGCCATACTCCACCACGGGGGCCAAGTCCGGGTTGGTGGAGGATTGTAAGACAGTGGCGGGCCTTACTGTCAGAAGTTATCAAGCCTCCCATAAGGCCTCTGACATGGCCTAACGGGGCATTCCTTAGTGCAGTATAATTATAGTATGTAATTATAAGTACTAATATTCTCGCAATCTTTTGCTGCTTCGTATATTTTCGATATATTTCAATATATATTTTCTTGACGACCTCTGTGGCGTAGCGGTAGCGCATCTGCCTACCATGCAAGAGGTCCCGGGTTCGATTCCCGGCCGGGGACAAAAAAAAACCCAGGTTTTGGACGTTTACATGTTTGTGATGTCGTTGTTTCTGGTTCCCACGACACAGGGTATCCTAGTGTGGGGCCAGAACCAATGTATGTGCCTGTATGTAAATGTTAATGTTAATATTTTTGATTTTATTATTTACATGCACCTACTAACTATATTCTTCATGCAATCCACTCCATCCAAATGTTATCTGGAAGAGATCGCTCTGAGCGATAAGACCGCCAATTCTATAACATTACTTACTTAGATTTCAGAAATCATGGTTGTATACTTTTATGGTTGTGCAATAAAGTGTTCTCTATTATCTATCTATCTCCAGTCGTCAGCGCGCAACCGTTACATGAATTATTGTACGTGTGTGCGTATGCATGTTTTCTACTCAATTACCTTACGGGTGACTTAACGACAAAAATGTAGTTGATCAGATATTGGCTCTTACTAAATTAGTATACAACTGAAGATGAGGACCGTACTACTGCATCTGGTTTAATCACGCGTGGCAAAAGTTTACTACAATTTTAGGTATAAAAAATAAAACTCCTTGGAGTTGCCAGGAGTACCTATTGATCAAAACGTTGATTGTCCCAAAGTGACCCGAACAGTCCAAAAAGTTAGGCACACAGCAACACACATTCTTAAAGTATGCCACTGCTTTCAGTCCTTGACCATCTTCAACTGGCTTATGGCAATAATAACTTCCACACAACACAATCACTTGTCCTGGTCCCAAACTAGGATACCCTGTACTATGGTAACCAGGCAAGACCATCACAAACGTGGAAATACGCATAGACTGAGGCCATTTGTACTAATTTAGTACGGCCTTCAGTAGGAAACGAATCCACGAACTTTGATTTGGTAGCCAAGCGTGTTAACCACTAGACCAACGAGGCAGTATTGAATAGCCGCTGCCGCTATAAAACACAGAATTGAATAACCGCAACCACCAAACTGCTTAAGACCAAAGGTCCACTGTTGGACGTCCTACGTTGCGTTTGCCTGTTCGCCGTTTTCGATGTGATCACTCAGGAGGGCCAAGATAGCAATCTTACATCAAAATTTGCCAGGTTTGAATTAAATTGTCATCCAGTTCACTTGTTAACCACCATTTCAGCCCAATAAATAAGCAGACTTCTTCAAAAGACGAACATGTTGGTCTCTGAGTTCCGTTTACTGAAATCACTTAGGATTTGCATCAAGTGGCACCTAACACGCTACTGAACCGGGACTCTCCTCTCAACTTATGGGCGATTCTTTACTATTGACAGCCAAGCAACCCCCGCTTTCAAATTACCCTACAAACTACTACTAACTTAACTGAAGTGGTTAAGGTAATTATCGATACTGAAGTAACGGTTTTGAGATTTTGTATAATGTTATTTCAATGACACCGTATTCTTCCAGGTGAAACATGACAACCGCTGATGGATAAATTTAAACACAGGAAACTCCAATGATGGAGAGAAATTATTGAAAAATGTGGCTTGAAGGGTACTAGACAATAAAATTGCGGTCATTTCAATGTTTTCTTATTAAATTTCTTACTTTTTGAAAGAGTAACCTGGCATAAGAATTTAAAAATTTTAGTGTCTCTTTAATTTTAAGCTTTAGAACACTATCAATAGACAAAGCAAGTATATGAGAACAAAAATATATTTCTGACGGGATGCCAGATGTAAAAGCCAGACTTAAAAGCTCCTCAGTAAACGTGACTCACCTGAATAATCTCTCTACTCTCAACATCACTTTTCTTGTACTGAAAAAAACAAAAACAGTTTTGCACAGAACGAATCGTAGAATTGCAAATTGACCACAGCAATAACCGCTCTGCGTGGTTCCAAGTCATGGTATTGCGTTTTTTCTTGTGCGTCAAAAGTACTGGGGATGTATTATAGTTCGGTCAGAGAATGTTTACCACCTAGAGGTTTGAACTGAAGAAAATCGCAATTTTATATTTATTGCAATCCTCCACCAACCCGGACTTGGCCCCGGTGGCCGAGTATGGCCAAACATGCAGGAATAGGCACGTGCCTTAACATTTGGGACATACAAATGGTTGATATCATACTAAAGCTGCCAGATTTTTCTTCGGGCAAACCTTATTAGAAATAATTCAAAGCAAAATGGAGATTCATTCAATGAGGGAAATAATAAAAAATCGCCGTTTTTATTTGCGTTCAACTTATTATTTTGCACACATCTGCATGACAAGTTCGATATAATATTTGAAAAAATCGGATCTAATCTGTGGTATGTTATTTTTGCTGTTTCGTGTCGTTAATAAATAGTTATGTTTTTTAAATGAACTTTTATTTAAATTAAAAATTTATTTAACATTTACCCAAATTTTTCCAGCGGGTTGTAGTATAGGGAGCAGAGGAGATGCAGTGAAACGGCCAACGTCGTCAAAGCAACTGATTTATTTATAAGTACCCCGGAATGTATTACATGGTAAGACTACCCACAACATCTTCCTTATCAAGGATAAGTTCTATTTGTAAACATTGAAAGTAAATAAACACTGCGGCCTTTGGCCTGAAATATGCAAATTCTAAATAATGCTCTAGGACAAATAGCAACTGAATACATAATTTATCACTATCATTCTTAAACCAAATTATCTATTGTACGTTTCTAATATTAAGCACCCTACATTGATTACCTTATTTACTCTCCACCAAAATACCTAATCTTAAATTATGCTACCTTATATTATACTTATCTACACATAGATAATATCATACACGGTTTAATCATGTAATTTTATGTGCACTGAAATTTTTTAGGGGGTATGACTCGTCTGCCCGACTTAGTTATGTAACCAGACGTGCCCGATTGTGGTGGTGGGGGCGCGGCCGGGGACGCACTAGCAGTAATACCTACCTGGGGCTCTAGCGTTTGTTCAGTGTCGCGTGGCCTGTCATCGACAAAGCTATAACTCGGTGTAGGTGTACCGCGTACTCGCATCAGGTGCTGCCTGTTGCGCCGGAACAGACCGCCGGAATCGGTACGCACCCAGTAGGAGCGCGGCTCTGCGGCGGCCCGCAGCACCCGCGCCGGCTGCCAGCCGCGGCCGCAGCGTATGTTCACGCGCTCGCCCGCCTCCAGCGGCGGCAGGGTGCGAGTGCCTATATCATATTTAAAAACCTATATATCATATTGTTTTTTCATTTCGTTGGTGCGCCTGTTGCGTTCCTGACTGACTAACTTGGGGTCGCACTTTTGTGGCTCGAGTTTACTATCGCTCACTGGTAAATTATCGTTGAGTCGCCTACCCATGAGCAGTTGCGCAGGCGAATAAGTTTCGCCTGTGATAGGTGTATTTCGAAAATTTAGAAGCGCCAAATAGGGATCTTGATCGTCGTCGTACGCTTTACTTAAAAGGCGCTTTATAGTTTGGACGTTTCTCTCTGCTAAACCGTTCGATCTGGGGTACAGTGGGGAGCTAGTGATATGTTCAATCTCCCAAGTCTGCGTAAAATGCCTGAACTCAGCAGATGTATAGGTACCGGCATTATCTGAAATTAACTTGCTAGGTATACCTAACCTCGCAAACATACTTTTCATGTGTTCTATTACAGTTCCACTATGCATATTGGCCAATTGAACCACCTCAACAAATTTAGTAAAATAATCAACAACGAGTAGGTAGTACCGATTCCGCAACTCAAATATATCGGTGGCCAGCGTGTGCCAGGGACGCGGCGGCGCGGCGGGCGGCGCGAGCGGCCCGCGGCGCTGGGCGGCGCGCCGGCGCAGGCAGCACTCGCAGCCACTTACCACGTTTTCGATGTCGGTGGACATGCCCGGCCAGTACACCGCCTCTTTGGCTCGCCTTTTACATTTCTCCATGCCTAAATGTCCTTCATGAATTCTGTTCAGAATTTCCTTTCTTAAAGAAATCGGTATTACGACCCTTTCATTTCTAAACACTATTCCTTCTTTTTCATACAGCTCATCTTTAACTGGCCAGTATGGCTTCGCTACTCCTCTTACTAAATGCTTTGTTTGTGGCCATCCGTTTAAATAGTAACCTACAACAGCAACCAGTGACTCATCTTTTTTTGTCTCCTCCCGTATTAACACGAGTTTATTATTCGAGAAATTAACACTTTCACATAAAACGTTTACATGCACCTCCACTTTATTATGTACTTGTGAGTCATCGCACGCTTCTGTCGCGGCACGTGACAGAGCGTCAGCAATGAACATATACTTACCGGGTACGTAAGTTAATTTTATGGTGTACTTTTGTAGTAATAATAACATTCTTTGTAACCTTGCTGGAGTCTCATTTAAACATTTCTTTAATATAGCCTCAAGTGGCTTATGATCACTTTCTACCGTCACGCGATCGTGTCCATAGACAAACTGGTGGAACCTTGTGCAACCAAACACCACTGCCAATAGTTCCTTCTCGATCTGAGCCCAGCGTGACTCTGCCGGCGTGAGTGTGCGCGCGGCGTAGGCCACGGGCCGGCCGCCCTGCAGCAGACAGGCGCCCAGTCCGCGCGAGCTCGCGTCCACCGACAGCGTCACCGGCTCGTCTGCTGAGAAGTATCGCAGCACAGGCGCGTCTACTACGCACCGTTTTAGTTTATCAAACGCGCTCTGGTGTGTACTGTACCACACCCATTCTCGGTCTTTTTTCATCAGATCGCGTAGGGGAGCCGACACTTCTGCGAAGTTCGGTATAAACCTGGCTAAATAGTTTACTAGCCCTAAAAATCTTTCCAGTTCCTTACGGGATTCTGGTGCTGGCATTTTATTTATGGCCGTAGTTTTCCTTTCATCAGGTCTCATACCATTGCTATCAAATATATGTCCTAAATATGTAATACTGGTTTTATAAAACTCACATTTATCTTTATTAAACTTCACTCCGAATTCTTTTGCTTTCTCTAAAACTTTTCTTAAAAATCGATCATGTTCTAGCTTACTCTTACCATAAACTAGTATGTCGTCGGCAAAAACTTCTACACCTTGACTTCTGAATATTTTTAGCATCTCGTTATGAAATACTTCTGGCGCACTCGATATGCCGAAAGGCAGTCTTAAATACCTAAACCTGCCAAATGGTGTTGAAAAAGTGCATAACTTCGAGCTAGGTTCATCTAATTTCAACATCCAAAAACCCTTGTTAGCATCTAATTTTGTGAAGTATTTTGCACCTGATAAATTAGTAGCAATTTCATCCAAAGTGGGAAATTGAAAATGGCACCTTTTAACCGCCTTGTTTAACTGTTGAGGGTCTAAACACACCCGCAGCTTGCCGTCCGGCCGCGCCACCAGCACCACGCTCGACACCCAGTCGGTGGGCCCTTCCTCACGCACTATAATACCTAACTTTTGCATACGCTCCAGCTCCTCTTGAAATTGGGGCTGAAGTTTAATAGGTACTTTTCGAGTCGCGTTTACAGCTGGCTGAATAGATTTATCAACAGCGATATTGTACTCGCCAGGCAGACAACCGATACCCTCAAATAAATCTTTAAAATCAACCAGAAACGTTTTTTTTACATAATCAATATTATTACAGTCCAATCGTTTGATCAATTTGAGCTTACTACACGCGTTTCGTCCCAGTAAGTTATTACATTTTATATTTAAAACAAATATTTTTTGTTTAATCATATATTCACCTTTACCTAGTGATGCGACAAAGTAACCAACTACTGGTAGGGTTCTGCAGCTCACTTCACGCAATACAAATTTGCCTTTCAATAGAATTTCATCCTTAAAACCGGCTGACTTAAAGTTCTCATACGACATCACTGATGCATCGGCGCCACAATCAAGTTTGAAAGTGATAGACATACCGTTTACTGAAATTGTCTCATACCAGGCGCCCTCCGCGGAGCCCTCGCTTGCAAGGGCGTCGACAATCAGCTCCTCACATTCTTCGTAATCCTCGGCGTTCCCGTCGTATTCCGGCTCGAAGCCCACTTCTCTTACGCTTTTATTTTTCACAACACAACACTTTTCGAAGTGACCTTTTCTATTACAATGGTAGCACTGCACATCCCAAGCCGGACACCGGTTTCTTGCATGAAAACGATCACACCGTGTGCATCGCTGTCCCGGCGGGCGGCGGCGCAGGGGCGGGGCGCCCCGGGCGGCGGCGGCGGGGACGGGACGCGCGCGCATTGCTTCCACGCTGGCAGAGGGGGCTCCCAGGCCCGGATCGGCCCGCACTTGCATGGCCTGCGCGCTGGCGACCTCAGCCGCCCGACACCAGCTAACAGCGTCTTCCAATTTCACATTTTTATTTCGTAGCAGTTGTTCGCGTAAATGCACATCTTTTACGCCTCGAATTAATTGTGTAAGCACCAGGCTATCACGGAGGTCACCGAACTCGCACGTTTTGCTACTCATTTTAAGCTTAGATAGATATTTTTCAAATGGTTCTGAAGTTTGCATGGTTTCGAAAAATACATGTCTCTCGAAATTCACATTCCTCTCCGGGTCACACCGGCTTTGAAATTTGTTACATAACACTGCGTAGTTATTAATTTCACTTGTTCGAAATTCGAATTCTTCATACAATTCACGGCCAAATTTTCCTATCACATGTAGAAATAACGCACATTTTTGTTTGTCCACTGCATCATCCCGTCCTGACGCAGATAAGAAGAAATCAAATGACGATTTCCACTCCTTCCAATTGAGCGCCATATTGCCCTCTCGCTGCATAGCGGCGGGTTGTTGTAAAGATAATGTAGCACTTTGATCCGGTTTTTCGGTCGACATTTTACTTGTCACAGTTAGCACTTCTAGACTTTACACTCTTATCGTATAAACAGGCACGTAAGCTCACACCTGACACCATGTAGTATAGGGAGCAGAGGAGATGCAGTGAAACGGCCAACGTCGTCAAAGCAACTGATTTATTTATAAGTACCCCGGAATGTATTACATGGTAAGACTACCCACAACAAAAAAAAAAAAAAGTAAAAGTAAAAGTCGTAAAAGGCGACTAAGGGACACAAACCGGCGGGTGGGCAGCAGCGCCCCCTGCAGTACAATACCACCAAACTGCGATCCCCATCCCGCATGCCCAGCGTGGGGATTATAGGCATTACCCCCCAATGATGGCACAAGCTTGCGCTTTGGCGCTCATTAGGGGAGAGCTATGTCCAGCAGTGGACTAATATAGCCTGATGAAGAAGAAGTATTTCTAACAGACAAATACTTCCTACACACAGTCTGATAAGAAAAACAAATTGGGAAAATTGATAATCCTTTGCGGACCTGGACCGTATAGTCTGTTAGCTTTTAGAATATACCTCGGGCCCTAGAGAAGGTATCGATTTTCGCCAATTTTCGCCGGTTTTCGCACTGATGATCGATTTCTGATTTCGAAATTAAGTGCCATATTAGTTCCGATTTCAGAATTAAGTGTCATATTAGTACCGATATTTCTATTACACGAATTTATCCGAGAGTAGCCGAGGTATATTCTAAAAGCTAATAGACTATACATCATTGTCGCGTCAAATGCAACTTGCAAGTCGCCGTCGTGGTTCGCGGCTGTCGCACATCGCGCCGTCGACTCGTGTCATGTCGCACGACGGGGCACATGCAACGGTACCTCAGATTACGCGGAACACCGACGCAACAGACTCGCAACATTCTAAAATAGGACAGACGTTGACGCGTAAGGCTTGGACGAGATGGCCTTGTCCATAACTGTGTGGGTCGGTTATGTGGACTTATGTGTTGTGTTGGATGGTACCTAGGTCAGGCTGGCGATTAGCACTACCGAGAAACTTTGCTGTAGATGGAATCCTACGGCGGAGTTGTTTTATTAAGGCAACGTGTGTTTTGTCTTTGGTCGTGCTTTGTATCTATATTGCAGTACAATTTGAAAAGACTTCAGACAACATATCCCGTAGTTTCCCAAATAAAACCGCATGCATGCTATGCAACGACTATGAATGTTGATGAAGCGGAAGTGATCTGTCGGGATCGTGGCAAGTGGCAGTGCCTAGTTTCTGTCTACCTCACCGCGATGCAGACGTAAGTTTGTGTTGTTGTAAAAAACAAACATTGTTTTTACGAATTTAAAAACCTATTTAGAGGCTAAAAATTTCACCCATGCCGGGATTCGAACCCGCAACCTCTGGCTATCCGTACCAGCGCTCTACCAATTGAGCCAATGGGCGACTCACGGCATCAGTGAAATTTCGAACCTCTTTACAATATTCTCTGTATTACGTACAGGCAGCGACATCTGACTTAAGCAAATTGCATTACTTACAGCCCCGACTACCTACTTTGCAGTTAGGTTTAACATCGGAACGATATCACTGTACTCACATGATTACACTATTTTTATTTT
Source organism: Yponomeuta sedellus (assembly GCA_934045075.1). NCBI lineage: Eukaryota > Metazoa > Arthropoda > Insecta > Lepidoptera > Yponomeutidae > Yponomeuta > Yponomeuta sedellus. Next base: position 15,759,526 of record OW203722.1, on the reverse strand, counting down.
TAATGCACTAACCCGTGCTAAGGAACAAATTTAAAAACCTATTTAGAGGCTAAAAATTTCACCCATGCCGGGATTCGAACCCGCAACCTCTGGCTATCCGTACCAGCGCTCTACCAATTGAGCCAATGGGCGACTCACGGCATCAGTGAAATTTCGAACCTCTTTACAATATTCTCTGTATTACGTACAGGCAGCGACATCTGACTTAAGCAAATTGCATTACTTACAGCCCCGACTACCTACTTTGCAGTTAGGTTTAACATCGGAACGATATCACTGTACTCACATGATTACACTATTTTTATTTTTATTGTGAAATTTTTAGCCTCTAAATAGGTTTTTAAATTTGTTCCTTAGCACGGGTTAGTGCATTAAAAATAAAAATAGTGTAATCATGTGAGTACAGTGATATCGTTCCGATGTTAAACCTAACTGCAAAGTAGGTAGTCGGGGCTGTAAGTAATGCAATTTGCTTAAGTCAGATGTCGCTGCCTGTACGTAATACAGAGAATATTGTAAAGAGGTTCGAAATTTCACTGATGCCGTGAGTCGCCCATTGGCTCAATTTCTCATGTTCACTTTCAGATAAAGACGTAATATAAAACAAGTTATGATTTTTTTCCATTGGTGGCGCTAGCTAGCAAACCCGAAGCGCCTTAAAATAATCTCTAGCCAAAGTATTTCTATTGCGATGTTGCGTAATACAATACCATATAACGCGTGGTCTTCGAAGTAGAGGTTACAGTTAGGTTACCTATTTGACATTGTCTCGTTCTGGCACACGAGCGTCGCGACGTGTTGCGCATGCGACCGCCGAAGGTTCGTGGGAACTCGGTAACGCACCTCATGCCAGCAGTGCCATTACCTACATACATAATCAGCATGTCCTTCTCTAAAGCCCACTGCTGATAAATGGATAAAAAGTTTATTTGCCATACAGAAAAATACGCACGATAAATATCGGACAAAAACTTATAAAACCTATTAAGCGAAGTAAAGTATTGAATTAAAAGTATGCTATTAAGATTAAAAAAGTAAACAGCAACCGGACAAGTGCAAGTCGGATTCGCCCACTGAGTGTTCCGTACCGTATCTACTTACATATTATAAATAGTACAGGAATCGAGTCTCTCTGTCTTTTCCGAGCGTTACCCGAACTTCAAAGATCATTTTTATGATTTAATAACAAATTTATAGTTTTCAGATTTTTCTCTATTTTATTTTATTTATTGCATTGCACAACAGATAAGTAACATTACATGTTATAATATCATGATGAAAGCTTATAATCTAGTTACATATAACGTGTGACGATAGCATGTTAGAATATGGACGAGAGCCAAAACACATCAAGCCACATACATACAACCAAATGCCAATCAGCGCAAAGTATCGTAGACACCCTACCCCAAACCCTATTTTTGAAGTACTACCTACTTGAAATTATAAGTTTTAAGTCAACCAAAAGCACCTTATACATTTTGATTCCCTCGAGAGTCGAAATATACGTTTCTTGTGGCATGAACGACATACTTTTTTTTTGTTTACATACAAGCTTAATTTTTTTCACAGCTGTAAACCTGAGTACCTATAAGGTTTCATATCATTTAATTTAAACTCGATATCTCCGCGCGTTCCTAGGATAAAGGTTGTTGACAACAAAATTATCTTACAAAGATTTTCCTTTTGATGAACGGAACCCTAAAACTGGGTCTAGGGTTCCGTTCTATTTGATATTTTTTGGATATTTTTCGCTTCTGGAATCGCTCTTTTTTGTCACCTAGTACAGACAGCTGCAGCACATCAACCTGCACTCTAATTAGTTACGTCAACGTGACCGAAAATGTAATGGTTGACCTGCTGTCAACTGGACTTCGAATATTTGAGTATCTTAGTAGGTATCGAGCATCAGAATTTTTAAGAAAACGCTACATCAAAAAAAGAAAGATCCTTTTTATTAAACTATTCCCTTGTTTGTTTATGAAACACCTTAAACGGTAATAATTTATACACAATAGTGGTAAAGCTACTAAATTTGTCAAAATTTGAATCTTCTTGGCTAGCCTTGTGTTTTTAAAGTTGTGACGTCAAGGTAGAGGTTATCTTAGAACATCAATAGTTGGATTTAAAATTTAGCAGTCTAACGGTCGAATATGGTAAAACCATACTTCTAAAACTCTCTTCAGAGGTAGTTTAAATAATTGTATGGAATCAGGCGTTACTTTGCAGAAATCCATAATGCACCGCCCTCCCTCCCACTTTTTCAAGCACTTTTTCCAACTTTTTCTCACACAAGTATTGGTGTCAGAGGTGGTGTGTTCGAGTCTTGCTTCTGCTTGAAAAAGTGGGAGGGAGGGCGGTGCATTAACTAACCCACTTTTTAGGTTTAAATAATCTTTACGACTTCTCTTTTGCCACATATTGTTTACGGGTTCTTCCACGTAGTCAAACTATTTTGTCAAACGCGACTATTTGTCTGCAGCCACCGGCTCTTTGGACCGAATGGTCTGAGGCAGATTGCTGGCAGTGGTTGGATGAGGATGGTCGAGTACCAACGGATGTGACTTGCCTTGGGGGAGGCCTATGCCCAACAGTGAACGAGTACAGGCTGATTGATTGGTCGATTGTTTGAGACTATTTGGTACTAACTGCATCTGAGGAGCGTTATAAGGAATCGCTTTTTTTTATAAATTAGGGCGTAATCCTCAAAAAAGAGATGCGCTCGTGGCCTAGACGAACCGAGTGATTGGAATCAATCACTTGAGTTAAGCAACAACAGGCGCGGTCAGGTACTGCATGGGTGACCGACCCGTGACTACCGCTAGTGGCATTTTTTCTAGCGCTTCCGTGATTCGCAAGGCACGTTAAGTCGTTGTTGCCGGCTGTCATATAACAGCAGTCGTTAAGCCATGTCTGGCATTTGTTCTGTACAAACCTAAATTCGATCACGGATTGATCAATGGTCCATTTTATTGCAAAACACCGCGTGAACGTCAATATTGATAACACCTTTCAAGCTAAGAAAAAATCGTAGAACTTACATGCCACCTAAGTTGTTTTCTATGCGATTGCTAAATCATGAATCGATATTTTAAACTGAACCTCTGCAGAATAATGACTTTATTATACACGTGTCCCAACTTGGTCCCAATTCATGTTTTGCTTTATGACGTTAACTACTGCGTCTTGAAATCGAAAAAAAATTAACAAATACGCAGGTCGAAAACGCTAGGTAACAGCTAGTAAAAACTTATGCAGAGTGCTTAGTGCGAGTTTTTTAACTACTCGGTCGCGTTAACGTAAACTCATATTTCTATGGCATCGAGGAAGCGCCACCTAGTGACAAGTATGGAAATTGAAATTTCTGAGTGCGAGTTGTAATGGTTTACGTTGAGAAGTGAACACGTTTACCAGCCAAAACACGAATAAACGCGAGTGCGAGTTGTACTGTGACAGCGTTTTGCCAGTTCGAACGGTTAACTTACTCATACTCACTACTCAATGCTCGATTAACGCGGTAGTAAAGTTATTCGATTGGATCTGTCAAACTCGCACTCAGTAGGTAATACTAAACAAAAATTTATGAAATCATAAGTGAATAAATGCAATGTCCCAGGCACTGTGTTGCGTTTGAGTGTCCCTTCACATATCTGTGTGAGTGAAGGTGTCACTGGACGTTGTATAAATCATCTCAGATGCAAAGGCCAGAGATGATGAAGTGAAGGAAGTGACAAGTAGAGGGAAGCAACAACGATATCAACCTTTTTTGAAATAAAACTTTCGTAAGCACAACGCCTTGTAGACTTTTAGTCCGGATCTACTTACGGGTGTTGTTAGGTTGTCTGGAAGAGATCGCTCTTAGCGATAAGACCGCCAACCATGATTTAAGAATCATGGTTGTAATATTTTTCTGGTTGTGCAATAAAGTGTTCTCTAACTATCTATCTATCTACCATATTATTTTTAATGCACTAACCCGTGCTAAGGACAATTTTAAAAACCTATTTAGAGGCTAAAAATTCTACCCATGCCGGGATTCGAACCCGCGACCTCTGGCTATCCGTACCAGCGCTCTTTCCAACTGAGCTAATGGGCGACTTACCGGCATCAGTGAGTGAGTGGCATCATATCTATCTATATCGGAAGAGTCCGACCAGGTTTCGCTCCGATTTACGATGCACGATTCACGACGATATCAACCCTTGTATAACCTCACTGTTGGAGCATGGGTCTCTTCCATCGCAGGAAGGTTAGGCCATACCCCATCACGGGAGCTAAGACCGGGTTGGTGTAGGATTGTAAACAGTGCTGCAGTGGTGGGCCTTACTGTCAGAAGTTATCAAGCCTCTAATATGGCATTATGTGGCAGCCGGCACCAAGGGCTTAACGTACCTTGCGAAGCACGAAAGCGCTCGGAAAATGTCACTAGCGGTAGTCACGGGACGGTCACCCATCCTGCACCTGATCGCGCTTGTTTACAAGCAAAGATTTTGCAAATACTTCAACAGACAGCAGGCTGTTTTTGATAATGTACCTGTGATGTTAAGAAATAACTCTGTGATGTAACGCAGAAATAGCTCTGAACTAGCACTTAATGTTAATAGGCGCTTATTTTCTCATTAGTCGCACTACGCTGACGCTGCAACAGCAGTGCTATTCACTAGCCCCGTTCGCTAGTGAGTTCGATCGAATTCGTATTCAGTAATATAAGCTACCCCAGCGCTACGGCGGTGAAGTGAACTAGTTGTGCAGGTGGGATATTGACCCTTATTTCTATGAAGTTACGTTTAAAACAAAGGGAGTTCGAATCTCGACTTTATTACATCTGTCAAATAACCCTTTCGCGGACAACGGCAAAATAATTACTAAAATATTTTTGCCGAGGGTAGTAAATGCTTTCTAAAAGAGCCTGTCACCTCAGTCATCCGAGACCACGGCACCTGGAAAAGTGCCAAAACGTCGGAAAAATGTAATAAACGAGTAAAATCCGTATAACAACAGTTTTGATTAAAATATGATCTTTTTTTCAAAAATATTTGTAAATTAACAGGTAGTTAGAGTGCTTTAATTTTCGCTCTCAGCACCGCTCGCAAACTCTAGGATTTATGCAAATTCAATCGAAAAAATTTACTGACTTTCACTATTCCTCCTTCTTCGTTAGTCTTTTTTTGAAGTCGATTTATCTAATTTTGCATTTTCAGCTTATGCAAGTTATTATTTGGGGATATTAACCCCATACTATCGGTAAAGGCGAAAATATTATCAATATTAAGCATTGATAATACTACTATAATAAGGCCGCCAATTGTAGTGTACTATGTTATTATTTAAGTCTCTTATGTAATTCTTGGTGAACATGGGATAAAGAATATTCTGTCAATTTCTATATAATATTGCATACATGTCAATGTTTTTCGAGTAGTTTAGATGACTGTTAGTACTCAATTAGACAATAATGGCTGAATGGAATTACATGAATCTTGTACAGATAGACAAAGTTCTGAATTGAGACAAAGGCTACTTGATATCCCGCCAACGCGGTCTGAACTAATTCCGCGCAGACGAAGTCGCGGGCATCAGCTAATTTACCATATTGGCATTGGCAAGAAGTTCGTGTACCCGTGAAAGGGTTAATTCGATCGTGAGCTCACATCACCATTCACATCACACTCACTTGTGCGTGACGTTTAATTCGTATTCAGAAGCAAAATACCCACAAGTGATGTTGCCATGGGATACCTATTAGGGATGGAACACCAATGTTTGTCAGTCGAAAAGTCACATGTCACATTATTATTTTGTTCAGCTTAATTTGCTAAACGCTCCCAAAATATTTCTTACAAATAAATCGTTCTGCTTCATTTTTATAAAGTCTAAGCTATTTCGAGTTTACGTCTTATGTAAGAGTGGAAAAAATATCTTATATTGTTCACCTAAGAGTACCCACCGGCGAAGCTTTCTTCTTCTACAAATAAACAAAGGTAACCGCAAAAATGTATTTTAAATATTTACCAAGACATTGGCTTAAATTTATCACACATATGGATGATTAATCAATTGTGTAGGTAGTACAAAATGCTTGAAATGCGTTGTAACAAATTTTACATTGCGTGTCATATAACCTTCCCTGCTTAAAAAAATCACGAAATTTTATTCCAGTTTGAAGCTCAATCAGCTATTTGAAGGCTCCTGACACCAACATACTCAGGTGCTCCATCAGAAGTAATGATCGCTATTGAGATATGTGCGGAAATGTATTTGGGACAATATGGCATGGTTAGCTCTACATTAATTTTGCACGATCTACATAAAGGGGATCTGAGAAAACCACAAAATCTGCAACGCTTGTTTCTTTATTTGGACACCTCTCTGGAGATCACGAATCCCAGACCAATATTCGTCTACCTAAGGACGAAATCAAAAACTTTGGCCAAGATTTTGAAACCTTTTATGAAAGAAACAGAAGGGATATTTAAAAAAAAACCATAAGGTTAGTACTCGTAGTAACGAAGAACCTCGCCTCAGCAAACGTGATTTGGTACATTAATTCTTGACCCTGCCATCAAAATGACATCTTGCAATCAAGATGAAACTAGTAGAAATACTAGTTTCCTATTGATATTAAATTAATAACATTCTTAGATTTTAAAAACCTATTTAGAGGCTAAAAATTCCACCCATGCCGGGATTCGAACCCGCGACCTCTGGCTATGCGTGCCAAATTGTTTTTAGATTGTTCTACAAATGTTTTTATTTTAATGATGAGTCCTTGATGTTGTATTGGTAAACACATTTTGCGCAATAAATAAATGGTAGTTATCTTATCATCCATAAATCTTTTCCAGACTCCTGATGCCGACTGAAATATTTCAAGGATTGCTACTTCATTGAGAGATGTCTCACATGACAGCCATGTGTTTAGCAAAAACCCTTTAAGGCACCATCTCATCAATGTGCTGAGCTCTGGGAAGAGCGAGGCCTCACTGGGTAAACAATTAGCTAAATCTATTGCAATTTAGATATTTTAACAGCCTATACTTTTATTGTACTACTTTTGAATTAAATCTGTATTTTCTAGGTGACTCACGCTATACTCCGAGAGAACATACATAATGACAACTCTGGTTGAGGATACTCCAGCCCTCGGTAGAAGAATTAAACTAAAAAGCAATGCATAGCATGTAACAGTTCTTGATGACCCCCAAGGAATGGTCCCCACCATTCCCTAGATGTTAATAATCGAGAATTACAAAAAGAAATGCAGATTGTGCATCATCTCGAGATATATAAAAATAACGAAGCATTGTTTTTAATCTGTTTTAGCAAAATGGTATTTTAGACCATACTCCATTAATCTAGACCGTGAATTTTAAAAATAATTATTAAGTTACTGTTACTTTAGAAATGCCACATATTTTTACACGAAATATCTGGAAGATTTATTTAAATTGATTGATTTAAATTTGAAATAAATATTTTTCATGTAAATAAACAATAAAAAATGTAGTTTGTACATTTATTAAATAAAACCAATTGATTATGTATTCAAATTATTTTTTTAAGTCACCAACATTATACTCATTAATTACCTGCAACAAGCAAGGATTTAATGACTATTAATGTACTGTGGATTGTACCTACGTAGGTAGGTACAATCCACAGTACATTAATAGTCATTAAATCCACACTGCATGTCGACCTTTACACGTATCATTCTGTACAGTTGGGTACAAATCGAAAATAGGTAGTACCTATATGGTAACACTATTATATGCCAATGAGAAAATTCTAATTTGGGCACAACCTCTATGATCTGAGGGCACAACTCTGTATTATAAGACCACCACCAGCATGATACATTTTTGTTATTTATTTGGTCAAAGTAGTTTGTTATAAGTGTTATCTACAAAACAACATTTAAAATCATTACCATTATTTTATTATGCTAATGCATAGAATCTGAGGGCACAACCCTGTATTATAATTTATAAGACCACCACTAACATGATACATCTTTGTTATTTATTTGGTCAAAGTAGTTTGTGATAAGTGTCATCTACTAAACAACATTTAAAATCATTACCATTATTTTATTATGCTGATGCATAGAAATATTTAAACTATTAAGTGCCAATTCTTCTTTACTTGCTACTAGATTGAATTGTAAGCCAAGGTCGATAACACTATCAGGCATCAAAAGTTATAATTCATTCTAGTAAAAGAACTAGTTTTAGCATAACGAAATAAACTAATTTAAAAACGTCTCTTTAAATATGAAACTATAAAAATATAGCTTAATATTTGACCCCCGAAAACCTCTTGACGACCATGCAAAAGGTCTCGGGTTCGAATCCCGGCTGGATACAAAAGGGTCTTGGATGTTTACATGTTTGTGATATCGTTGTTTCTGGTTCCCACGACACAGGGTATCCGAGTGTGGGATCAGAAGCAGTGTATGTCCCTATATGTAAATGTTATGCTAACCCATTATGACCTGAATTATTTTAGAGGCATAAAAAATTGTAATTTTCACATACATTGCTTTTGATGGCTCCCTTATCTATTTGTAATAATTATTTATTTTATATATCTTGTACTTTGTGAAAAAACAATGGGTGCCATATGGCACCGATCGGCAAATACGTAAGCAAAAATCCCTCTATTAGACATATATTAGCTTTTTATTAGCGAACTATTTTTATAATCTATTTGTAAAATCATGAAGATTTTAAGTAATGTATGAATTAATAAATAAAAACAGCATTTAAGTAATTTATGTTAAAGGCATGTATGTACTAGTATACATACTTTTTTAGTTTTAAATGCGGACGTGAAATTGATAATTGATTGGAATTGATAACAGGATGCACAGAGCCCTACGTCACATTTATTGCATTGCAGTCTTGTCTGTCTCTTGCACATCTCCAAAGCACATTTGCGACGAGATTCGCTGGGAACTAAGAAGTGATTCCGTAATGATCCGACAGTATAGGAATTGCGATAAATGCTTTCAATTCTTCGGTGGATATTTTCGGTTCGGCGCAATTCAAAAAAGTTGCATACTTTTGCGGCTGGTTTGCTAAAAGGTTGTAGACACACAATCCAAAATATTAGTCCAGAAATTCAGTAGAAGATTTCCCTCGAAGGAAACTAAAATTTGCTTCGGGAAACATGGGTGGCTCCCGAAATAAATCAACGCAACGTCCGAGTAGATCCGGCTTCAGGTTGTATATTTGGTACCACCCGTACATTTTTGCGTTTTGTTATCGTGATTGGTGTGTTGACAGAGGTGAAGACCCTAATACCACTTCACACCCAGCGTTGAATTGTCGACCTGTCACATCATTACAAAACCACCCCTTCTTCGTCGCCCGAATCTTGATCAGAGTCGATTGCGGGTTCTGAAGGTGCAATGTATAGCAACTGCGGCTCAAATTCCTTAACTTCTAGCAGGGCTAGTACATCATGGAGTGTATAACCCCTATCAAAACAAAAAAAAAACACTGTTAACCTACACAAAAACCAAACATAAACATTGCACACATTATTGGAATATACTACTTATCAGCCTAGGGCATCACCCGTAAATTTTGAGGTACGATAAAACAAACACGTAAACAAAACTAAATTATATTACAATATAATCTAGTCACACATGTATACAGGAATAAAACAAATTGCGTTTAAGTTATAGATTTCACGAAATATAAAAATTATGGCCCACTTAGGTACTTGAGATTGCAACACATGATTATACTATTTTTATTTTTAATGCCCGTGCTAAGGATGAATTTAAAAACCTATTTAGAGGCTAAAAATTTCACCCATGCCGTGACTTGAACGCGCGACCTCTGGCTAACCACGTCAGCGCTCTCCCAACTGAGCTAATGGGCAACTACCCGGCATCACTATATTTTTTTTTTCTTACATTAACTTCTGTGGTTATTTCACGCAAATATATACAATAATATACTTAAATAAAATACAATTTATACTGATATTTCCAACCAGATTTTACACTATTTAATCCGGTACGATAGCAGTTGTGACTACCATACCTCAGCTCTCTTAGCGCTGCATGCCGCTCACACCGGGTACCGGCAGAATACCAGCGCTGAAGTTCTTCCTGAACTTTCAGCACATGCTGAGTCGGAGCCCATTCACATTTGCCACACCTACGTTGATCACTTCCAGTCCAGTAGGTACATTGCCCAGGTACACTACAGTACCGTGTATGCCTTATTTTCTGTGTTTTTTGCGTTTTATTTATGCTACTTTTTTGTTATTGCTTTGTTCGTGTTGTGACTTGTATTTGGTTTTGTATTGCTTTGCTTTGTATACGTGTGTGTGTCTTATGTGAATAAATGTTGTATCTATATATCTATCTAAAGTACAAAGTACTGCCAGAGGTCGTGGTTTTGTTTCTTTTTGGATTTCGCTGTACATTTGAACAAATACATAGCCTCAGTATCAGTGTATTTACATCTTTGTCACCTAGCTGGTTTATCTAAACCTACTTCGTGATATCACAAACATAAGGCCACCCGCTCGTAGCCTAGACGAACCGAATGATTGGAATCAATTACTTTGTATTAAGCTACAACAGGCGTAGTCAGGTGCTGGATGGGTGACCGTCTCGTGACTACCGCTTGTGATATTTTTTCCGAGCGCTTCCGTGCTTCGCAAGGTACGCTAAGGCGATGGCGCCGGCTATCGCGTAATGGAAGTCGTTAAGCCATGTCAGAGGCTTTAGTTAGTTTATCCTGTTGTTTCCGCACTCAACCTCATAGTTGGGCCGTTGCGAGATCACTCCAGTCAGCCAATCTTTTTTCAGAAAGCCAGCAGTGCACCAGCACCAGCAGCTTTCCTGCTATCGATGTTCGTTGCACTTCCACGCTCTCACAGTGAATGGACACGTGGCGGGTCCTTCGTCTTCCTTGAGGCATCCTCGACATAACGGGATGTCGGTCAGTCCCATTGCGTGGAGGTGTTTATTCAGTGGTCAATGGAGCGTTTTAAGTGCCACAGCTTTGCGCAGATCGCTGCATGTGAGGCGTTTCGATATTGTTAGTAGGGCCTCTCTGGTTTCTTTGCATTTTGTTTCCGTTTTCCATAGTTCAGCATGCTGGGTTTCTGTTTGCAACCTGAATGTCAGAGGCCTTATGGGCAGCTTGATAACTTAGGGCTCATGCAGACGAACGGCACGTGCCAACTGCAAGCGTCGACGGATGGCGTCAACTGCCGTCAACGGCATTCGACGGCAGTCGTTAGCGCGTCGACGGCAGCCGTCAACGTGTAAGCGGCAGCTGTTGACGTTTGTCGACGCTTGCAGTTGTCGCGTGCCACGACCGCCATTTCATGTTAAGGCCCGCCTCTGTCTTATAATCCTCCATCAACCCAGACTTGGCCCCGTGGTGAAGTATGACCTAACCTTAAAAGACCCGTGCCCCAGCAGTGGGGACATACAAAGGGCGGATATCAAAAAAGGGCACGCCTGTATCCCAGAGGGGTGAGCAGATGCAGGGACTGCCAGTTGCTATTATACGATCCTGGTTAATTACTTTCACTTCATCGCCATTCATTAGTCGTTGCATGCCAGACGGTTTTGGGTACTTTTTATCCTGCCCTTTGCTATCACGTCCCCTATTCGATAAATTAGGAGTCGAAGTATATTTGCTTGGAGCGTTCCTTATCGGTCATTCCACTCACATTCGCCATTCCACCCACATTATATTTATTCTTTCTTACTTCATAATAATTATTGTTCTTAAAATATACAGCATATGATATACATCCCACTGTAGAGCACAGGTCTTCTTTCAGAAAGAATATAGGCTTGATCACCACGCGTGCCCACCTCAGATATGCGAACAGCGAGTTAGTCAAGTTTCTTTACGATGTTATCTATCATTCACAGTAAGCGAGTGGTATTTCTACTTTAACTTCACAAATGTGCCTGAGTTACAAACCATTACTATAATAATACTGGTTTCAACAAAAAATTATGAGTTATCTTCTACATTATGGGATTCGATCGTGAGTTCACTTATAGGAGAGTAACTTTTGATTTTGACAGATGTAATCGAACTCATGTGCGAGTTCATGATCGAAGTGAGCTGCGAATCGAACCTTCAGAATACCATTTTCATTGACATTTGTAGTTCTCTTCACCGCCGTAGCGCCAGTGTAGAATTAAGTCTTGATTTAAAAGCAAACTATTCGTTTGTGTGTGTGTGAAGTGTGACCAGATGCTGGCAGGAAAATATTGCCAAAGTTTGGAAAAACTGGGTCTAACCATGACGGAGTAAAAATATGAAAAAAATACCTTCTATGCGTAAGTACGTTCATATAACACTTTCTATTTAACATGACATCGAGTGCAAATTACTGTGATTTCATGTTAAATAGAAAGTGATTTTATCTGTAAATAGAAAAAAAAATAAAGAAACGGTAAAGTCTACTTGAAAACACACTCAGTGTTTGCGTGCTTACTACCCAAATTATGTAGATGTCATATTTAAACGCTCCGAAACGCTAAAATATAAAAAGAAACAAAAGAGCCAAGAAACGTAATTTTTAAGATTTCTGTTTTTGATTTACTTATGGCGAAAGCATGTAACAAATTAATAATACAGTTCGGCTATGTGCGAAATTCCCCACTAAATAGTTTACTGAAATAAAAAAAACGCAGAATAGATTAATACGTCCCTCTTTGTATTCGAGTCTGACTCTCGCTTTGCTAGATTTTATCTATATTATCTGCCGTGTGTTTTTTTTATTATTATATTATAGAACTATATAACATATTGTAAGAAGGCGAACATAGAGAAGCTGTTAATAGTGACTTATACAATGTTCTCTTTACAGTTCCATCGACGATTTGAAATTGTAATACAGGCTTCAACCATGAAGTTAATTGCGTATATTGTTATATGAATGATTCGTAAATGAGTCAGTCAACTTGTTTAATGAATCATTTACAAAACAAAAAGGAGTAAGACGTCATGATTGTGTAACATCAAAGAGTGGACCGTCGTTAAAACCGCGGAAGAGCTATTCAGAATTGCACGGAACAGAGAACGCTGTAAAGAGCTGACTACTAACCTTAAGTAATGGAGAAGCACTTTAAGAAGAAGAAGAAAATCCACGGCAGCTAAACCCGGTCACCAAATACTTGCTAATGTATGTTAATATGACGCACATATAAAGCGTCTAATAAACAATGTTACTAACGGTGTGATATTAGTAGCTTGTCGATCACACGCAAAATACTAAAGATAATATGCTTTTGGATTTTTCCAAAGCCGTCGAAACTGTCTCTGTTCCCATTCTGCTGGATAAACAAGAAACCATTGGAATCGGAGAGTTGCCCTTTCAAGGCAATATAAATGAGCGACAAGTTAGGGTTGGTGACTACACGTATGATATAGGCGTATGGCGTGCTCCCCAGACTTCCGTGTCATGTCTTGAAAGAGCTTACAGAGCTGTGATAAAAGTAATACTTAGTAGTTCAGCCAGATACTCGATTACACTTTTATATTGAGACTTGATTGATTTCCTCACAAAATTATTAAACAGAAACAACACATCTATGACCTACGTTTCCCTAGTACTTAAGAATTGACAGAGAATACCAAACGTTAGCCCATAGAACCAAACTTTCCCGGTGTCATTTTTATGTAGTAGGTTCATACACTTTTAATAAATAAAATAACGTAAAGCCCAAACAACAAAATAGTTCCTTCGTCTTAACTATTAAATAACGGAAAATCTACTAAAACCCATACAGTAAAACCTAGCCCACAAATAAAGTTATCGTACCTCATCTTTCTCTTCTCATTTGTTTCAATTTATTTTTCCTATACCTACAGACATACATAGCACGAACACACCCCGTTCACACAAACACAACACACATACGAAATTACCCCCCCCCCCCCCTCTTTCCCTCATACTTGCTACTTTACACACGTTTACTTACCGTCCATTACACTTCACCTATCGATTTTTTGCTAAGGTTAAAATAAGATAAGAATATTGTTAATTTTATTCATTTATAATTTCTAATTATGTACAACTTATTGTGTAACCTTATTTAATAAATGCATGTCCTAATTATACAGTGTATATTATTATTTGAAATCTAATGGTAGTTGGCGTTGACGTCTGAGATACAGTGTTTAACATTAGTTCAGATGTCATGGTTTTTTTTTTGTAATGTACGCACTAGTAGGCTCGATATTATTGTGTAAGGAATGTATTGCCTATATTTTTAAAGAATAAAAATTACTGAATTACTGAACTATATGTAAGCAAATAAATCAGTAATCGTGGCATTTTTATTTTACTCGTATGGTAACCCCACGAGAATTGCTTCTTATGCCAGCGACTTGGATACACTGTATACTGCCAATGATATAATCTTTTTTATACATTTCAATAGATTTAGGCTAGTAAATACTTAGACTGTACAATTTTAGACAGCGCAACATGTTTGTAAGATTTTTATATAGCATCGTTTTGCCAAAACATGCGAAACAAATTATAGCCTACGACTTCGACTGAAATAATATTAGTGTCAACCCCTATGCAAGGAATGTCATATTTTCGGGTTCTGAAGGTCAAATTAAGGTGACTCATAAGTGAGTGTGAGGTGAACGACGAGGTGACCGACGAAGTGACCGACGAAGTGACCATCGAAGTGATCAACGAACTTACTGAATCGACATGCAGCACTGCAATCTTTAACGGTACCAATAAGTACTCAGTACTAAGTACTCAGAAGTACAAGAATAAACTGTCATCGTTTCCAATTACTTGGGACGAATGGTGCTAGAATGCGGTCCCTTATTTGTTGTCCGACGTATTAATTTTTTATTTACTTTTGTAACACGTAGAGAATCATTAAAATGCTGATACGAGATTTATTAAGCCATGAAAGATGCCTTATGGTCAGCTTGATAACTTCTGACAGTAAGGCCCGCCACACCAACTCGGACTTGGCCCCCGTAGTGGAGTATGGCTTAGACACCCGTGCCCCAACAATGGGGGCATACAAGATTTGATATCGATCGATCGACGAAAATGAGGTTTACTTTAGTAAAGTAAATACTGTGATAATAACTAAAATCAATGATTTTCATGACAATCTTGTAACATTTGCACTATTCTGACGGCCTCGGTGACGTAGCGGTTTGGCACGCTTACTGTAAAATCGAAGGTCTCAGGTGGTTCGGTCCCCGGCCGGGTCAAACGAGGAAACGAACTTTTCTAGTTTGTCTTGGGTCTTGGATATTACCTATTTGTTTATTGTATTAAATCTATCGTCGAGTTAGCACCTGTAACACAAGTCATTTAGTTGTACTTGGTATAGGGCTAACGAGATCTGTGTAATATGTCCATAAATATTTATTTATTTTATTTTATTAGAATTAGTTTATTCACAGCTGTGTTTAGAGTTCCGTACCTCCGAACGAAAATCTGAACCCTTGTAGGATCTTTTGGTTGTCCGTCCGTCTGTCAAGATCATTTATTTATCCTTTAAGCGCCTTCAACGCATATCGAGTTTAAATTAAAACCATATACTACAGTCCCTTGAAGTTGTGAAAAGTTCAAACTTCTGAAGTAACGCAAAAAAAGGTAGGGGCGTTTATGGCCCAAAATTCGGTTCAATATATTTAAAATCAAAATTCATTAGTATTATGAAATTTGATCGAAGAAACATCGTGTTATTGGTACTTAGGTACTACAAACACAGGAAAAAAAATTAAAACTATATATTTGTATTTAATCACAAAAACCTTTGTCAAAATGCGGGATAAGCTTGGAAAAAAACTGCTGGACTCGATTCTCGATGATTGCTAATCTCTACAAGTAATATTGCTAAACGACTTTAATTTCTCAAAGACGTAATTCAGGTCTCATGGGCGCAGAACGGAATAGGACGTAAAATTCTTCGGACTTTAGTTAAATTAACAAATAATTGAAACATATTTTGCACTTACTTGTCCACCGCAAACTGAACCCGACTGCGTAATTTTTTTTTCAAATTATTACTAAATTATTACTAAATTATTATTTTTATTATTATAATAATACTTATTTTGGTAGGTTCTGTGTATTTTCTACGGCCCAGTCTATTGTTTCTGGAAACGGAAGGTAACCGAAACGAATTGCGTCGTCGTTGTGTTTTTCAAATGAGTATATTGTGACCATGTTACAATACGAACATACAAAAGTTGACTTTCGTTAATACTACTTTCAGTTTCTTAGGTTGAGAATGATTTATTACTTTTCGAAACTATTCTATTCTTGTGACTGTTACTGATTTGGGATGTAAGAGGCAACGGGGTGATATATTTATGAAAAGGGACAGTGCTCTATTGAACCGGACCGTTCATAATTGCTCCAATTGCCCGTTAAAGTGAAAACTTCAATAGTACATTGTAAATAGTTGAAAACAGTACGAGTTATTTCGTTTCAAATTTTTTTACCGTCCGATACCGTAAAGACTCGCTTTCTTTGTAGCGACTTCCTGTTATTTCTGTCTTTGGAAAGTCCAAAATATCTAAACACAAGGAAAATTCTGAGATCAGTGGAAACACTCAAAAATTAGATTTAAAATCCACCAAGATGATATAAAATAACTTGAAGCGTTTTACCGGGGTGCGCTTAAATATCACTGTTGGCAACATTGGTTATTGTATTGTGCGACCCAAATTTTGCTCGAGAGGTCCTCTTTTTATACTCTAAGGAATCAAAGCTACAAAATAATACATCCTTCATGGAGCATTGTATACGCTTCTATAACTAAATCCCTGAAGATATATTAAGCTTGCCTGAAACGTGGTTCAAAAAATATGTTAAGCACACTTTGTGCCAAAAGGGCTACTATAACATACACGATTATTTAGATGACAATAATGTATGGAATTAAAGCCAGTAAATACAATGCATGAGTGCTATGTTTTATAATAATTATGTAACCTATGTTAATTAAGGACTTGAAAAGACTAAGTTTGGAGTTTTTTTTGTCTATTTGGTCTCCACAATGATCTAGATTTTGAAATGGACACCTAGATTGAATTGTAACGTTCATTAAGCCGCAGTTTCTGCGCTACTTTGCATATAACCTTTTCATTTAATTTAATTTCAAAAAGGGTGAGATTTACCAGTGGTTTCATTTGCGTGATGTGCGCACATAGAAATAAAATGAGACAGACATAATTATATCAGACAGAGACATCATTTACAGATTGAATGTATAGATAAGACGTTACATAACATGAGTAAATGTACAAGGGCGTGCTTAATGGAAGAAACATTCTCTCGAGAATATTTAAATAAATGGATGAGATCTTGCGAAAAGACTCTTCTCCTTGCGTTGGTTCTGGGGCAGCATGACGTAGGTTGTATTGGTTGTATTGTATTTCTTTATTTCGGATAAATATCCATAGGTTGTTAGTTAATGACACTCAGATGAACTCGTTGGATTTACAAGCAAACTGTTAAATACAAGCATTTTGATATTTCGGACTTCAAATGGAATTACCCGATAGAGTGTAGTTCTATAGTCCATTTTATTAGGTACTTAAAAAAATGTAAACAATCTTTTTCCTTTTTTTATCGATATACACACTTTTTAAATCAAAATCTTTACACTTTACTTAAAGAAATTACTTAAAATTTCAGATTAAATTGGAAAACTACTATCACTATTTTCATTTAAAAAGATTGTCATTGTCGTCGTCGTCGTCAAGCTATACTAGTCCACTGCTGGACATAGCCCTCCCCTAAAGAGCGCCACGTTGTGCTATCATAGGAGGTAATGCCCATAATCCCCACGCTGGGCATGCGGGTTGGGGATCGCAGTTCGGTGAATTGTTCTGCAGGGGGCGCTGCGGTTTGTGATTGAAGATTGTATTTCGATAAAAAGATTAGCAAAATTGTTAACATTTATTTAAGCACCTAAACATATGGACTATAGAACAGTTTTTCAAGTATGAATGATGCGTTTGCAAGGGCGAGTGTAACCGGCAAGCAGGAACCGCTGTCGACGGTATAGGAAAAAGAAGATAATAAATATATTATCTACTAATAAATGATGAATGTTAACATGAACAAAATGTAACTTCTATTTATATGGAGCTCGAAGAGTAGTAAGTACTCGTTCGTTCCACTCGTCAAACATTTCATCGTTGGTCTCAAACTCTCGACAGTCAACACGTTCCATAAAATATAGCTGCTGGTTTTGGTGACCCACGCTTAGAATTTACAAGTATGAGGCTGTAGGTTTCCAGCAGTGTCTCTTAGCGATGACGTGGTTTGGGTAGGCAGTGAGTTAAGTTGGCCAAAGTGAAATGACCGCAGGGGCCTGGTTATTTCGGAGGTTGCGTCATCCGATACATTCTCCGTGCCGGGCTCGAATTTAAACTGGTGCCGGCCGAATGGTATTGAAAAGTTAAATTTTGATGTGTTTTAGGGTTCCTTACTCGAAGGGTGCTAACGCGTTTCTTTTCATACTCGTAAGCCTATGTCGTATCAGCGAAGACCAAGATAATAAATGCCCGAGAAGAAAAGGAAGAAGACGGGGAAAAAATCCAGCATTTTGATTACACGGTATTATCACGATATTTGAATGACATTCATATATACATACATATAACCTCACGCCAGTATCCCAGGGGGCTAGGCAGGGACCAGGGACTGCCACTTGCCACGATCCTGACAGATCACCTTCGCTTCATCAACGTTCGTAAGTCGTTGCATGCACGCACGCCGGTTCGGGGTACTTTTTATTTTTCCCTTTGCTAATACATCCCCTATCTGGTCGATGTATGTCCGCCTGGGACGACCCTTACCAACCCTTCCACTCACATTCACAATATTTGTTTCGTCAATCTTTCTTCCTTCGTCCTCTCCACATGTCCAAATCAACGCAACATTACTTTCTCAATTCTAGTCATTACATCCTCTTTCAGTCCACAACGTTCTCTGATCAGACTATTGCGTATCCTGTCATTCAAAGTAACATTACACATACTTTTCAAGGACCTCATTTCTACTGCATTAATTCTACTTCTTTTGCCACACCCAAGTCTCGCTACCATACATAAGTGTTGGGACCAGCACGCCACTATGAATAGCCAATCTAGCTCTTTTGGAGATGTTTCGGCTGCACACAATGGAGTGCAAGGCACAAAATTTCCCGCTTTTACTCTTCTTTCTATATCACCTTCACACTTTTCATCCCTCGTAAACAGGCTCCCCAAATATACAAATTCTTTTACTTGTTCCACTCTTTCGCCTCTAATCGTTATCTTGCACTCAGTCATTTCATCATCTTTTTCAAAGACCAGTACTTTCATCTTACTCACATTTATGTTCATACCTTTCCTTTTAAATGCCTCATCCATTACCGTGACTTGTGTCTGCAGTTCTTCGACCGACGATGCGAACAAAACTTGATCATCGGCGTATAACATTTCACAAGTAGCTCACCCATCCTTATCCCACAGTCATTCTCTTTCAGATCAGTCAGGCAACTATCCATGAATAAATTGAACAACCACGGGGATGCGACACAACCCTGTCTCACACCCTTGCGGATGCTAAACCAGCCAGTATACGCCCCATTTATTCTAACGCAAGCACTGGAGTCTTGATAGAGAGACTTCAGAGCTCGCAGCAAGATGCTGTCCACCCCATACACAGACCGAGCCGACCACAAGTCATTCCTCACAACTCTATCATAAGCCTTCTCCAGGTCTACGAACGATATTTGAATGAATGTGAAATATTTGCATTTATTTTGACAGGAACTTTTAATTTTGTGATTGTAATGTTATTTAATTTTGTAATGGGAATAAAACTAAATATGTCTGTCTTGAACAGGTGGTACGGAATTCTCGGAGCGCTAGTTCGATCTGCGCATAGCCGTTTCTTTAACTCTGCAGTTTATTTTAGATTTACTTGTATCCAATGGGGATCTTGCGTCTATCTTAGATTAGAGAGACATGATTTTCATAGAATAGAAGCCACATTAAAGCCTTGGGAGAAGTTGCAAAATAAAAACAATACATTTTTCGGTGCCTTTCTAGAATCACAAAAATTAATTTGACAAGGCTTACGTCACGTGCCCATCGCGGATTGACAATTTAAAGCGCTGGGGTAGTTAAACACCTCAGACACTCAGGTATACTCACGATGGTTTTCTTTGCACTTAGTGAGTAGTATTGCTACTATAACTTCATAAATATAGGTAATAATTTGGAAAACAATGTCATCGGTACATGCCGAGATTCGAGCACACAACCATCCGATTGATAAGCCGGTGATCTACCGCTCTTCTACCACCGCTTCTTACCTAAAAAGTACATAAATACATTTATATAAGACATACGTCTACTGAAACGATAAGATTTAGATTTGACATACGTCTAATGAAAGATTTCCAGAGTTTAAAAACCTATTTAGATTTCCAGAGTTACCACTAAGTCCATACTTCATTAGGGAAACCCTATTTATAGTGTGAACTTATCAAAATCCACTCTACAAATAGAGCCAAATAAACCATTGCCTCAACAACAACTTGCAAATAAGAAGTCCAGCGTTCGCAAATAAATACTTCCTCGAGAAGAATGAGATTTCAAACTGCGTTCCAAATTCAAAAACCGTGTTTTTTCCGATGATCGCGTTCAAGTTCAACAGCCAGCGTCAAGCGCCGCGAAGGATGGAGCCAACCAGAGTCGACCCACTTGTGGTTCCATGACCTCCGTGGAGCCTAGCACCAATGCGCCTTTCTCTTTCACACTCGATGGAAGACGCTCTCCGTCTTCGTCACTCCCGGAATATTTTCGCACAAACACAAGCGCGGAAAATGGCGCACAGAAACCGACGAGCTCGCACACCGTGTGACGATGAGGTTTTTTAAGGGTTAGATGTCCCGCTAGCCGTGTCTCTTCATGGGACAATAAAGCAGTTAGTTTCCCGATAAGCAGGGAATTAGATCCATTATTCAAACGATGGGGGAAGTTACGTGGCAGTTCCTTGAACTGCAAAAGGGAACGGCATAAATCGAGCAACAACCGAATACATACATAAACAGACATGATTTTCTACTTATTTTGGCGGAATGAAAACTGCGCATTTGAATTGCAAAACTCTCTATCGACAATGTCACTGACTTCTGCGAAAATTTTATTATCCTTCCGGTTCTGGGTCGGATCGTGTTATTTATTTGGTGCTTAGGGTCCATAAAACCGACCTACCTACTCAGAATTAAGTCAGCGAGTCGCGTTGACCGTGGCCATAAAGAGGGGCGATTAGTTAGTCAGACACGGCACGACAAAGAGAGCTCAAAACCTAACCGTATAAGGAAGGACAGGCTGAGACGAGCTAAATTTCAATTTCTAAAACCCGATTACAGTGCGATGACGCAACGCAGGCGAGGTCGTGGGGACACCGGGGCTCGAAAACGAAAGGCATTCGAAAACGAAGGGAGTGATCCCGTTATCCTGCGGGCTGCCCTGCCGAGATGGAAAGCTCCCATTAAACAGTTGCCGCGTGCGATGTGTTGTATAGAGTCAGTGGGCGCCGACCCAGCACCGTTATACAGCAGATACCGTCATAAGGCTATTGCCAATTCGTACCTTTGGAGGGTATGTAAAATGAAAAATTACGTGAGGACTAGTTAGTTAGATCTGAGATTTCTGCACTTAGGCTGACATTCAGAGACGAATCCCAAGTTCACGCTTAGAGCAGTCTTAACAAAGTAAACTAAAGTCATACTTAGTAAAGCGCCGAAATTGTCGTATTCACATTCGATCGGGAGCCGAAAGTCATCTAGGTATATTGTCTATTATTTTTTAGTGATGTAGTAAATACAATGCTTATCACAAACTCCAACCAAAACAATACGACAAAAAGGTAGGTAACCTCAAAGTGAAGAGAACCAAATGACAGATGACAATTCTAAGTTCAGGTAAAGTCACCGATATTATAATTCTCCTTACACTTTTATAAGTACCATTTTATACTCAACTTGATAAGATTCGATTCTGAATACGAAATATTTCTAAGTACGTGATTTTGACATTTCTGAGACCGGTCTTGGCTTAGTTTTCGTCTCTGAATGTCAGCCTTAGCCTCGTAATTCGGCCATTGTACGTAGCAAGGCCGTGAGATAACTCTAGCCAGCCAACCTACCTCGTTCCAGAAAACCAGCAATGCTCTTATGTCACTGCTGGCCTCCTGAAGGGATTCCAGCTTCCCACTTAGGGACCATCCATAAATTACGTAACATGTTTAGGGGAGGGAGGGGTCGACGAAGTGTGACATTGTGTGACAGGGGGGTGGGAGGGGGGTCCTAAACTTTGTGACGTCACATTTCCATATCTACGTGTTAAAACGCGAACTTTGCACTGTCAACGAAATACTCAAAACATTTGCAACTCTTGATATACTTACAACTAATTCCGGAACTTCTGTTTGGATTCAACAATTTCTAAACGTAAAATTGCAAAATATGTGACGTCACATTAGGGAGGGGGGAGTTTCACAAATGTGACCAGCTGTGACAAGGGCGGGGGAGGGGTCAAAAAATCACGAAATTCGTGTGACGTAATTTATGGATCGCCCCTTATGGCTGTCCATTGCTCTCACATTTAATAGTTTCGTAGGTGGTTGTTTTCTTTTGTTACGTAAAAGTTGCAACGGCCTGCCTACGTATCTAATCTACGGCCTATTTAATACTTCAGCGGTAACAACAAAAAAGAGGTTCTTTAAGTAAAATTTCTACAACTATAGGTAAGGTATGTTTCTATGATTTATATAATGTTTCCGCTAAAAGCCTGATAAATGTATTCACAGATTCATTCATTACCATTATGTGGATATGTAGGACGCCCTCCGACCAGGTGGGATGACGATCTGCGAAAAACTGCCGGCAGATGCTGGATGCGGCAAGCTGAAGACGGCGGTACGGCGCTCATTAGGGGAGGGCTATGTCCAGCAGTGGACATACGAGTAATATAGCCCGAAGAAGAAAATGTGGATATGTCATTAAACGCTTTTATTGCAATGACGAGACAATCAATTCTTTGTAGATCTCCAATTATATAAATTTGTTAGATACAAATGATTTCTTAACATGTAGTTTTTAGCGACACAATGTTGATTTACAAATAGATACTTTATCGCAGAAAACTAAAATTCAGAAAATAAACGATAAACGCTATGTTCCTCTGACATGACGGGAAGGTTTTTGATTTGCAGTCGAATGTGTGCTGTAATATAAACTCATTGAGCATAAATGCGATTTAACGCGACTTTAAGTCGCTACTCTTCCACAGGGAAGACTTATAGTGGAAGACTTATAGCGACTTGTTTATAGCTCAGCTGAAACGGATATTTTATTTTATAAATTATAATTCAGTAAGACCGCCATAAATCTAACTGAGGACTATTTTAGTAGAATCGTTTCTTTTATATAAAAACTAGTTGACCCCGCAAATGCCATTTTGCTATATTAATCTAAAAAGTCATAAAAATTACCGCTTCGGAGGAGTTCTATAACAAACACTCTGTGACACGAGATTTTTATTTAGTAGATAAGTCCGTTATTCTGCTTGGAATTAATGAGCATAATAAACAGGCTAGAACAGGGTGCTACATCATATTGACTAATAAAACTAAACTATGAACTGTCGTTTTATGAAACGCGATCTTTCGCGAAGCGTTCGGCAGGTAATTATCTGAACGTGACCACACACCAACTGTCATTTTTATTTCAAAAGTCCATAGTATAAATGTGTCTGCCTTCCTAACCCATCCTGTATACCATTCTAGACGTACTATCAGCTAGAGTTGCGGTGGATCAATTTCGAAACATTTTCGCTTGCAGATTGCACGTCTTTAGCTGGTCCCACCCCCTGTGCTTTGTTTAGTTTTTGTCGACCTCCAGAAACCATTTCGTATGAGTGAACACTGTTCAGATACACGGCGTTGCAGAGAAAAACAAACCTTAAGGCGATCCACCGCAAGCCTCTGATGGTAACTACAACGCCTTGAATAATTTCCTCGCGAACTGGACAGAAATCCCCAACTACCCAACATAGATAAAACAATAACCGCGAACAATGGAGAAGCGCCATCAGCGGTGGTATCAATGAGGCGCTTAGGTTCCCATTCACGCGCGCGGACGCAAGGGCACGGTCCGACGCGCTTGCGCACAATACAATAGCACCCGCCTGTGACTGTGGGACTGCACTGTGCGAAGCTTAATGATACGCCTAGTCAAACTACGAGGCATTTTTCGTACAAAAATTTGCTGTAAAATACATTCTTCGATCAATTATCGAAGGGCAAGATAAAAAGTATCCGTAACCGGCGTGCGTGCATGCAATGACTAATGAATGTTGGTGAAGCGATAGAGTTTTGTCAGGATCGTGACCAGTGGCAAACCCTGGTCTCTGCCTAACCCTCCAGTATACATGCTTGAGTGTATCTTTGTACGTAAATTTTTTCGCACTGACATTGATGGGCTAAATATTGTGACCTGCCCGTAACACTAATCTGTGAACGTCAACCGGATTTATCCGATCACAGAACACCTCATCAAAGTGTCTGAGATCATTATAAAAGTACCTACGAATCACTGCGTAAATACAGCAGTAGATTATTTATAAAACAATAAGTAATCTACGCGTCGAATTTATAACCGCCTCCTTTTTTTAAGTCGGTTAAAAATCTCGTATCGTGTTTTTAGATTTTTAGAAAAAAAATTGTACTTAATATAACTTAATCTCTGTTATATTATAGCTCCAGGAAATTAATATAAAATTGTTTGTTTTAAATTTTGGGTATTTTAAATAATATTGTGTTTAGATATGAAGTGTTTAAGTTTTGTTTTTGGGCAGTTAAGCTTAGAACCATAAACTTTTAATTTTATATAGTTTTCTGATTGTCCCCCAGGGAAATTATTCAGTGATGTTGAGTTTTGAAAAGTAAATTGTACAGAAAACCTTCCTACGCTTGAAACATGATCCATACTTACACTCTGATCAGTTATGACGTTTTACATCAGGCAGGTAAAGATTGTTCAAATGTAAATGAATCAGATTAGTTGGTGTATTTCTTCTGTAAGGAAAGAAGCTGTCATAGCTGTTATGCAATATTAAGGAGCTGTGGACATGGAACAAACCAAAAATGAGTTTTTTGACTGAAGAAAAAATGTTTTAATATGGTCGGAGAGGCCTTACTAGAAGACAAGTAAAAGTTGTTAAGTTTTTCTTCTACAACTATAACTTTTTCACACTTTCCACCTATTAAACAATCGTTCTAGTCACGTTGTATAAAAACCTATGACTTTAATAAAAAAAAATAGGCAAGATAGAAAATACAAATTTTTTTTTTTATTTAAAAAAAAAACACGATCTTCCCTTTTGGCCTCTATGGTATGAAAGCAGTGTCGCCTCAATCTAAGTTTGACGCAACGCCTTGCAGAACGACGCAACCGATGGAGGTCTCTCCATCATGGTGTTTAACTCCAAGAACATGGTGACGTCTCCCTACCGAATCCAAGCCCGCTCCGCGTTCTCGTCGGCCATCCGATCCACACCATTCTTTCGCGCGCCGGTCGCGCTGTCCTAGTTCGCGCTAACGGTACCAGCGAGTCCTCCACCAAAACACAAACACGCACACACACGACCGCGAATATTTCCGCCAATTAGCCCGCTGGAGCCTCTGCGGGGGCGACAACCTTCACAGTTGACGGTTTGGAGGTTTTTTAACCCGACTTATGAGGTTATTTTCCGCGAATTGGGTTATGCCGCGCAGTTGGTTGTTGGTTAGTTTGATGTGATTTTAGTACCCACTTGCTAAGTCTCGGCGACTTAGTACCTAAGGCTTTTGTGACTCGCAGCGACCTCACAGTGATCCTGCACCTATTTTCCCTTGGATTGGAAGACGACAGTTATATTTTTTAAACCACTACCTACAGCAGTCATCATCAGATACTTTAGTTACTTATTTCCTACTTAGTTTGAGACCATAATTTAGGTACTGGTGGTAAATAAATGCTTTTTACATCTCTCATGTTCGGTAAGTAGGTTCAAGGTGACTAATTAGCGCACTATGGTAATAATGTAGCTAGAAAAGCCCGTAATTCGATGTACGCAAACTTTCTTTCAAAAAGTTTGCGTACATCTAACCATCATACTGGCAATAGACATCATGCATTCAGCCAAATGCATGCAAGGACCAAAGAGGTCGCCTTGCTATTCAGCCTTGTCTTCGTGTGAGTATAATAGTCATCAATTTTAAATATCGAAAGGCCAAGCTAAATTACGTATTTAAAAAAAAATAAAAAGTTCTTTACTTGATTCTTTTTAATGAAAAAAGGCGGGAATAGAAAACTTTTACTTTAAATATTGTTTGTTAAATGTTGTATTCTTGTGATGCCGGTTTTTTTCTACTTTCCTCACAATCGAGATGTAAAGCAGTATAGTTAGCTCGGGTGTAAGCACTACGAACTATAGCTATAACTATCTCGGGCTGCAATTGATGCCTTACACTAATCTACTATTCATTTAAATTTTCTCTTTCCAAGCCTCCACCAATCCGGCCTTGGCCCTCGTGGTGGAGTATGGCCTATACATTCCTCAGGGAAGAGACCCGTGCCCCTCGGTGGGGACATAATGGGTTGATGATGATGATCATGAATTTTCATTTTCAGTTTTTTTATACACTTTGGAAAGCTTAGGATGGACAGGACAACCTAACAAGATTGACAATAAAGTTACAGAATACGGGGGCTGATATCGATGGAGGGTATTTTGACTGCCTTGTTGGTGAGATTACCATGCCGCAAGTCGTAGGTACGATTTCCACTAGGGCCGCCGTGTTTTGTACAAGGCCTTAGTCAGGGTGTATATCCATGGTATTAATGACTCGCGATGCCCATTAATAATAATAATATTTTATTTTATCAATACACTTGCTATATTATCCTTATACACATATTTCACAAATATAACTTACGTACAAATTAAGTCTGTAGGATTGTAACGTCGGTGTCTGTACTAGTATAAAATACTGTATGACAGACACCAGCGTCTTCCACCCACTAGATGAAGCTGCTTAAATTACGTATATTCCAAATAGATTTATTAAATAATATAATTGTTGTGTCTACGTTATAACAAAAGTAATAACTATATTCATAGCGCGACCCGTTTAATATACGTATGTAACTATGTATTTCCATGTTATGACGGTTTCTTGGTTACCGTAGCATAGGGTATCCCGGTTTGGGACCAGGATAAGTGATTGTGACGTGCGGAAATTATAATTTACACGTACCAATGGACCCCTCGGAAATCGAACCCACGACAACTGCTTTGGTCCGCTACCCCAATGACACAGTAAAAAATGATAGAACTCTGGTTGGAGCGTTAGAACCTGAACGAAACGTCAAAAACGTTTTTTAAATATCGATTTTAATACACTTTTTGACATGATTTATACAGCGCCCAGCGGCATTTTCATTCGCAATAGATGAGTGAAAGGACCACTCGGACGCTGCAGTGCCTGGGCCATGGTTTTTAGATGGTGCAGGCATGCCCAGCGCTTATGCCATTCTGAAAGCTTAGTCACAATATCACTTGTGACTACAAATTTGCTTATGTACGTAGCTTTGAAATTAAACAAAGTCATGATCGCACTGGGGATCGAAAAAGGGTGTCTCGCTTGCGCGTCCATGATTCTAACCACTGTGCTACCACCACCGCTTAAACTGATCGTCATCGATTTTCAAGATATCATGCAGTATAAAAAACTAACTAAAAATGTTTACTTTTGCTCGTAAGGCCCAACCTTGAAAATAACAATTGTTTTTGTGATCACTTGAGGACATTGGGCCTTAGAAGGTTAATGGGAAAACTAAATGCCCCAAGTTTCGAAAATCCTCTAACATTTTTTGTGGACAACAAATAACACCAAAATTTATGATTTATTCTGTATTGTTCAGAAGAAATACATGTCTATCTATAATATAAAAATGAATCGGTGAATGTGTTGGTAAGCGCAAATCTCAAGAGCAGCTGAACTGATTTGGCTAATTCTTTTTTTTAAATATTCCTTGAAGTACGAGGATGGTTCTTACAGAGAGAAAAATAAAAAAAAAATTATCGACTGTTAGGCGGTACGAAGTTCGCTGGGTCAGCTAGTTAGGAATAAATATGTATTGCAGTTCTTTTGGTTACATGACAACGGATTGCGAAAAGCGCCTAGTGAATATAACATGGCAAACTATATTGCTATTTGTCGAAGACTATTGTTATTTTATCAGGCGTTTCAGATCAAACTCCATTGCCCCAATATTACACATACGCGCACCAAATTCTAAACGATTTGTAGTTCGTCAAATTCCATCGTCTGTTAAATACTTATTATTACTATTGCAAAAGTCAGATTAAGACAGGACTTGGTGAGCAAGTCAGAGGCCTAATACAAGAACCACATCCCGAAGGAATCCTGACTAATGTTTGCGATAGCAATAAATGATATATTGATATCCCTTTTTATTTATTAGCGACCATAATGGTATAATGCAATGATGCTACACATGCTTAGTTATAATAATAATAATAATATTGGCCTTTTTGCATCTACTTAATGAGATGATTTATACAGCGTCCAGTGGTATCTTCACTCACACTAGATGGGTGAAGAGACCACTCCGACGCTGTAGTTATACATTTCACATTATGGGCCCTGGACAGGTCATTGCTAAGATAAGCTTATTTATATAGCTTAAGATAACTTCCGATTTTATTCTCACAAACATAATGTACTTTTAAATTACTAAACATTGCTATGAAACATTAAACATTACTACGATATGGGTTTGACGTTTAGAATTGTTTAGGATTTGGTGCGCGTAATATACATATATAGGAAGGAGCACAGGTCTGTCTGAGGACATCCCATAATATACTTGTAGGTAATTATATCTTGGTACTTACTACTATGAAGGTCAGTGAATATCCATCGGAATAATGAAAATAAAGAAAGTGCCATCTATATTGTTCGTTGGAAACTAAAACAAATGCTGGTGTGTATCAGAAAGAAGTGTTGGCTGGCTGGCACACCTCTATCACCTCTGATTTATTTTTCGTAGTTTACTTATTAAACCATAGATGGCGCAATTTTACAATGTTGCAAGTTTTCTATCATTACCTATCAGAGCCAGCTGAGAAACCTGTACCAATATAAGAATACCTATAATTGACCAAGTAGAGGAAAACCCGTTATTATTTTATAATGGAGAATACCTTTTTAGTGGCTATATTTGGTTAAAGTGGTATATCTACTCTGCCTTACTAACATTTTAATCCTTTAATTTAGGTATTTCTCTTCCAATTTGCATTCAATATAGGTATGTACTTTGGTCACGTAGCTGGAAAACTAATTATTTCTACACATTTTAACATAAGAACATAATATTATGTCGCAGACAGCGAAAGGGCAATACACGGGAATTAAAATACCTACATTGTTCTGTTTTTTCCAGAAACGGGTAACGACGCAAAAGCATAAAATTTTGCAATATGTACAGTCGGCAACAGGTCAACCTTGACATTTTTGTTGTAAAGTCGTCCCTATCGTAACTGATTAGAGTATGTAACAGTTGATGTGCTGTCGATGGTTCATCAACCTTTACATGCGTACATCACTATCGGTTACGTTAAGAACAACTTTCCAACAAATACCTATGTAAGGTTGACCTGCCTTTGACTGTACCTGTGTATAAGCATGGCTGACAGTGTCACCCACTGGTTTTCCTCGGCTGTAGGTATGAACCCTGCGCCCTTTTATGTATTATTAATCTATACAAATGACTAAATAGTTGTAACCAATACATTGATTCGATTGGAGTTTATTGAAGTGATAGCGCAACTTGTTCTTTTTTTTTATTAAAACCTATTTGACAAAATGGACAATCAATAGCTTCCAAAATGTTCGGGACTGTAGCAAACTGCCATTTATAGGTACTTATTTTTCGCTGCGTGCGACGATCACCAGATCGATCTCGCAGACCTGGTAGCACGGAGTACTGACCTTCTTGGTCGCCACGAAGATCATTTTGGCATTCGGCGAGGACTTCTCATTGACGTCATCGTACACGAACCCCAAATTGAAGGAGAGGCCCGGCGGGATGCGCTTGCAACGCGACAGAGAGAGGTTTATGAACTTGAGCTGTTCCATGTCGGGGAGGATCTTGTAGAGTTTAATGTAAACAGGCTCTAAGGTGAGGTTGGAGAACTTGATGTGCTGCGTGGTTGGGCTGCCGCGCTTGTACTCGATACGGTACGGGTTGGGATGGCTGACCAGTTTGCTTTCACACATGTAGGAAGCTGTCCTACGCAGCGGACTGGAAAAGTACTTTGAGATTTCCACAAAGCGCTCTACCTCAGATTTGAATATTTCACTCGGTTCGCTCGACTCGTCCATACCCTGGAAACTGCCGTCTGGCATGTCTACCTCTGACAGCTGCTTTTTACGAGATTCTAGCATCAGGTCGACTGCGGTGTGTGCCTTCTCCTCTGGAATAGCCTGGTTCTCAAGACTCATTCTGGGGTCGATGCATTGTCTGCCCTGCCTCCCGATGGGAGGGCTGTTCGCGCCACTGCATGGCTGGCTTCGGTTGTGAGGCTTTAGATTTATCATGATCTTTTGTCTCTTTCATAGACTTGTTATTTTAAATTGTAATCGTATTTAAACCACTATTTACATAAAATTTTTACTTTGATTCTAAACTTCATTGACTACATCGTCAATGATAGGTTAGGATATTTTTATAGTTATGTCATTATTAATGACATGTACATCAATAAGTTTATGGTTTATAGGATTTTTATTTTTTTGGACTCTATCTACGGCTCAAATAGTTACGAGGTACGTACCTCGTTTATCGAATTCAGGTTAGACATAGATATATTGTTTAATTCGTTTGTTTCCTATTAATCTTTTTTCTATAGTTCACGAAATAATTTATTTTTAATATTGTAACTTTTTGACAATATTATTTTCGTATTGGTAATTGCTGTTTAACCAAATCCAAAAACAAGATTTGACGTGGGTCACATAAGAAAGACGTGGGACGAGGGCGCGGCATAGAAAGAAAAGGCCGTGTCCCTTGAATTCACTTTCATACAAACCACCATACAAACATACTGAAGCAATGAGACACAGATAAGACGGGGGCAAGTGTATGCGAACTCTACACAATGCATCGCGTCTTCTTGTGTGCCCCACGCCTTAATGTTGTAAATCGGTGTCAAGACGCTTATGCAGAGATCGTCTATGTATGTATCAGAGGAAACGAAACGTCTGGCCGTGTGTCCAAGGTAGAAATCAAGACGAAAAAAATGGTAAAATATTATATTAGGTATATACTAATGTTGTGCGGTAAAAATCACGACGATATTGCTAGAGTGTGGGTAAAACGAATATCCGAATTTCCAATTTCATTTCAATATTCAACAGAAACTAAAGGGTTCAGCAAACTCAAACAGGATTTTGTAACTCTTCTGGCAACATTATGAAAAGTTCAACAACTTTGTAATATAAAAGCAGCGAAGTGCAAAAACCGAAGTGTCTTTAATATGACGTCACGCAGGTGACGTCATATTAAACTAAGGACATGTTTACGAGTATTATTGATATGAAGCTATTTGGACCTAATTTAAAAATAAAACTGCTAACAAACTTTATTCCCGCCCTGGAAATGGTTTTTAGAATCTTAGTTTTCTTGATTAAACACCGTTAAAACTATCCCGATTTAACGTTTTACTTAAATGTTAAGTCATCATCATGATACATACATAGGGGTAGTCAAGTAGACCAAGGCACCAAACTGTATTTTTACCTTTAATATAGTATAGTATTTATTTTTCTCTGTGATTAGACTAATACTCGTACCTAATTTAACTCCTCGTACCTAGTTTAAACTGGATAATTTCTTGGTTTCTCGTATATTTTCTAACAATTTGTTAATGTACAGAAGAAATAGAAACAAAAATAGTATTACACAATAATCACTAGTAATTATACTACAAGACAATAATACAATTTTGAGCATTTAGCTGTATGTTGTTTTTTTTCGTATTGTCCTATTAACAGATTGTTAGCGTAGGAGAAACAGCGGGTTACTAGCCCTACACTGTAACTATGTGACAAGTCACATAGTTTTTATGTGACTTTTATTTTACTTTTATTTGTGACTTTTACGTTACTTTTATTTGGGGAAGTGGCATCCTATTCCAAGGAATAGGATGGAACTTCCCCAAATAAAAGTTGAAATAACTCCGATTAACGGACCAAACCAGTTATAGTTCTTTACGTCAATGGTGTATGACGCAAAAACAACAAACCGGCTTAGTGCGAGTTGGCCATGCGCGCCGAGGGTTGCGTACCAACTCACTATATGAATAGTATTTAATATAAGAAATAATATGTAAGCTAAACTATAAGAAAGTATGTAAACTATGTAGTAAATCTGCTTGTCCGATTTTTTAATACAATTGTAGTTAGAATATACAACGAGTATCGACATCACGGCAAGTTTGATGGCTGTATGTATTACCGTTTTCACGATAACAGAAACAAACAAAAAATGACGAAAAACATTTTGTTGTTTTTCGACATTATTTATTCTATACTTTATTCTTTTTTTAATTTTATTAGGTTTCCGCCGTAATAACACATCACTATTCAGACACACAAACTGATGGACGGACAGACGGACAAACAGCGGACGCAGAGTCATAGAATCTCGGTCTGAAATAAAATATTATATTTCGTCCTGTTTCGCACCCTTCAGATAAGGAACCCTGAAAGTGGATATTAGAAAATTATTTAGAAGGGTGTAGAGACAGATACAAACTTACTATGGGAATGTATATTATGTAGAAGATCGACCCTCACGGTTTTGTTGCAAAGTCACCCTTAGCGCAACTGAGCAGACGGCACATAAGTATGTAATGGTCGACGTGCTATCGAGTGTACAGAGTACCTAGATGTACACTTTCGCAGTACTAGGAAGTTACCTGTTGATGAACAGCTTGTACATAATGAGTTCTATAATCACTACGATTATGCTTCACAAACATCAATTGGACATCACCAATCTATTAGCATGCAATATGTTGAAAACACGTGGACATGTCAGCAGTGCATTACACTTTGTAGAATCTGGGGGGCGAGTCTCTTAAAAGCATAGATTTTAGAGTCATATTAGCACGGCAATCGTTATTTCATTGACACTATTGAAAGCTAATCTATCGCATTCTAATGAACCTATACAGCGTCACTTGGCCCCTCAAGCGGTACGGTATATTCGCGAGGCGCCTATTTAATTTGTACGGGTCATAACGTTAAAATGGCATTGTAAATAAGAGCTATTGGCGTACTAATATAATTCTATTGTTTTGTTTATAGATTATCTACCACTATGGTTGCATAATCACTTTGTGACCAACCCTTAATTAAAGATTAAAAAAATAGATTACCACTACCAGTAGAGGTATAACCTTTTCTTCTCTTTGACTACCAGCCAAGGACTCTTGTTAGCTAATTTAAAATTCCTCTAACTCTGTGGTGCCATAGAATACCATAATGTATTCGCAGAACCTATAAATATCGAACTGGATGTTAAGGTTAATACTGCGCTTAAATAAGTCAATTAATTTTCATTTATGATTCAATTATACTCGTATTATATTGTTGCATTAGTTGCAACTCAAGCTCTTATAAATACGTTCTGCACACAATTCTGGATTTCATACAGCGTATCGTCTTTCACGAGTGGGAGGGTTTTTGGTTGAGGTGAAAAAAAATCACCCTCTTTTGACCCCTGCCTGATTAATCACCTTAAATTGACTGACTGAAAAATCACCCCAGGCTGATTTAAGTTGTTGTTTTGTTTTTGTCATATTCAAGTAGGGTCCGGATACTGTGTATTAATTGCTACGCGTGCTGGCCACCAAAACCTAGGAAAACAATAAAAAAGTTAGATTACATACTAAACTATGAAAAAAAACAGGCAATTGAAACCAAATTTCGGCGGAAACGAAGTTTCATTGTAATAAACAAGCACTACGCTTGTTTAAGGTGTTTTAAACTTAGATTACTTGTTAAAATAAAAAATATATAATAACAATGTAAGCTTAAATAATTCCCGACACTACGTAATTGCATTTTTATAAAAAATATACAGTATGTCATTGATCTTCGATATCTCTGATAAGTCTGATTTTCCAGTAATGGTCTCATAGTAAAACTGTTCGTAATGATGAAGCATTATTACGGATTTTGGTTGCAATGGTGTTCGGAATGATGGATTTCGAAAACGGCGGCACGTAGCGCCCATTTACTAAGATCAGTAAGAGTATCAACTCAGTATTATTTTAAAAAACCTATTTGGCCCATTAGCTCAGTTCGAAAAAGCGCTGGCACAGGTAGCCAGTGGTCGCGGGTTCGAATCCCGGCATAGGTGGAATTTTTAGACTCTAAAATAGGTTTTTTAAAATTGTCCTTAGCACGGGTTAGTGCATTTAAAATAATATAATCAGTATTATTTTGTAATATCAAAAACTATGGAAATAACTTATTTTCCAAATAAATCTAACATGTCCAATCTCGTGTTACCCTAACCCTAACTAACGCTTAGTTATGAAACTCATCCGAAACGGTTTCACCGATTATTATTAGTGTTTTTTGGCGAATCAGAGATCTAAGAATAATTTGTCGGCTAATTAATACGTTTGCCTGGTCAGTTTTAGTCCTTTTATTAATTAAAAAGCATTGTGTACAGTGTGTGTGAAGAGCTCCATTCAGTAACACCAGCGGATAAATGAAGTCATATCTTTTTTACATATAATTTTTGTCTAAAATGATACAACAAACTATCAATCATTTTAATAGTGATTTTTAGGACCTATGACCAAGTACCTCAGATCACGCACCGGCAGTTTTTAGTGTTAATGCTATCTAGTTAGAGGATTTGTTGCCTTAGGTTCGTGAACCTAAGGCAACAAATCACACAACTTGCTAAAAATCACTATTATTGAAAGGCCATGATTGAGAATTTACTTTGTGGAAAAATCCGTAAAAAATTATAGCATTCCGCGTAATGTAGCGTAATCTCGTACATAAAAAATGGGAAAACAAAATAGTTTTTAGTCTGCAAAAGTCATAGAACTTAACTTTTTGGAGTGATGTGGTTGGAGCGGAAAAAAATTAAATGGTGTACATAAGTGTTAACTTAAAACAAGAAATAATAATGTTTAATGTGTATGATAAATTTTAACTCACAAAACGTAGTTTTACTGTGCTTTTACAGTACTTTTGTTATGTTGTGTGTCTTGTCTTTGGAATAAACCTTTTGTATTCTAAATATTATGCTTTAGGAATGTATTATTGGCAGAGCTATTATTAATGTCATCGGTATTACTTTGCTTCTACCACAGAGGAAAAGGATATACTAAGATTCTACTTAGCACATCCAATATGCTTTCACCTGTTCATTAGTGATTGAGTGACGAACATCTTCACACGGCGTTGAAAAACCAACTGACCGACCGACCGAGCTATTGACAGACTAATCATTATCATAATCAGCCGGTGTCAATCAACAGCTGGACCGAGGCCTC
Source organism: Yponomeuta sedellus (assembly GCA_934045075.1). Taxonomy (NCBI): domain Eukaryota; kingdom Metazoa; phylum Arthropoda; class Insecta; order Lepidoptera; family Yponomeutidae; genus Yponomeuta; species Yponomeuta sedellus. Next base: position 15,723,812 of record OW203722.1, on the reverse strand, counting down.
TCCCAAGACACGTCACTGAGTCCGATATTCGGCTCTTCCAGTCACTGGCCATCGCTTTGCGAATGTCGTCCTGGTCAAAGGGCGTCCTATACTACGTTTGCCGATACGCGGTCTCCGCTCCAGAACCAGTCTATTCTAACGGTTATCGGTTCTGCGGCAGACTCATCACCGCGCGGAAACTATCAAAACTAGACAGATACAATATCAACCCTGGTATGTCCCCACTGCTTGGGCACGGGTCTCTTCCTGCATCGCAGGATGGTTATAGGCCATACTCCACCACGGGGGCCAAGTCCGGGTTGATGGAGGGTTGTAAGACAGTGGCGGGTCTCACTATCAGAAGTTATCAAGCCGCCCATAAGGCCTGTGACATGGCTTAATGACTGCCATTACATGACAGCCAGCACGAACGGCTTAACCTGCCTTGCGAAGCACGAAAGGGTTCGGAAAATGCCACTAGCGGTAGTTTCGGGATGGTCACTCATTCTGCACTTGACCGCGCCTGTTGTTGCTTAACTCAAGTAATTGATTATATTTTGTTTTAGGATCCTACTATAAAAATTAAAACTACTTGTAACGTATTTCCTGTAACGTTAACTACTTGTAACGGATAGGCTAACTTAACTCAAGATGGTTAGATGCTAGGCAAGCCTACTCCACCTAAAAACAGTGTCGCAGGCACTTCAGCGTCCGAGTGGTTTCTTCACTCAGTGTCAGTTAAGGTGCCACTGGACCCTGCATAACTCGTCTCATTACGTAGATGCAAATGCCAAAGATTATAAGAATATTTTTCGGCAAGTTTACCGATGCGATAGCAGCGTTTTGTAATACTGGGATTTTATAGTACAATTTCACAACGTAAACAAGGTTTTCTTTAAATAATTAGCAGTGTTATGCAAACTTTCTATTGTTTGGATTTACAAATCACGGCCAGTGTTAGTGTACAAGACGAGGACTTTCGTGCGTCATGTGTTTAGAACAAAACACCCGTTTGCGTACTTAAATCAAAGTAAGACTAACCTAAACTCAATCGCGTGACCATTGAGCAACATTACACTGCATATTAATTAGTCGTAAGTCACCCATCATATTATTGGGTTTGAAGCAGCAGGTATGAATATGAATCACCCACTTAAAATCATACTGAAAAATGTATATACTTAGTCATTATACTTACCCGAAAATAAAGGATTTGAAGATTTCTTATCATTACGAGTAACTTTCATGATCGATGACTATCATTTGCTACGAAATAGATAATTTATTTCGAAATTTCAACCTGAAACGTTATTCTCCATATAGGAGAATAACGTTTTAGGTTTCAACTATATACTTTTTTGTATTTTTATATTTTGACAACCTCTGTGGCGTAGGGGTAGCGCGTCTGCCTACCAAGCAAGAAGTCCTGGCTTCGAATCCCGGCTGGGGACAAAAAAAGCCCAGGTCTTAGATGTTTACATGTTTATGATGTCGTTGTTTCTGGTTCCCACGACACAGGGTATTCTAGTGTGGGGCCAGAAGCAATGTATGCGCTTGTATGTAAATGTAAAAAAAGGTTATTGTTATAATTTTATGCTCCATATAGAAAGAATAACTATTACTAGGAAAAAATCTAAAATATAATGTTAATAAAGAAAAAAACAAATTCTTAATTTTGAGAGAGTGAAATATAATGATGAATGAAAGGGCGGATTTTACAGTACAAACAAGGAAGTCTAATAAACAAAGATATGAATCCAAGAACATTTAGGCTATGAAATGTAGTCTTATTCAAAGTAGCGCAGAAACTGCGCCTTAATGAACGTCACAAGTCAAACTAGGTGTCCATTTCAAAATGTAGATCATTTTGGAGAAAAAATGAACAAAATAACTCCGTAGACTTTCCTAGTACTTAGTTAACAAAGTTTACATAATTATTGTAAAACTTCATCCTTGCCTGCATCACACGTTGGAAGCGTCGAGAAACCATGCAGAGTTTATCTTGTTTGTGTTTTGTAGCGTGAAACTTTTAACGTTCTACGTCATCACGAGTGGAAAAGAATAACACACATGACGGCCGCAAAAAAACTGGATATGTCTGTAGGCTGTTGAGGACATTCCAAATAAAGATTGATAGTGTTATTTTTAAAGCAAGATTCCTCTAAAACACAGTGAAAAGACTCGTGTTTTAATAAATAATACCAAGAATTTCGTTGTTCTCTTTGAATGTCTCTTTAAATTGTCATTAATAACTCTAGTAGGTATAAGTGATTAATTTGCCTCATTTCGCTTGAAGACAAATAAATATTTTCTATTCTGTTCTATTCTATAGGTGTTTTTAAGCAATTGAGGCTCTTTCTATGAATCTCGAACTTTCCACTCTTCCAAAAGATAAATTAATGTTTATGACAGTTACATTTTGTTAATTAAAATTGTAGACGCATGGACGCGGTTTTGAAAACCCTTTGCGCGGTTACTAATGGCCACAAGAGTGCACTGATTTGTTTCTAAATAAATGTGTCGTTAGTTTTTTTACCACCAACCACACTAAAGACCGAGTGAGTCCCAAATTAAAACAAATTGATTGCTCTCTCAGCTCATTTGACGTCACAGACCACTTTTTTATACTGCACTTTGTACAGTCGACAGTCGGTCAACCCTTCCTTTTTTGTGTGAAGGGAGCCTTAAGGTAACTGATTAGAGTGCACGTATGTAAATGTTGATGCGCTGCCGATTGTACATACACCCACTTGTCTGGATTAAGATTGCACACCATGGAAAGATTTCGGGCAATATGAAGTCTTATTTTTTTTTTATCTGTGTGCTTGTTTAAAAATGCGTAAGTTTTCCTTATAAGTAAGAATCAATCATCATTTCTTGGAACAACTTTAGAACATCATGAAACAAGATTATCAAAATAACGTTTTGTAAATGGGGCTTACCACAAAACACTGCTACGTCAATACGAGTGGTACAACATAATATTCTAGGTAGAAAGATAGAATATTCTTTATTATACACAAATTACAGTAACAGAAATTATATAAAAATATAGTACAATTGGCAGCCTTACTACTAAAAGCAATTTCTTCCAGACAACCATATCCTATACATGAAATAAATCTGTTGAGAAATAAATTCTATACATTGGATATTTTTGAAATCAAATTAGTAGCTTAAGGCGCTTTGGGGTGCTAACTAGCGCTACCAATGGAATAAAAATCATAACTTGTCATAATCAGGTTTTTTTCTATTTAGAAACATCAAATCTTTATATCTGTGATCACTATTTTAAGAACCTGCATTCTAGAACCTGGATTTAGATCAGCAACGTAGGACTAAAGCTTTCCGATTTCCGGCGGTTTATAGCGGAAATCGGTTCAGTCCTAGGATGTTGGCAATACGTTCTAGCTGTTCTCTTTTAAAAATTGTTAACACAGTTATTAGGATTTTTTAAATAACGTTATGATTTTTATCCCATTGGTTTTTAGTTAGCACCCCAAAGCGCCTTAAACTAAAGAAAGAAAAAAATACCACAAAATGAAAAAAACGTTAATGTCTATCTAAGCGAACGCGCAAAATGCTAAAATTCTGTATAAAATTTAATAAAATATACCACGATTAGGTACAACGTAATTATAATACTAGATGAAAATAAAATTAAGCTTACATCAGCTCACGAGATCTATAAGCTGTAAGAAAATTACAACAAATACCTTCTTTAGCTGGTAAATTCCACCAGTCACTATGGCCCAACCAATAATAGATGATCTCTCTGTTAGAGAGTCAATCGATTGCTATGGAAACAAGTCAACAAACTACAGCGGGAAGAAAATATTTTTTTTTCTATGTGGATCTGATAGAATGTGCCTATGCCAGCCAGTGTAAAGCATTTGACGGACTTGGGATAAAGGTAGCGAAACGGAGCGTAGTGAACGTAAAATTATTTTACAAAAGAAAAAAGTAACGGAATTTGGAAAAAGGTTGATTCTCTCTATGTATGTCTGTTAATTGTTTTAACTAAACCTATTAATCAGCCCGTACTCATCCACTACTGGATACAGTTCTACTTCAAGGTACGCCACTTTCTTGTGTCCTCGTCCATCCTCATTCAGTTACTGGGAGCAATCTGCATCAGATCATGGATCCAGCGAGCTAGTAGGCGTCCAACGCTACGTTTGCCAGTACAAGGTTTTCACTCGAATTAAATGCGTTATGAAGCGCTCGTGGTCTAGTAGAACTGAGTGATTGTAATCAATCACTCGTGCAAAGCAACAACAGGCGCGGTCAGGTGCAGGATGGGTTACCGTCCCGTGACTACCGCTAGTCGCATTTTCTCGAGCGCTGACGTGCTTCGAACTGTACGCTAAGCCATTGGTGCCGGCTGTCGTGCAGTCGTTAAGCCATGTCTGAGGCCTTGTGGGCGGCTTTCAATCCTCCACCAACCCGGACTTACCCCCGTGGTGGAGTATGGAGTAACCTTCCTGCGATGCAGGAAGAGACCCGTGCCTCAGCTGAGCAATGGGGACATACAAGGGTTGATAGAGAAATGTGTTATAAGAAACAGCCAATATAATATCAATGGTAAAGGTTACCTACCTACTAAAATGTAATAAAGAACCCAGTTTAAAGTGAAATTAAAATTATATTTAACTTCCAATGAGTGATCTCAAATACAACTCATGCCTATGAATTAATTGTGTTTAACATCAATCATTGGATCACTCATAGATATCTTCATTAATGTATATTAATAAACAGTTAAAATTAATCGCAGATTCTCAGATTAATGAATATACATAATACAAGACAGACATTCACTCTATGAAATTGGCCAGGTGATGGCTCTGGCAAATCTAGCAAAACATTTTTATACTTTAAATATTTTGTCCATGAAAGTTATGTGACTGGCCTTCTCTCAGAGAGAGTACGGGCTTAATCACCAAGCGTGCCGATCGTCGGCATTGTTTGGCAATTACTATGTGTACACCTGAATATTATTAATTTGTTTTTTTTAGTCTATATATCATCATCTTCAGGCTATATTATCCACTGCTGGACATAGCCCTCCCCTAATGAGAGCCATAGCGCCCTGTCTTCAGCTTGCCGCATCTGCCTGCAGTTTTTCGCAGATCGTCATCCCACCTAGTCGAAGGGCATCTTACACTACGTTTGCCGAGTCGCGGTCTCCACTCAAGAACGCGTTTACTCCATCACTTGTCGGTTCTTCGCCAGATATGGCCCACTACCACTTCAGCTTGCTAATTCTCTGAGCTATTATCGATAACTAAGGTACTCTGTCGGATGTATTCGTTACGAATCCTGTCCTTCAGAACTCCGAGCATAACTCTCTCCATAGCTCGCTGAGCGACTTTGCTTTGCAAAGCACTGCAGTAGGACGCAATGCTTTCTTTCAGAGAGACAGTATGGGCTTAATTAAGTACGGGCTGTAAATGTAAGTAGGTGACACCAAAACAAGATAAATTGCCAATTACAGTACCAGAAAAATCCTCCTTCAAATGTCATCGTAAACTTACTGTTGTATTGCGTGTAAATAAGTCACTTAATTTCTCAATGCCAATAAATAATACGTTGTACCAGTTGTACTAATTTCCCCCGCTACGCGAGATCTTAAGGTGGTAGAACTGTAAGAGAACATCGGTTTCTCACTTTGTCGAACTGGACAACAAAGCTAGCTAAGTAAGTATATAGCCAAACATCGCCACGATCATTGCTCGTCATACTTATAATGTATTCTAATGTATGTATCAGACGGGGGAAAATGACATAATTGCTCAGCTAGGCAAAAAAAATAATTTTCTTTTATAACGCGTCTTTAGAAAAATGAACAAGTTGGGCCGACTTGCATGACATTTTGCTTAACTTAACTTTAAATAAAATTCACTAAACACGTTTACTCTGCTAAATCTCGTTAAACTAATCATAGTTAGAATCGTCTTGCACAACACTTGTCATTCCGTTATTTAGCTAAGGATTAATTTTTCAACAGTCGGATATCAGATAACTTTTATCTGAGGAATAAAATGGCCGTTTGACAGCTTATGTATGAAAATTATGTCAAACCGCCATTTTTATTCCTCAGATAAAAGTTATCTGACTATTGAAAAATCAGCCCTAAATATAGTTAGAGACGAATGTGTGTCGGTAAAGCAGGCGTAAAGCGTTCCGTTTTACGTCTGAACTTATTTCCGCTAGCAAAAATGAAGTTGGTTAGAGATTAAAATCTCCGTGGAACGAAACAAGTTACAAAAAGAAAACAAAACTTTCAAAATGTAATTCTGTCTGACACTTCCTCACTTCTCATATCTCTTCTCACTGAACAGCTGTGAAAGTAAGATGGCGCTAACTATGGTAAGCAGAGTTAAATAGCCAATCTCGGCTGTTTAAATATGACAGTCGCCTAAACATAATTAAGAACAAAATTTTTGATGTGCAAGTCGTTAATTTTAGTTAAGAACCTAATTTTGATTAACTCGTATCTAAACAATATTTAAAAGCGTTACGCAAGTCGCCCTAGTTATATATTAAACGGGTCTAATCGCGATTATTTATAAGGTAAAACTATTAAGTAATACTAAAAACAATATAATCATCAACATCAGCCCACCGCTGCCCACTGCTGACCTTCTGCCGACTCAACTATAATTATCGTTCGACCAAATGGCTGCTGGTCTGCCCACTGACCATCGTCCTGTTCTCGGCCGCCACTCTGGTCCACCTGCCGTCTTCCCGCATTGCCAGGTCCTGTCCATTTCCACTTTAACCTCGAGACTCTTTCGCTAATGTCGTCGCCTCTTGTCCAGCGACGAATAGCGATAACAACATATCAACAACATAATTCTCAATCTTTTCAGAACCTACTGACAGTAAACTAGGTCTAAAAATCGAGGACTTTAAAGCATTTTTGGCAAAAACGACCAATTTAACCGGAAATAAATTAAATATTGAATCTAGATTGTAGATTCTAAGAAAAGTTATCACACTTTTAAAAACCTATTTCAAAACCTATTTAGTGGCTAAAAATTTCACCCATGCCGTTACCACCCAAGTTATCACACTTGTTAAGATTTAGAGATTTTAGAAGATCAGATAATACAGAGGATCTCCCTTGCTGTGCAGCGCGGTAATGCTGCCAGCGTTATGGGGGCCTTTGGGTCGGATATTACGAGGTGCCTATTTAATTCACATTTTATATTTAATTAATGGGACTATTTTTATGTATAAATATTTATGATGATCATTTAAAACAAACTGTAAAACAAAATAAGATTTTTGCGGCGCTCGCCCGCCTTAAAAACCTAATCCACATGGCAAAGTTTAACTATTGAAGTCGTCTATTTTTGCATGACATCGAAGAAACGCAATGTAAATTAGTATAAATTACGTAAACTAAATCAAAACTAAGTACTTGCTTATTGTGAAGTGGCCGGGTCAGCTAGTAGGTAATAATACGTATATCTATGCAAAATTCAGCTCACTAGTATAAATCGTTCCTGAGCTAAGTGTGGACAGACAGACAGACGCACGGTAATAGCGAAACTATATTGTATTCAAAAGTAATGGAAATACTGAAAAATATTACCTGACATACGTAATCTTTTGAGTTTACGATTTGTCTAATTAAAATACCTGCTTAGTGCCTATGCAAATCGTTGTGCCATTAATGGAGCGTTGCCGCGCTCTTTGACACCCAATTACGTATGACTTAAGATATTACTAACCATTTATGTTAACCTTTGGAATTAGCCCCTAATTCTGTAACCAAATTTATCAATGGTCTACTGGTCGTTGGTCTAACGACTAACACGTTCGACGGCTAAAATAGAGGTCGTGGATTCGAATCCCACTGGAGGCCTCCGAATTCCTGGCATTGTAAATATAGCCTCAGTCTGATATTTTATGAGTAACAAGCTGACCCAGCGAACTTTGTAGCGCCTAATTATAATAGTCGATTCTTTATTTTTTTTTCCTCCGTAAGAACCATTCTCGTCCTTCAAGAAATATTTAAAAAAAAAATTAACGAAATCGGCTCAGCGGCTCAGCGAACTTCGTACCGCCTAACAGTCGATTTTTTAATTTTTTTTTTAATTTTTCTCTCCGTATGAACCATCCTCGTACTTCAAGGAATATTCTAAAAAAAGTATTAGCGAAATCGGTTCAACTGCTCCCGAGATTTGCGCTTACCAACACATTCGGGGATTCATTTTTATATTATAGAAAATTAGCAGTACACAAATTGTAGGTACGTACGTGTCCTTCACAGTTAGCGAGTCGTAAGATTCCTAAAACTTCTCAACTGTACATAACATAGAAACCAAAGTCATTGGTACACGCCGGGATTCGAACCCACGACCTTTCGGTGGGAAGCAGATGTTCTACCGCTCCGCTACTACCACTCGATTTAGAAGCAGACGTACCGCTCCGCTGCCGTGATTGTATTGTGTGATACTTACACTATTTTTATTTTTAATGCATGAACCCGTGCTAATCCCGGCATGGGTGAAATTTTTAGCCTCTAAATAGGTTTTTGTGTGATACTTGTTAATATATTCCCTAACGACACAATTACTTGACGTTGTTCCAAACTAGGTTACCCTGCGCTACAGCAACATCAAGACTAAGGACTTGTGCAAATGTAGGACGGCGGCCTTCAGTGGAAGACAACTCACGACGGTCAATGGCGTTAGGCGATAAACTAGCAGATATAAGCACTTATGTATTATCTGTAATTCTGGAGGGTTACCTTTAGAAACTTTGGAAACGTGGTCTTACGCTAATTCTGTTGTATGGTACATTTTATTCCTATGAGTTAGTCTCAGATTTTTTTATTTCAGGCTTTACTTACCTTCTACTTTTTCTTATGGTACCTATCCAACTAGCTAAGATTGATAGTAGCACAGAGGTAGTCAGTTTCACATAATTATCTTTGTCTCCCACAAGAAGGAAGAGCGAGCGATAGTGCGCTTCCACTATAAACGGAAATTTCCCGCCAGGCAGCAAACAGCAAAGGGTCGGTCTGACAGTTGTTTTTTTTAGCCCTATAAAGGGCACCATCCGGAGGACACGGGGAGGGAGGTGGTGAATGCTAATGTGGGGCTGGTTTTGGTCCTAAGGACCCCTAAACCCACATCGGGAGCGACCCCCCTCGAGGCTGAGGAGGGCCCACTCGAGGCCGAGGAGGGCGCACTGGCAGTTGTTTGTCGGTCGCATTATGCGTATGTGATGTGAAACATTTGGGTTCTTCCACGTAGTCAAACTATTTTGTCAAACTGATTTGACCACGTGGAAAATTCGTTCCTCGTGGTCAAATTAAAGTAATGATCCTTCCTGTATAAGATTATAAATGCCAAATAGTACAGTCAAACCATAGTCAAACTATTTTGTCAAACTGATTTGACCACGTGGAATTATCTTTCCGCATAGTCAAATTAGTAAAATGCCCTAATTCCGTACCGACCAACTAAACGAATCAACTAGTTGTTCCGATGGGAACTCAATAGGTGGTTTTATTCCTGTCGGACTTCTCGAATCAACCATATGAAGCTTATATAAGAGTTCCCAACGTAAACACTATGAAGTTTTATTCTTCACGGAACAACTCGTTAAAAAAACAACAAAAAATTAAACTTCATGCTTACGTATCTATTTAAATAAAAAAATTACTAACTTAACTGTACTTAAATCTTTGTGGCGTACTAAATTCAGTACATAGGTAAGTATTGGCGGCCATTCACTACAAGTAAAAAAAATCAAACATGGACTTATTGGGTTGTTTCCTCGTGGTCCTATTATTTTGTCCCGTTAACGGGTCCACGAGGCATGGTTATCCCTCGTGGTCCCGTTAGTAAAAATGATGCCTCCTGTGTAAGAATTTTCCCTTGCCTGTCGCGTTTCTCTCCTCATCTCGATACTCACATTCCTGAATATTATTTGTTTAATTGTTACTGTTTCATTTTAGAAATGAAGTACTGGGATTGCATGAAGTCATGGGTAGATATTGTATATTTGATTTGTCCGAGTCGAGTTTCGATGTTGGAAAAAGTACGAGACTCACGGAAATCTAGGAGTTAATTTATATAAATAGTTTATCTATCCTAGAATTTAAAAGTATTTTTTTTTTATGATTCGCGATGCTCAGTTATACTCACGACATAATAGATTGACTATGGTTTGACTGTACTTTTTGGCATGTAGAATCTTATACAGGAAGGATCATTACATAAATTTGACCACGAGGAACGAAGTTTCCACGTGGTCAAATCAGTTTGACAAAATAGTTTGACTACGACGAAGAACCCAAACATTTTGCTTGGGCGATGCAGGAATGTCCGAGTATAGAGAGCACTCAGAGTTGACATATGTGCTCGACGCTCCTTTGCAATAGGTTTCTCAACCAGGATATTTATTTCTAATTCGGTACACACAAACGTAGGTCATTCATAATCATTAGTGGTTTGTACTAATGGTAGAGTTCATCAAATATTTTTAATTGGTGTGGTATGAAAATTGCAGAAGATAATTAGGCAAGAATAGAAATTAATTAGAATACATTTCTATTCTTACTACCCCTCTATTTAAAAGACTGAGGTTTTTTTATAGGTCTTAGACGACTATGGTTCTTATGACTCTTATAGACAAAGATAAAAAATACTTATATATTGCCTCATCACTCTCCTTTTAGGAAGTCTTGCGAAGCCCTCTCAGACTTGGACTAATCATATTATTTGTTGCGTGATACAGTGTAAAATTTTGACATTTTTGAACTGAAACTTTCGTAAGCACTGTGCACTAACTTTACAAGATAGCCTTATGAATATTAATGTCGAAGTCCGCAGAATAAAGTACACCACAATAAAATTAGTGTACCTAATTCGCCTAACCACGGATCTGGAACTCGGGAATAATGAAAAAATAAAATCATCAAACAATTTTTTTTGGTAAAGTAACCAACCTCACAATCATGTTAATCAGGGAGTTTTACGACTCCGAATCTAGGAACTTGGACCTGGGACTAGATAGCATTTATAGCCTTAAAGATATCTATTCCTGGTTTTATTAGGGTTCCGTAGTCAATAAGGAATCCTTGTCGTTTCGCAATGTCTGTTTGTCTGTATGTGGCTTAGCCTAACAAACTATTAGGACTAGAAAGGTGAAATTTTGCATATATAATTATTTTGCCGCCAACTGGTATAATTAGTCATCGAATTAACTGCTTAGAACGTTCATTAGATGGCAGCATCCAATTAAAGAGCTGAAGGTCATTCAGCTCTGTGATTGAAATTTAACAAAACGATTATTAATCTGTCTGAAAGTGGCTAGCCAAGTAAGACAGACACTACTAAAGACGGTACTTTTGCTTTGGTAGGGTGACCACAAGTAAGATACAGCACTTTCCACTTCAGTTTATCTGTAACCTCGGTACCTGCAACGTTTACCGTAATTTACTGCTGCAACTGCTCCAGCTTTGCGGGCTGGCAGCCTTTTTGTCCAAAGTGTAGGCACCCAGGTCTCCAGCTTGTTATATACCCTCTAGGGTGGTAACCAGAACCACTGCGTGAAAAAAGGGTGCACAATGTTTGTTTCTAAAAGATTTGAAGCAATCAGCAACCGTATCATGAGTACGCCAATCCTATTTTGAAGCCATTTTAGGTTCAAATGGCTTTATTGATTTTTCGAAAAGAAGAAATCATCGTCGAATTTAAATTTGAATATTTTTTTTCGCGCCATAATGCGCCTCGTTTCTGCACTTTGTACTGTTTGTCTGGCAAAAATGCCTTTTTAACCAGTTTCTACCATCAGTTCAGTTTCAGTTCAGTATCATGGTCACCCTACCGAAGGAGCTGTTACTTTGACGCCTTCTTGAAATTTCCAAATTCACACTAAATGTGGCTGTTTGTTCAGCTTTTTAACAGAGAGGCCAGTTTTTGGTCAGCCAAATGGTCAAACGTAAACAATGCTGTACAATAACTTAAAGGCTAGCCTTGTAATCGAAAGCCGCGGCCTAATAAACTTCATAGACGTTGAAATAGACGGCTGACCTAATGAGTTGGCGGTGACATACATACATATTGATCATAACGACAAAACGATAGACTAAAATCTTATATTTATAAATTTTTCAGGGAACGCATCCAATTTAGGGGTACATTTTTTTCTTCCCTACATCATAATGTGTACTTGGGTTCAAGGCTACGTATCCTTAAATCACGTTTAACATGTCTGAGAGATTGGTCTGACACTTTTTTGCAAAAAAAAAAAAACTGTTGCCGTATGAGCAAACTACGTAGGTAAGCTTTATAAATTTACGAAACGGTAACTTCTCCTAATTATGTATGTTATGTATCTGGTTGATTTATCAGAAGTATAGTACGTATTATTTTATGTAGTTTATATATTTATAGATTGTTTAATATTATGTAGTGTATATATACTACTTAGCCTACAATTTATCTATGTATAGCACTGTACTAATGCCATAGGACTAATGTCAGTGGCCAGCTAGCGCCACCAATGAAAAAAAATTATACTCGTATGTCCTTTTTACTGATCGTGTTTGCAAAAAGTATCTGTACAATCTCTCAATCATAATTTTAAAACGTACGTTAAAGAACCTAGGTTCATGAACCAGGAATAATGGCCGTTTTCGCCATTAATGTCGCCTGGTCCTAGGTTTTTTGCATTAGGTTGGAACGTTGGGTAACTTTTATAATAATAAATAAACTCTGGAACGACTTTAGGTGTGGTTTTATTTGTTATAATATTGTAGTAACAACAGAAAACTGGATAAAAACGGAGAAGCAGGTAAAAAGTCAGATCTGGTCAAAGCGTAAAGTAGTAGTCATGAAAAACGAGGGAAATCGAAGAATGTGTGACAAAATTTAAATATTTGAAAATGATAGATAGAAAAAAATAAAAATGGTGTAAAGAGGTTTGCACCGTTACAAGGTACGGCCATGGGGCGTAAAAATCGCTAGGGTTGAGACATTGTACAGACACCTTTTGCAAATTTTTAATCTATAAAAAGATTTTTTCCTTCTCTGGAGGAAGTGTCGTTCCTTAGATCTCCTTATATACTTATATCCTCTTATTTAGCTAACTCCTGGATAAATTTTGAGCTATCAGATTGAGGTGGCGCAAGCCGGTCTTATGGTATCTAGAATAAAAACAAGCTGTGACGTAAATGACGGGTTTGGCAAGGTTCTATTTATAACAACAAAACAAGCAAATTATTTGGGCGGGCTAATTTAAGAATTTGTAAAATGAACACCAACAGTTCATTAGTTTTAATTTCGGATTACGTTGGTCCCATTTGTCAGTTAACCGTTAAACCGGATATTCTAGGCCCTGCTTCATGAATTACCATGATAATTCAATGGACATTGCAATGGTTACAGATTAACAAGTAAAAAGACGGCCACGCAATGAACATCGAATTATTTTAGTAAACTATGAATTATTGGCATAATTATAATTACATCCCCTATTATTTTATTTACCGCATAAATAGCGGCAACAGGAATGTAGAATCTGATTGACAATATCGTTTCTTTTAATCCTTGAAAATCGAAGAGGAAAAAGTCATGCCTTGCCATAGCAATTAAACAAATCTTTGTTTCCAAAAACTTTGGCCACATACGTATCTTTTTAGCCGCGCATTTACTCCACAACTTATAAAAAAACCAGCAAAGCTTTCTTAGCAGCTGGTCTGACTTTTTTGTTTATTTAAGTTATATAAGTGGACTCGGACCTCCTAAAACAATAAATGGGTTGTCTCGAAGTCCGTGTTCAATTTAGATCTATGAATCGAATCTGGGCTCATCCTGTCGTCGAGATCGATTAGATTCTTGCTGGTATAGCATCTTCCACGATCTCCTGCCACAAGTATGTTTTTTGACACACAGTTTTTTGTTCCTTGATACTGTTAAAAGCGCCTATTAAGCTTTTTATCATAATTTTTCTTACTGAGATAGTACTTTTCCATCAGGTTGTGCTGTTGTAAAGCATTTTATAAATAATAAAACTGGAACCATTTCAACTTTGTGCCTTATTTAAAATGTGTTTGTTTATTTTATTAATAAACAAACACATTTTAAACCGCCTCATTCCCTTCAAACCCCGCCTAAATATTTTTTTTTCTGTAAGAACCATCCTCGTACTTCAAAAAATATTCTAATAAACGAATTAGCGAAATCGGTTCAGCTGCTCTCGAGATTTGCACTTACCAACACATTCAGGGATTAATTTTTATATTATAGAGATATAAACAGAAAAACGGATAAAAACGGAATAAGCAGGTAAAAATACTCAGGTCTAGTTGAAATTTAAAGAGTAGTAATGCTAAAATAATGAAGCTAATCTCAAAAATGGGCGACGTCATTTTAAATTTTTGAATAATATGTTTGACAGAATTAAAGAAATATAAAAGAATGGTGTAAGGTGGTGATTGGACGCTCGTTCTACTTCTACGCACCTAACTAAATACTTAACACGTAACTATAGGGAAAGAAAAATATCGTAAGAAATAAATACTAATACTCTCTTTGTCTCTACTCATACTCTCTCCTCATACAGCATCTCCAATGCGCTCTTTCATAAAACTATGGGTTTGGTTTCCTATAACAATTCGATGTACATAGCATATTCGATCAACCCACAGATGAGGAACACTATGTGTACTAATCAGTAACGCAATGTACATCAAATTATCATACTAATTTGTAGTTTTATGAAACGCGGCTCAGGCTAGTGATTTATTATAAATTATTATTAATCTACTATGAACCTTTACATTGTAGATGAACATTACATTATTATGCTTGAGTGTAAAGTAATTGAACAGAAACTACGTTTTGTGCAGAAATAAAGGTTGATTTACTGATTTACGTCTAGCTGAGCATATCCTTATTATGGCATAGCGTATCTGTTCACTTAATTAACTAAGTAAATAACTTAGTCTATTTTAAGTTGTTTTTGTATTTTTTTCCGATAATCAAACCATTTTTAAATTTCAATTACAATTACTGTTGACTGTACCACTAAACCATTCACCTGTTAGTGGCATACTAGTTGCTACCTTAAATTTAACCTTATCACTTCGAAATATAGTGCAAAACCGATGAATTTAAACTAGCTCTTCAGTTTGTACAACAATCCGACCCTAGAGTCTACGTAAAACTCACCATTTGTTTATTAGAAGGATGTACGCACGACAGCAGTTGTTACTTGCTTTTTATTGATAGTAAAGCAATAGTAGTGTAAAGTAAATAAGTACAATGTCAATCCAATGGTGAAACCGGTGCAATTAAAAAAAAATTCTGGAAGAAGATCGAACGATCAAAGATCGGCCGTGTACAAGGATGGTTTAAACGTTCTTGGCCGTATACCATTGGAATGCAATTGGTTATTAGACAGCTAATCAAAGAAACAAACATCAACGTACTAATATAGCTACATTGGATAACTTCATACTCTACTGCACCCATAAAAATCATCCAGAAAACACGAAATTTACAATACCTACATGGCGAGTTTATTTCATTAAAAATTTCTTCCAGTCAACCCTTGATGGTAATACGGACTTTATAAGCGAGGGAGCGCAGGGGGGGATGTAAAATAATAGATTATTATATTAATCTAACACACTCGCACGTGCTATAAATATTTAAGGGCTATAAAATTTAAATATTTAAAGAGACCTAAAAATAAAATATAATATAACCATGCTAATGAGAGAGTCTCGAGACTTGCTTAGCCAATCCCTCTGAATGCATACATAAAAAAAAAACAATTGACAATGTTATTTTAGGCTGCGAGAAACCGGGAGTGAGGTGGGACTAGTACTTTTCCTGAACCTATTTTCCACCAAAACCTTAATAAGATGCAATGACGTGTAATTTCAACCGAAGTTAGTAATTAGAATTTTGTCGAGTTAACGCACGCACACACGTTATTGGTGGACACTAGCTGACGTCACGGCCGTCTATATAGACGCCTGCGCGGGAGTTTCGTAAATAGTCGCCTCCAACATTTGCTCAGCACCCCTCGGGGATCACACAACATATATAGACAGTAGAACACTGTGTTATTTGTGCTGAAACCTGAAAGGATAATATTTTCTCCAGTAAGGTAAGAAAGTTTTGCTTTCATCATTGTGATAAATATTAATAAGTATTTTACTAATAATTTTACTTTTTTTGAATTAATAAGGAACACTAAATTTTTTTAACGCAAAAAAACGAAAAATAAAATAAATATACACGGTGATCTTACTACACAATTGTATCCCTCCTATCGTATTTTAGAAAAAAGTGATCAACTCAAAAAATCTCGTTTTCATTAAAGCCTCATATTGAAAACCTGTTACTCTAAAGATATGCTATCCGTTGGTTTATGAATTGAGAATTTCACTAGATATTGCTTTGCCCCTTTGGATTTCTAAGCAAAGGTTAACTGGTAGAAAATGCTACTTACCTTGAAGTAAGTTTTTATGCCACAACATTTTTAATGTGAAATAATTCAATTTTAATTCCGATAATAATTTAAAACTCAAGTGGAATGGGGCAGACCACGTCATTCGTATTGATCTAGACAGTTGAGCAAAAATTGCCACTGAATGGATTCCATGCGAATTATATGTGCAAATGTGGTCAGCCAAGGCGAAGATGGCGGGTCGGCCTCTCAACCTTCTTGCCCGGATGGGAGATGACTGCTCAAGATTGGGAGGAGTTGAAGATCATGGGGAAGGCCTTTGCTCAGTAGTAGGACACGTAAAAAAATATTCTCGAAACTAATGACACTTATAGAACTCAGACTGTTAGCTTTTAGAATACCTCGGGCCAGGCTCGGGCTCTAGAGTAGGCTTCGGTTTCCGCCGAAAGCACACGAGTGTAATACTACTTACTGCTCTGTTTAAAACTTTTCTTCACTGTTTTGAAAAAATATGTAAAGTTATAAATATCAATACTAAATAAACCTTACCTTATTGCATATCCTATTTTATTCGATAGTAGCTGATGTACATTCTAAAAGCTAACAGACTGTACCTTCTATTGAAATTCTCAATTAAGGTAGAGTAAATATAGTTAGTATAGCAACTAGGAAGGTAAGTTATGATAATGTACTTTAAAATGTAGGTACAGCAGTACTATATCGTAACTTGCGTAAGTGTCGTCACTTATCTTCACTCACACATACTCATGTAATAACTCTACATCGCAATACAAACACTGCAACTGCATTTATCTTAGCTACCGCTTCCTCTTTATGTAAGTAATATCGATAACACATCAAACTTTTAGACGCATGGTTTCGAATCGCTTACGTTACGGTTGACTTTGCAACAAAATTGTAAAGGTTGATCTTCTGTCAACTGTACATAGCAAAATTTAAGAAAAGCGTGCGTTGTCTAAATTTGTACGAATAAGACGATTTGCCAACTGTGAAAGAGAGCATCGTGAGGAAACCTCAGTGTCCCATTAGCCCATACTCTGTCGTATATACGCTGTTTCATACATAATCTCGTTCTTGTCTCTCTGTTTTTAAATACTTACTTAATAATTTTCGTAGGAAACTACACTCTGTTTTTTAATTCGATGCAAAAAACCTTTGACATGTGCCGGGGTCGTAAATCTATAGTCATATATATATAGTCAACAAATATGATGGATTTTGGTGGTTTACGACCCCGACATACGTCAAAGAAAATCGAATTAAAAAACAGAGTTTATTTAAAATATATTTCTGATCCGCAAAAATAACACCCAGTCCTAAAATAAGACATTACATCCATAGGTTCCAAACTACATTTTCTATTTACCTATTTGTAGAATAAATGAAGAAAAACCAAGTACCTACCTAGGTAAATTCACAACAGGTCTCAACAGAAGCTTGTTGAAAGTTTTAAGCCTGGACAATCGACAGCTTTGACGTGTCGTCGATAGTATATCGTTTATTGTACGCAAAACCTCAGAAAACTATTTTACCGATCCATTGTAGCTTCTCCACGGAACGATCCTTTGCGTCTGATTCAAGTTTACATCTCAATTTCAATACAATTAATCTAGCATTAACTGCAACAGTATGTAGGTAATTATAACATCAATATTGATCGATGTCAACCCTTTTGTATGTCCCCACTGCTGGGGCACGGGTCTCTTCCCACATCGCAGGAAGGTTAGGCCATACTCCACCACTGGGGCCAAGTCCGGGTTGGTGGAGGATTGTAAGACAGTGGTGGGCCTTACTATCAGAAGTTATCAAGCAGCCCATAAGGCCTCTGACTATATTGATACCCCTTATTAATTCAATAATAAATATTCTTACCATAATTGATGTGAAAACTATTCAAAAAACGGAATATTCTAAAAAGCTCGCAGCCAAAATATTTAAACAAAATACAGACTTAAATTTAGCTCTAGGAATGTAAATTCGTAAAGACTGGTTTCAAGTTCAAAGACCGAGAAGTCGTTTAAAGTGCGAGATTATATTTATTTTATACGAAATGGTTTCATTATCCTTTTCGTACAAGTTACGTGCGGCCTTTAACGCAGAATATAGTTGATGCAACCGCCATAACTCTGATTCATGTAAAGGCCGAGCCATATACGCACGGAAATCTGAATGCAATACCTTGTTTTCCCTGAACGTTTAATAGCAAATGTGTCGCATTGCAAAATCACAATTATGCCCGTCCTAGTAAAGTTGTCTTTGAGGGCTAATACGTTCTTGATATGCCTTGCTCCACACGGAAGCTGACAGCGTATTATTACAACAAACAGTTCTCTACCTCCTTCCTTATAACCAATTAGTAGTACATTTTGTAAATAATTACTTCTAACGGAGATATATATTATATTACTATGGTTTACTGTCCTCGTCATATTAAAAATACTATTTATCTATATAGGTACATATTTTGGAGACGCGTTTGCACAACTTTTCGTAGATCGAATAGCCAAGTAATTGAGGGACTAAGCCTAGACCATTTTTATAAAGCGTGTTACGTTTGCAAACTTATCAGTTCCGTCTCAAGACTAACGTAATATAGAAAAGAAAGAAGACAGAAAGCAGAAAGAAAAACACATTTATTACAGCAATAGTTACGAGACACCTCAAAACAAAGTACTTAACAAAACATTTACAAACATTTGTCACGGTGTGTCTCTGCTGCTGCAATAGGCAGCTGACTCAGCATACTGCGGAGGGTATTATTCCCCGGCACTGATATTCAGTCAGCGCCTGTCCCATGAGGGTTCCACGCGCGGCACATCATCATATTGTTATATATCTCTTCTGCAGGTGAAAAGGTGACCACCATGAGTTACGCAGCAGCCGAAACCGTTGCTCAGGGCAGCACGTGGGCTGCCACGAGCATGTTCTATATGCTGCTCGTGCCAGCGATGATCCTTTGGTACGCGTACTGGAGAATGTCGCGCAGACATATGTACGAGCTTGCTGAAAAACTCGGCGGGCCCAAGGGTTGGCCCCTGATTGGAAATGCACTGGAATTCACTGGCGGTTCTCATGGTTAGTATTTCTATTACAGTATACTGACATTGATAAACTCCGTTCTTGGAACCTGGCCCTATATATTGATTATCACCGTAACGAGAATTAGACGTGATGATAACAGTTTACTATAACGTATCTGGCTTATAGATTAGTTTTTTATAATAATCATAATTTCGATGTTTTGCATAGATTGAAAGAGTTTACGTACCATTAATTATAACGCCACTCTTATTTGTTGAATGCTATACTTTTTTTTCTATGTAGAACTTAACATTGTATGATAATTGTTGAAAATCAATAGGTTATCAATTTAATTTGGTTCTTGCGTTGACGCTTCAAAACACAATTTGAATTCTTCTTTACTTGTGTCACAATTGCCCACTCTTCAGTTTGAAATACTTTTTTCGCAAAATCAAAAACCAGTCCACGCAATCTTATTTCAACATTTACTCATTCCTGATCCAACTCCACAGACATCTTCAAGAACCTTGTCAGCAAGAGTGTTGAACATGACGAAGAGTCGGTCATCAAACTGTGGATCGGACCCCGTCTCTTGGTCTTCCTGTACGACCCGCGCGACGTGGAGCTGATCCTGAGCAGCCACGTCCATATCGACAAAGCCGACGAGTACAGATTCTTCAAGCCCTGGCTCGGAAACGGTTTATTGATCAGCACTGGTAAGATTGAAGACATTAGTTATTCTTGTTTTGCGACGTGATTTTTTTTGCCGCATCTCATTTATATTAATTCGAAATATATTATCATACATAATGAGTGACAAGGTTTGCATTGCTATATTTTCTTTATTTCCTGTCAAATTTCTCACAAACTCAGTAATAATTCTACAAAAAACTGACATTGTTCACGCTCGCTTAAAAATTTGTGAGTGGGCTGCATGGTAGGTATCTAAATTTCTTTAGTGTGGAGCAGCTCACATTTTTTTCGCGAAGTCGCAGTTTCCACTTAATAAACAGATCGTAGTTAGAAATACATCCCCTAAACGAGTATTCCGGGGTGTATTATCGAGACTTTGTTAATAGTAAACATTAATAAAACAAAAGTTATCGTGAATAGTAAAAATTCATTGACTTTCTTCTATTTATGGAAATTAATTACAGTCATTAGGTAAAATTTAAGAGATAAAATGAAGGATGAGAACAATGTGTTTTGTTTGATTTGACGCCGTCAGCGTAGCATAGTAACTTTGCTCGCAGCTGGCAAGAGGTTAACGGCAAACATAATGACTACCCATATAAGATATCAACTGTCAAAATGTTTATTCGACTCGTGACCTCAATAACAACAACGGTGCCAAAATATAGGGAACAGAAATATAGGGAACCAACTCATAGAGAACATAAATTAGGCAGTTAATAATCATGGTAATAATCCCGTTTTTTTTACAATAATGTTTATTGCAAGAGTTCGTTCGTCTCGAATCTTTGGAATTGCAGAACTTAGGAGAAACGGAGATACCGCGTGTTGTGTACAAATAAAAAAAAATATATTCTTGTCTTCTCAGGTCAGAAATGGCGCTCTCACCGCAAGCTCATCGCCCCAACTTTCCACTTGAACGTACTCAAGAGCTTCATCGACCTATTCAACGCCAACTCCCGCGCCGTCGTCGACAAGCTCAAGAAGGAGGCCGGCAGCTTTGACTGCCACGACTACATGAGCGAGTGTACTGTTGAAATCCTCCTTGGTAAGTCTGATTTTCTTTTAATCAACGCTCTGCAAAGTATCATCGATCTAGCCAGCCCATGAATGGAAAGACCCTGCTGGAAACAAAACTTAGACTAATTCCTAACTAACAAGATATTAATAGGAACTCATTATGTATGCAGAAGACTTCATACCTACATACACATACATTATTTGGTGTTATCTTTCATTTCACGAAATCTCATTTAAAGCCCTCTGTCTATGAACGTGTGGCCAATTTTCTCCTCTAATTCAAGCTCATCCATATTAATATTCTTCATTATTCAGGAGATCACATAAGTTAAAGAAATTCAGTATTCACCTAAACGTTCGTAGTTTAGAAGTTCAATCGTCGAGATAGTGGAAATGGGTCACTACGGGGTAAAATATTTTCTTTGGCAACACATTATGGCAGTGGCGTTCCACCCATCTTACGCAAAAAGCTGTAATGCTACCATTATGGTCAACGATTTGCAAAACCACTACCGCCCTGTATTTTGAACCGGAGGAATTTTTTACTTATTAGTTTTGTAACTCACATCTAATGCCAAATCGCCACAAACTTAATAATTACTTAAAAATTAATCATCACAAAAATATAACCTTATATTAATCACAATACTTAACTACCAAAAAAACAAAAAACAGTATGTTAGTAGATTAGTGTAAAACTGAACAATTTTTACCTTACTTTATTTTTACCATAAAAAGGTACGTCTCATAAAATACGTTTTGTTGACCATAGAGATTCCCTATCGCGGTTTCGTTAAGTGTGACTTAACAGGAAAATCCCTGCTTTCTAATGAAAATGACAGTTCCATTTCAACGCAAAGTAAGGTGTGTGAGGTTAATACTTGTATTCAAATGGTGTAGAGATATTGGATGATATCTCAGCACTTACATGAAATCCTATTTACGTGATCAAGTTACGCGTTGACAATGATATGAAAATTATACGTAAACATAATTTCTCTGAGAGCCAAGCACGTTCCAACTTACTTACTTCAGAACTTAAGAGCACGCCGTAGCACTATGTCTCAATTCCATAACAAAAATAGTAACTTTCACACAACACTCACACTTATCCAGGTCCCAAATTAGGACACTTCGCGCTATGGTACCTAGACAAGGACACATGGAAATACACATGTACTGAGACTTTGAACATATCAAGTTCGGTAGCCTCCAGCGAGAATCAACCTCCTACCTCGGTTTTGGAAGTGAGGTTGGTTACCGCCTGACTAAAGAGTTTTGTTTCTTTTTCAAGATGTTAACCGAATGCAAGGAAACTTTGTAAGTTATGTTACAATTACACATTGCGTTGTATCGGGCATTGCAAATAGTTAAAATGTTACAAAAACTATTTAGAAAAATAATTGGAGATTGGTTTTTACCTCAAAAAGTTGCAATTTTCAAAACGTTGTCAATTTTGTCGTTATTTCATTATAATTAAATGGTATTTTTATTTGAAACCCTTATGAAATGTTATCTAATTAATAAGGGTTATAAGGCAGATTTTATGGAATATTTACGCTATAGTTCGCCCTTAACTACTTCTCATGATAACACCACACCGGCTACATGAGTTAATCATGCATTCTACATCATCGTTATTGAATATTAATGAAAACGTGGAATTAGTCGATTTGTATTCAATAGCGCTCTTAAACCTGGGAGCTACTTGCGTCATTTCTCAATCGTTCACAAATTCTGGAATAAACTCTAAAGTTAAAAGACACACGCACACGGTAATAAATTTTTCCTACGTAGTGTTTTAGCATGTTAATCACACGTATTAGCATACCAACCTAGACCTATTCAATGTCGATGAATTAAATGTCACTTTGTCCCACTAAGGAGTAGTAGCATAAAACGTATTACTTTGACCGGGATCGTCCTACACCTCAAGGAGTGCTAAAAACAACTCTGAATATAGGCTATTAGACTCCCGGCTCACGTAGCGGGCAGAGTCGGTGACAACACAGACAATGCCTCCACCGGAACATCCAGCTCCGTACAGTAATATATAAAACTCATTTACGATTAGGTACTGAAAGACGGCGCTGCTCGAATAACAAAATATGACACTAATGCAAATTCTCTTTAGATGTTTATTGTACCTACCCAAAAGTTCATAGCTCCGCGTGGGCAACACAGGATATTACGAAATGTCGCAGAATTAATTATAGATTTCAATCCTTAGCCAAGCATCCTGACATTTGGAACCTGTTAAGCGATCCAACGGCCGTCCCCTCTCATACATAAAATATAAGCTTATAGACTCTAGCAACATAAAATTTTCTAAAATCTGTTAAATTTTCATTCAACGGTGTGCGGGTAGGTACTTTATATCCATTTAGCTCTAATGGGTATTATCAACCAAATAACGCAGTGCTTTGTGTTATGCAACGCAACAATTTGTCATGAAGCAGCTGTGAATTGCTGCATTATGCCTGCGCTATAGCTTCAACACGTAGCACCGATATAGATGCGAACGTGCCATATAGTAATTTGATAGTAATTTCAACTTACGTAAAACGAGATTACCGGCGTGATACAAGTCATACAAGTGTTGTGTATTATGATTTATACTAATAATAATCTTTAATATATTATTAAAGTTAACGAGACTTATTATGTAGTATTTCATAGTTACCGACGTTACATATATTTTCCGCTGGCAGCTGGTAATTTGTTTATATTGCGTAGAAGTTTCCGAAGCAATGAGTCAACGCGTACTTACAATAATTTGAGTCAAGAATGGCAGACCACCATGGATGCACGTACTTGTAATGGCAAGCGCTTACCGTCAACGATGCCCGTCTATGGAACCCTATTATCCTTCTGGGTATTACACAATTGTTTTGAAACTGATTTAGGTCAATAGCCTCTTAAAAATTAATAGGCCAATTTAAGCCATACTGATTAGACTCGGTGTCTCCGTGTCACCGGTTTTCACAATTTACTTATAGTTTTTTAAATTGTTCGCAGAAACCGCCATGGGTGTGAGCAAGAGCACACAGGGTCAGAGCGGTTTTGATTACGCCATGGCTGTTATGAAGATGTGTGACATCCTCCACCTGCGTCACACCAAAATCTGGCTGCGCCCCGAGATGCTCTTCAACCTAACCCAATACGCCAAAAACCAGACCAAGCTCCTCAACACGATCCACAGCCTGACCAAGAGGGTAAATCTCAATCCTGTTAAAGCTGACATTCAGAAGTGGCGGCAAATATTATAAAAATACGGTTTTTTCAAATTTGTAGATAAACTTGGCTACTATAGTATAACATTAACACTGTTTTATTCTCAGGAATATTTGGATATCGATTGAAGTCAATCAGTTGTAAAGCAGTTTAGCTAAAAATAAAAATATAAACCGTTAAAAATCCAATTTCTTGCCAATGTTAATTTCTGTGCAAATAATATCTTTACACAGAGATTCCGACAATATCTAACTAAAACACTTTTATCAAACAGGTTATCAAGAGGAAGAAGGAGGAGTTCAAAGCTGGTAAGAAGCCATCCATCCTGAGTGAGAACACCGATGTTTCTACCTCTGAAGAAACCACGAACAAGTCCACTACCTCTGTGGAGGGTCTTTCCTTTGGCCAGTCTTCTGGACTTAAGGACGACTTGGACGTCGATGATAATGACGTCGGCCAGAAGAAACGTCTCGCTTTTCTGGATCTCCTGCTAGAGAGCTCCCAAAGCGGCGTCGTCATCTCTGATGAAGAAATCAAGGAACAAGTTGACACTATCATGTTTGAGGTTGGCGTCTTAACCGTTTTTTTTGGTTATCTAATAGAAGTAAAAGTAAAATAATGTTACTATTTCAATGGTTAATTTCTTAACCTTATTGTCCTCATTTGTATGCCATTTAATATCTCTTTGACCAAAAGCTAAATTTACGTTTTATGCATTGACCTTTAGTAAAAGAAAAAATACGTATATAAAGAATATTTTGACTAAGTCTTGCTTTTTTACAGGGTCACGATACCACCGCTGCTGGTAGCAGTTTCTTCCTCTCCATGATGGGAGTCCATCAAGACATCCAAGACAAAGTAGTGGAGGAGCTCGATCAGATATTCGGTGATTCCGACCGCCCGGCTACGTTCCAGGACACTCTTGAGATGAAATACCTTGAAAGGTGCCTGATGGAGACCCTTAGGATGTATCCGCCAGTACCCATCATTGCTCGTCACATCAAAAACGACATTACCCTGCGTGAGTACCTGTTACTTTTGCAGCACCAACAAATACTCTAGTTTTCTGTTCATTCATTGATACAAGTATCAAATGCGATAGCTATCAAAGTATTAGAATTTAATGCAGACACCGTTGTAGGTTATTTGACTGTTTATCTTTTTCCACAGCATCAAGCGGCAAGAAAGTGCCATCCGGCGCCACAGTGGTCGTGGCCACTTACAAGCTACATCGCCGCCCCGATGTCTACCCCAACCCAGACAAATTCGACCCTGACAACTTCCTGCCCGAGCGCTCCGCCAACCGTCATTACTACGCCTTTGTACCATTCTCAGCCGGCCCCAGAAGTTGCGTCGGTACGTTGGTGTCATTTACCATCAAAACATTGACATACATAGCTGGTCAAACCGTTTACATCAATTGTTGGGGGACCATTATCTTCTATATCTTATGCTGGGTAGCCTCGCTACGTTTTACAGTCCTACGCCATACGCAACCACTGTTTTCTGGCTGCTCGGGATATATTTTCGGCTTATCTGGCTACCGGCTCGTTTCCTCTCGCGATGTCCTATCGTCAGCCTACATAAATAAGTGCACTCAACATGCACAACAATACCAATCTGATAAAATTTGCATCATATCCGCCAAATTTTACTTACTTATTCATAACTATTTCAGTATTTCGAACAATATTCTAATTAATATTCACCCCTAAACAGGTCGCAAATACGCCATGCTGAAGCTAAAGATCATTCTATCCACCATCCTGAGGAACTTCCGCGTCTACTCTGATCTGAAGGAAAGCGACTTCCAGCTTCAAGCCGACATCATCCTCAAGCGCGCCGAAGGCTTCAAGGTCCACCTTCAGCCGCGCAAGCGCGTTGAAAAAGCCTGCTAATCCACACAATTATTAATTTATTCTCCTATTGTACATTTATGTACCTGTAACAAGTGTGCACATTTTTACAGACTTAGAATTAGCAACGCTTGTGATACCAGTACTGACTAAATTAATACTTATAATTGTTACAATGTTAAGGATGATGTTAACTGGTGGTAGAACCCTCGACGAGTACCTGGAGTAATGACGGTGCTAAATGCTGTTTTTGCTCAATTATAATGTAAATAGTTAGTTATTCGTTATACATGACCAAATATGGCAAATAACTTAATAAATACCTATTGGCAAAATATTATATTTTATTGAAGTATTATTAGATACAAGCTATGTCCACTTAGTTTAAACTGTTACTGTAGAAACGTCGTATCATGTCCATCTCACTCAATCTTTCATCCTCTGTTTCTCCTATGTCCTTACACAAGATCCAATCTATCTACTTCAAGTCTGTTTATAGCTTGATCATTCAATACAAAAACGGACAGTTATATTCGCGTTTTTAATATCAAAACAAATTTCACACAATACTGATGAAACAATGAGCTTATCAAGTAGATTTATAATTCCAAAACGTAATCTTCTTAGCAAATAAATATTTAACAATGTTCATCAGTATATAATAAAAAATAAGATGATTTCATATAAGATTAACTAATTATAAATTAAAATTGTAAAACATTTATCCGAAACACCTAATCACGTTCGATGCCATAATGTGTCTAGCCGTGAGCAGGATCCTCCTTGTAATTATTAAGATTAGAATCAAGACTACTAACAAGAAGTGTAACCGATTGCGTTTTTTCCCTTGCTTCTATTGCCCTGAAAATTTTAGAATAAATTAATCAATCAAACAGCCCGTATCCGTACACGGGTGACTAATACTTAATACACACTACTTTTTTCTGTCTTTGGCTATCCTTTCCACCTCACCATGATCATCATCACCATCACCACCATCTACCACAAATCGTCGGTAGAACGAGCTGATTAGAATATTATGTTACATAATACCTAATTCCTGAAACTAAATTGAGGGGTTGATTTGGGTACCAAACAAAGTGCACCACTCTGTTTAACTTTACTGTGATCGATAGTCTAACCACCCAAGGCATCGTCTTAAAAAAGCTTACCTGACAACATCCACTGCGGTGCGATTGTGTTCCGAACATGCACAAGGGATAAGATCTTCTTCCGGAGAATGGATCCACCAAGCTTTCTGGCTCAACTTCCATTCAATAATTTTGTGTCGCGCGACGGTACATTCTTTTGCTTTGTTCACTATATGATAATATTGAGCCATGCGCTCTTGACCTAAAAGAACAATTACAAAAAATATATACTACCTAGCATATTTATTATACATGATTATACTTTTAGATTTTAAGATATTTATAACTCACAGTAAATCATCTACAACTCCATTGCTAGGCAGATACCCTTTTCCCTGTCACACCTATCCACTTGGTCAACAATGAATAAAATAAGGGCATTTATTATCAATGAGATACCCACTATTTATTGCCACGTGAAATCTTAGCACTTAGTATTTACCGGCTTGTCAGAATATTATAATTATCAAATTTTAATTTCATCGAATCAATCGTTTACGTTTACAAACGACTTTTTTTTCTAAGCTACATAAATTTGTGAAGTTTAGCAATACTACTTGCTAATGTAAAGGAAAACATTGTGAAGAAACCTGAGTGTCTGAAGTATTATGATACCTCACTTCTTGTTATGTACAATGACCGGAACTTGATATTGGCAATCCGCGGGGGGCACACGTGGTGATTAAGAACATACTCTCACTCTCTCTGAGAGAAAGCCTGTGTCCTATAGTGGAACTTATATAGCCTGCATTATTAGGTATTATTATTCGTTTAAATACCAGCTGAAACAGCCTCCATCAGCCTGGATTGCTCAGCTTCCTCTTCGAAAACTTCAGTTTTAGTCTTATCAATATCATCATCATCATTAGTCGATGAGGTGGAAAACTTGGTATCTTCGTCTTTATTTCTCTGACACACTACGTGGCCATTAGACTGCGAAATGATGTGGCATTTAAGCAAAAGTTACATAAAGGGAACGCAGGGAATGCGGTTGTAGCAGCAAAACTAAGATATTAAAGCCTTTTAATGTATTTTGTTTTCTGTTAAATAAAGAGTTCTCTAATTTCATCAGTAGAACGCTAGCCCAAGCATATACTAGTACCAATGACTTGGTTATTATTTTCTTTTTGAAAACGTCGCACAAAAAACCTAATGTTTATTTGACAATGTTTGTATGATAAATGTGTAACATAGCATATGTATAGTATGTAATGTTCAGTTAAGTTGGACAAACATCGCTTACGTAGTTCCCCATAAAACAGTGGAAGGCTTCGACCAAGTGCTCAGTCCCCAGCTCGGGCTTCTGTCTGCGCAGATGGAGTTCACCCAGCAGGTGCAGTGCTCGGCCCAGGTGCCTCCTATGTCCATGTTTTAGGGCTAGCTTGCCCATTTCTGTTAACAATCCTGCGGCTTTGTCGTAGTTGCCCAATCTATACATAGACATAATTCGTAACATAATAGTAAACTAGCTACTACCCACGACCTCGTTCGAGAAGAAATTTTATATGTATTTTTCCCGGATAAAAAGAAGCCTATGTGCTATTCCAGATCTATCTTTGTGCGGAAAATCATCCCAATCCATTCAGCCGCTCTGGCATGATTGAGTAACAAACTTCCATACCTACATACAAACTTTCACATTAATAATATTAGTAAGATAAGTCCCGCGCGATGGGTCCGAAGTTAAAGCTGAAATTGCCGAAGTTGGATTAGGGACATAAATCTTTCCTAAGACTATCACCTTTGAAGTGCAGAAGACAAATGCATTTTAGCATCGCATATTCCTTTGACATCGTTACGTTCAAGGTTGATCTCCAGCGCTTTCTCGAAAGTTTTAAGGGCATTGTTTAGGTTCTTCATCATGCATTGAGCTATGCCCGTTTCAATAACGGCTTCGGCAATTTTGCTCGCATCCTGAGCTGTGAATATCAAAAATTAATTTATCTTAGTAAGAAAAAATATGTAGATCGACGAAACAAATATATATAAATATAAATATATATATAACGACTAATAAACGTTGATGAAGCGAAGGTGATCTGTCAGGATCGTAGCAGTCCGTGGTCTCTACTTACCCATCTGGCATACAGGTGTGAGGTTATGTTATGTTTTTAAGAAAACCAGTTACGATTTAAAGGCAGTGCTCTACATCTCACCACTGTCTTTTACACCTATCGATACTTTCTCATGCCAACTAACTGAACATTTAGAATATCTGAGCAGAGCAGAGTTGATATTTAGCCACAGTACGGTTAATATGAAACAATTCCACCTTGTTGGTTTCAGCAAATGAAAGGATTTTTTTTAATGTGTAGCATCCATAAAAATATTTCTTTAAGAAACATTAGATACATCCAGTTATGGGCGAGCAAAATGTCAAATCAATCAGTTGTCAGGGGAGGATCACGATTTATAAAAACTTAATTGAAAACTAACAGGTTTATTTTCAACCTACGAATATATATTTTTTAATAAATTATATATAAAATATAATTTAATATATAATTTATTAAAAAATATAGACTAACAATGTAGATTGTTAGTCTAGGGGTGAGAGTTGTCACAATATTTCTTGTTGAATTTTCCATTCTTTGACAAAAAACGCTTAAAGTGCAAATTTAACTGAATATTACAAGCCACGATATTTATATCGAATAATGCAACTCATAGAGGAAAATATTTCCCAAAAACAAAACCTAAAGGTGTCTCAGGATTTGCGTATTTTTGAAGGTACACTTGCAAGGAAAGGTTAGAGACCAGAAAGCAAATTGAAACCCGGTGAAAAGCCCGGCCCATCTGCCGGGACGTTGATTGAGACCACTTGGCAACAGCAAGACCTGTACAGGAAGTGTTTCATCCCGTCGCCGCTCCGTAGCTCGGCCGAACCTCAGCGACAGTTGTGCCACACCGTGCACACTGACAAAGTCCACTATTTCTTCGACGCCACTGTCCCGGCCAATTCACTAGTAAACTTTTTTTTCTCTCATTTTAGAAACCACGTTAAATTATATAAAAGGCTGTAGAAGATTTTTCTCTGTCACCAATATAGATAATCTGTTGAACATTCTAAGTGATACAAAAACTCACCAAGCTGCGTCACTAGTTTCGACAAGTGCCTTATAATGCACAACGTTACGACTCCGTGAGTTAAGGCGCACTGCAACAGTCTAAACACAACTTAGACTGAAGCCCCAGCCTTACCATCCTCAGCTCTCCTCTGGGCGAGGCGGGCGAGTCTCTCAGCCTTAGCCGGGTCGGCCATTCGGACGTTCCTTGCCTTGTACAATAGCACGCGATGCAGCTGTAATGCCGACGCCACAAACACAGTCTCCTTTGGCACTGTTATAGAGTCGAGCTCGTAAAATCTCCATTTCTGTAAAATTAACAATTAATTCTTGCGTCTTTACGTGTACATTATGTATGCCTTGCTAAAAGATTTTTACATTATGATCACGAAAATTCGCAATTCCTGAAAGAGGTAAATTAGAGACGGGGTTTTATATCATGGAGCGAGAAATGGATAAGCGGCAAGACGAATGGTACAAGGCAGTCACTGTGACTTAATTTCTTACTTACTACTTACTCCGCTGGCTCAGTGACCAGATGTGGGTCTTGGCCTCCAACACAAGACGTGTCAACAAGTTGACATTTGTCTCTGTCTTGTGCGGTCTCTTGCCAGTTGCCCGCCTGGAGTTCACGTCGTTGTCAGGTTGTACTAGTTTACTGCTGGACATAGCCCTCCCCTAATGAGCGCCATAGCACCCTGTCTTCAGCTTGCCGCATCGAGCATCTGCCTGCAGTTTTACGCAGATCGTCTTCCCACCTAGTCGGAGAGCGTCCTAGACTACGTTTGCCTGGTGCTCACGCAAGGACTTAATTTCTTAGAACTATCAGGGAGGGGGACTGCTCACCGATCGAGAGGACCAGTTCTCGGCGACCCCTTTGTGACCGCCTTTGTCTCCTTCAATGTTGATCAATCAAACCGTCTAACCAGATGTCTTGCCCTTCTCCACTTCAGTTTCATGATTCGTGTGCGTGTGCGCGTCTTCCTCGCTTGGTAAACGGGAACGACACAGCCTAGTTGCTTATCACCCCAAAGCAATTACATACATAAACCTCGTTAGGTATAAATGGCTTAATTTACCTTTCCACTCGAACGATCCCGGACCTCAGATAACATCACATAAGGCTCTTCTACATCCATTTGTGGAACTGTAAAATTTGTTATCATCGTACCATGGACGTGTTTTTTTTAATTGTTCCATAAAAAAGGATATGTTTTTCTCCTCAATCAAGTTCGGGTTAAATTTGTGCAAATTATATTGGACAGTCATGTCACAACATTCCTATGTACGATCCATACTATTCGGTTGTCAGTACAGTAAAATATTTCAACTTAGTCGGAAAAGAGCAGGATAACTTAAAAACCTTGGCTCTATTGCTTTTACCACAAAGATGAGTTTTATAACTTTCGTGAATATCCTCCATCGTTTCAATGTTGCATTGCTAAGACTTTCAATGAACGAGCAGTTTGGAATACTGAACTTACATTTATCCAAGAGGAATGTCGCAAAAAAGTATTGGCAACACGCTTTCAAACGGCCGCCATCGGTGACAAACTGGCTGGCCACAGCCTTAGCAACTAGAAAAAACTTCTCAGCCAGCCAATAGATGCCTTTTCCTCTTTCAGAGTACTTTGCTGCCAGCTCTAAAAGTTGCAAGCATTCGTCTTTGGTATTATCTGAAAAATGAAGAATAGGGAGTAAAATTCTGAGTTACTTTGTTGTAGCTCAGTAGAAAAAGTTGGGGCTGCTTTGAGTTAGTATTTATTTACGAGAAGAAGTAAGAAAATGAAGAATATTGACCCGTCTTGAAAATTTTGATTACGAAAATATGATTTGTGCATTTCTGTTATCATCATCGCATTTTAAGTCGGGTGCTTATTTGACTTTACTCTGAAGTTCATGATCCTTCTTAAGCAATTTGGCCAACAGGCCAACAAATGATTTCAAATGAACCTACATTGACAAATGAATCTACATTGCTTTTAATTTTTTTATTAGAAAATTGCAATAAATTAGATGAGTACTTCGCTCTTTCTCCATTTCAGCTTTTTGCAGTGCCAAGGAAATTTCTTCGATGTAGTCTTCCCGTTTTCGTAGATCGACTATTATGCCAATATCGTCGTCATCGATTAACTGAATATTGTCATACATAAGATCTTGCAAATAGTCGCCCGACTCTTTGAAACCCATTTCTCTTAGTTCCATTATCGTACATTGATATAACGGGAATATACGCCTATAAGAATTTGTTATGTAGTAGGTTTAGTGTAACATTTTTTCAGAGCTATTATTTCTAAAGTAATTTCTATCATTTTTAAAAGCCTTAATGAGTCCCTATCTCAATCAAGACATCTGTTTATTTGACACGTCTTATTGCCATTCTTTATTAGATACACTAAATTACCTTAATTCCTGAATTGAATTAAGAGTATAGTAAGTATATACTTTATTTCTGCTCCCCACCATTTTGTGCATAAACACATGTTATTGAATTAAATCACATAATTTGTGGCGATACACAACTTATGGCGTACGCCATCAAGTTAAAATATTTGAATGATGAAGTATATAAAACAATGTACAATTTTTTATTATATAAACGCCTACAAGACAGGTTTGTTGCCTAGCGTAAGTGTCTACGATTTAATAATTAACGAATTGCAGGTTTTTTTAATCCACGTCTGATATGAGTAATGTAATTGAAATAAATAATAATTATTATAGCAAAACTACAGCGCAAAGCGGCATAGGCCTTCTCTCAGAGAAAAACAGTATAGGGTGAATTGAATACAATACTTAATAAATAACGTATTTGGGGTCTCAAAGACTTAAAATTCTCTTTAGTTTGGTGAAATTATTAAATAAAATCTTTCATCCATACCCCAAATGGCGCGTATTTTTGTTCCAGTTATCTGGCGAGGCATTATAGGTATATACAAGCCGGAATTTGATTCCAGAACTTCACGCGTTTGAAACTCCCTGGCCTAGTAGAGCTCAGTAGAGCTAGCACAGCACACGCCCAGCTAACGGTGCTTATTTTGTGACGAAACGGTCAGATCAGAGAGCGGTCAGAGAGAATATAAACTCAGGCGGCCCCATATTGTTTTATGGTCTGCCCTGAAGTACAGAAACTCCATTACCTTCTAATCTGGTTATTATCGAGAATCTCTATGTTAAACAAAGCTTTGTTTCTGATATTCTCCAACCTAGCCTTGGTCATACAAATGGCGAGCTTGGGAAGCTTCCGTCTCGATATTACGTCCTTAGGCATCTTGTAAATGGTATACAAAAATACAGTTTTTCAAATCTCTTGTAAGTGGTAAAAAAACAGTGCTAACAATAACGTCTTGGTCTTGTCCAAAATTTATTTGACATTGTTACGACTGACAATTCACAAATTAAAGAACTCTGTGACAAAAACCCTATCTGTGACACTAGCGCACAAAGCTCGGATTACTATGAAGGTCATTTTTGTCTGGTTGACTCAGAAACAATGACATAACCACGGACTACTTAAAGATATTAAAAAAAGCTTACATAAGTATGTCATTGAACAAAGAGAATATAAATTGAATCTTGTATAACGTAGGTACGTCTGGGATCACAGAACATGTTTTGTGTCTGGGATAATCCCGTAATCCTAAGAAACTCACTACGTAATCCCGTTTGAGTTCCGATATTCTTTTACAGGGCGATGGGATACTCAACATATTTTATGAAAAGGGTGAAGATAATACCCATTTGCAACAAATTATTTTCTAGCTACAAATTAGCTGTACTATACACTATCTACACCTTTGAAAAGACACGTCAATACAATATTAATTATCTCTAAACAAGATACAACTGACCCTACAAACGTTGTTTATTCTCAGAACTAAATTAACACAAAAAAAAGTAAAAATCGGTGAAGGAGCCGTTCCGTAGGAGTTCGATAATAAACACTATGACACGAGATCTATAAATATCAGATAATAAATTTGAAAATTTTGTCCCTGTCTGATATATTATGTCTGTCTCACTCTGTTTCTCTGTGTGGGCATCTCGCAAACACCGCAGTACAGAATTGACGCGCGAACGACCACCACAAACTGGTAGACATCCTACGGTGCGTTTAGTATTATGCCGCAAACAGATCCGAATAATAAACACTGTATTACATCTTATTGACGATTATGTTCTACCTAAAATGGTATTGAGCTGACGGGAGATATGGTGGTGATGAAAACAATCCTGCATTTAATACAACCGCGCATTTAAAAGACGGTCTCAATGGATGAAATATAGAAGGAAGATTGACCATAACCTGGGATAAGTTGTGTACTTAATGTTCTAGTCCAATGCGTTCGAAGTAGAAAGCGCAGCTAGAGTCCTAATAAATGTGGCATTGACCGAAGATTATTCCGTAAATATTCTCTACCCACTCGCCCTTGTTATTTTTTACGGGCAATCTTGTTAGAGTTTATATCGATGCATTCTCTAGATTTTCTTTGTCGCTTCGTCCCTTGAGAACCATTTTTCCTATCCTATTATTTCGCGGTCATATCTTAGATCGTTAGGATAATAAACAGAGACGTGTCTGAACCTTGATATTTATTCTATTGCCCACGAAACAATCCTGATATTTTTTGCAATTATTGACTTTATCTATCAAATAGTAGAAAAGAAAACCATGCGAATTTATTAATAATTATTTTATTAATAAGAAAATAATAAGTTTATGCAGGTGAAAATAATAAGTGGGTACAGTGATATCATTCCGATGTAAAAACCTAACTGCAAAGTAGGTAGTCGGGGCTGTAAGTGATGCAATCTACTTCAGCCAGATGTCGCTGACTGTACGTAATACAGAGAATAGTGTAAAGAGGTTCGAAATTTCACTGATGCCGGTGAGTCGCCCATTGGCTCCGTTGGATAGAGCGCTGGCACGGATAGCCTGAGGTCGCGGGTTCGAATCCCGGCATGGGTGAAATTTTTAGCCTCTAAATAGGTTCTTAATTGTCCTTAGCACGGTTTAGTGCATTAAAAATAAAAATAGTATAATAAGTTTACTTCCAACTGAATTATGAACTTAGTATAACTTAATTAACACAAGTATAAACATATCAGTGCCTTTTTACGAAAAACCGATGTTAAAAAAAGATTCTATTTTAAAAAAATCAACCACATTATCTTCTGGGGCGTAGCAAATACCAGCTTCTTCATTTGTGTCTACTAAATTGTGGATGCTATCAAGTGACAATCATATTTCATATTACGAGTATATCAACCTTCTTTATTTTCATTAGAATTAGGCTCACAAATATCTGCTCCATTATTTTCTTCAGTCTGTTCCTGTTCGTTATCATCATCTTCATCCAGATGTTTACCGACCTCGGCAAGTGATTGTTGAAACTTTTGGAAACTTGAACGCAGCTTTCGAATGTCATCCACGGTATCGGTACGAAATAGAACCGAAGGACGGGATTCCTCAGTTTTTCCAAAATCTGCCTCCATTTGTTTTATAGCGTCACGTTGTAGCCTGAGCAAATTACAAATAAATTTTAATACTGAGTGCTTTAGTCATTGAGATCCCATAACTTATAAATAAGGGTTAAAAGCTTTTGGAATGAAGACGTACACGTGAGAAACGATGATTTAATACAGACCAAAACAAATGGACGTATCCGAACAGTTTGTTGTGCTGTACTTTCAACTTGTGACACAATTATATTATGGTTAATTCACTAACCCGTGCTTACCCGCGACCTCTGGCACGGATAGCCAGAGGTCACGGGTTCGAGTCCCGGCATGGGTGGAATTTTTAGCCTCTAAATAGGTTTTTAAAATTGTGACACAATGTCAGAAAGAAATAATCCCTCATCGTAAACCATTCCGTAACACAATTCCTTAAAATAATCCAAAAACGATTGCGTTTATATGATTCTTGTTACCATGGCAACGCAAACAACGCATTGGTTTCACGTGAAAAGTTTACCGTAACAATATTATCCCACGGAAACAAATTACCGGGATATTAAGTGTCCTTTATCTAAATTCTGATATTTCTCTTAATGAACTCGTTTCAGCCGTTATTACGATTGAGTAACAAACATCCAAACACCTTCACAAACTTTGACATGTATAATATTAGAAGAATACGCAGTCAATTACAAGGTAAGTTGGCTAAATAAGCGTCGAGAGTAAAATGCCTGGAGATTACGTCCCGATTCACTCTGAAAAGTTCTTCTGCATTCATTCGTTCATTCGGTTCAGTTTGTAACAATGTTAAAAAACCTATTTAGAGGCTTAAAACAATGTGTTGTTAGATGTCGTTTAACCTCTAGCTATGGTCTATAACCACTACTAGAGCGCGGCAGGTTCAGAAAGTTCTAATAGACTACCAAATGGAAGGTAGATACGTACAATGGCTCAGCTCTGACACTAAGGGCTAGTTTCTGAATTGAGAATTTTGCTAAGTAAAAACTTCACTGCAGTGCTGTCACTTCAAATTCCACAGCAATGAGCGTGACAAAACGTTACTTAGTGAAATTCTCAATTCAGAAAGCGGCCCTAAGTGGGGAAATATTAGGGGAAGCTGGTAGGGAGAAGTCAACACAAGTTGATTACCGCATAACTTCGATTGGCGACCGATTGTGCACAGGGCAGCCGCAAGTGAGGTACTTGTGATGGTTGTGCTCCACCCACCACGGTGATTTGGCAAGTTTCCACTCTATGATCTTGTGCCTCGCTATTTTGCACTCACTGGCCGCCCTGACCTCTTCGAAAAACGATGCCATGAGTTCTTGGCCTGAAAGTCAAATAAAACTTTAGTTTTTACCTAAAAAACGAAAGATTCCATCAACCCGGATTTGGCCCCCGTGGTGGAGTATGGCCTAACAGTATGGAAGAGACCCGTGCCCCAGCAGTGGGGACATAAAAGGGTTGATATCGACCCGAAGGATGCCAACAGACCCCGTCGAGACCCCTTGAAATTAAATAAAAGGTTGTTTTGTCCGATCGGTACCGGAAAATTCTACAAGTCTCGTAAACCTAGTAGAAGTATGTGAGTATGTGTTATTACGATGGATTGCCCAGTAAATAATAAAACACGCCATACAAACGTTTTGAAGTTATTTTATGTTTTTGCTCTACCGTTAAAATTCTTAGACATAAAAAGGTGTGTTTATGGTAGAGACTATGTACTATAGCGACTGTAAGCAACAAATACAAAAAATAGACGTATTGTGAATTAGACTTGTGCTAAGGGTCCTGAACTGAATGCTAGAAAACCCATTTAATTCTAAATAATTAAGGCACATAACGGCTCTCAATAATGGAAAAAAGTCTTGAATAACAAAAAATGCATTTTATTGAATTTGATAATCGGCGATCTTAATAAGCGTGCGGCATCGGTTATTTATGCTAAAAATTAGGTTGTATATCTATATATATAAAAGTCGTATTAGTTACTTCACGTATAACTCAAGAATGGCTGAACCGATTTAGCTGAAAATTGGCAGGGAGGTAGTTTAGAGCCAGGAGAAGGACATAGGATACTTTTTATCCCGTTCGACATCATTCCCGTGTGACTTGACATGTAACGTCAGTCACTATAAAACGTGGTATAACAAAAAAGAATCAGACTTGGAATAACAAAATTGACGTATAATGACAGCTATGTAATGATTTTCCCATGTGCGGTAATTTATTAATCAGGTTAGGAATGCCAGCACCATATCGTGAAATGAATGACGCATTTAATCGAGAATTGGAAGGGGAACGTGAATATGATGACCAGGAATTAGATTTAGTGGTTCAAACGAATGTACCCCTGTTGAATTACCAACAAAAGGAAGTTTATGATACTTTAATGAAGGCAATCGATGATAAAAATGGTGGTTTATATTTCCTAGATGCCCCTGGTGGAACTGGCAAGACATTCCTCATGTCATTAGTTTTAGCAACTGTTCGGGCGAGATCTAACATAGCGGTTGCAGTTGCTTCTTCTGGAATAGCAGCCACATTGTTAGAAGGATGCCGTACGGCTCATTCAGCATTCAAATTACCGTTAAATCTTCAAACTATTGAAGAACCAACGTGTAATATTGCAAAACACTCAGCAATGGCCAAAGTTTTAGCGGTATCGAAAATCATCATCTGGGACGAATGCACAATGGCGCATAAACGTGCATTAGAAGCACTTAACCGAACATTAAAAGATTTACGCAATGACTCGAGATGTTTTGGAGGAGCAATGATTTTACTTTCTGGCGATTTCCGCCAAATACTGCCAGTAATTCCAAGATCTACGGCTGCCGACGAAATAAACGCTTGCCTCAAATCGTCAAATCTATGGCGCCAACTGACAACAAACATGAGAGTTATATTGCTTAATGATACATCTGCTGAAGATTTCTCGGAGCAATTGCTGACTATCGGTAATGGTCAAGTACCTGTCGATGAATCGAGCGGATTAATATCATTTCCAAATAATTTCTGTAATTTTGTCTCATCAAAAGACGAACTTATCAACAATGTATTTCCAGAAATTATTTCTAACTACAAAAATTATGAATGGATGAGTGAGCGAGCAATTTTAGTGGCAAAGAATAAAGATGTAGGTGACCTAAACTACATAATTCAAAATAAGATCATTGGAACAATGCATTCATTCAAATCTATTGACTGCGTCACAAATGAAGATGAAGCCACCAACTATCCAATTGAATGTTTAAACTCTTTGGACGTGCCTGGCTTACCACCGCACAATTTACGCCTAAAGGTTGGCTCCGTAGTAATCATGCTTCGAAACTTATACTAACCAAAACTGTGCAACGGTACGCGTTTGGTGGTTAGAAAATTGATGAACAATGTAATTTACGCTACGATAATGATAGGAAAATTCAAAGGTAAGGAAGTTCTCATTCCGAGGATACCGATGATCCCAGCCGATATGCCGTTTGAATTTAAAAGACTTCAATTTCCGATACGTCTTGCATTTGCCATGACCATCAACAAATCACAAGGCAAATCCTTAAAAGTTTGTGGTTTAAATCTAGAACATTCATGTTTTTCCCATGGTCAATTATACGTGGCATGTTCACGGGTCGGAAGACCATCTGCGTTGTTTGTTTTTGCGCCTGATAATAAAACAAAAAATGTCGTGTATCACAAGGTACTTAAATGAAGAGCAACCTATGTACTAAAATACAGAAATAATTATGAATGATTGATGTAGAATTTTTTTTTTTTTTGTATTTTTTCCAATAAAAAAAAATCTGCTTATTTATTGACATTATGGCGGAACAAAGTTCGCCGGGTCAGCTAGTTATAAATATTATGTAATATTATAAATATTTTGAAAAACGTATTTAGAGGCTTAAAGTTCCACCCATGCCGGGATTCAAACACGTGAACTCTGGCTATCCGTGCCAGCGCTCAGCGACTCACCGGTATCAGTGAAATTTCGAACCTTATAACAATACTCTCTGTATTACGTACAGGCAGCGAGTATTGTAAAGAGGTTATTGTAGAGAGGTAAGTAGTCTGAAAATGAAATGAAATGAAAATAAATTTATTAACACACACGTTTAGTTATAACTAAGACATTTGCAGTAGCCACCACACAAGGTCGGGCCTGAATCGTGGTGGCCTATGTTTGGGTACATTGTGGCGTTTTTTTTTTGGGTTAAAGGAGTGTCATTTATTTATTAATTATTAGGAATTAAAATTACGTAACAAAGATAAAAGATTATTGATAAGAGCAAAATGTGTGTTGAGTGAAGGATTGTGAGTGAGTGTATGTACTCTGCCCAGCCCTACGACAGTAGTCTTGGGATCGAGTTTTGGCCACTGGGTAGAGGGTGAGTGTCGGTGTAAGTGTGAATGTAAAGTATGTATGAGAAAGTATGTACCTTGTGTGTGGGTTAGCACTGTATCTTGAGGAGGGCTTCAGTGTCTGCGTAAGAAAGAGTTTGTAGCCATTTTTTTACTATGACTCCAGCTTCCCGTGTGGAGCAGTCCCTAATTTCACAGGTCTTGTTAACACGGTTATACAGGAAAGCATGCGCATAACGCGGCAACCGTTGTGCAAAGGCTGATCTCACTGGTGGCATTGGCACTCTGAACACACGTCTATTACGAAGAATCTGGTACTCTTGGGAGTTGACGATCAAACGATGTGTCGAGATTGCGCTTTTGTAGATATATAGCTGGCGAACAGTAAGGACACCTGCTTCTGCGTAAAGAGTAGCAGTTCGGTACAATCTAGGTTTGCCCAGCATTTTCTTTAGCACAGCTCGTTGGGCTCGCTCCACCAAGATCATTGCAGTGGTGCCTGCGGCACCCCAAATCGTTATACAATAACCCAAGATCGACTCGCATAGAGCTGTATAAACCAGGTACAGAGTCTTTATATTAGCTAGGTCACGCAGGAGTCGCATTATATGAGTTAATTTTCTGACCCTAACAGCCATCATCGACCTCAACGCCAAGATATCTTATAGTATCACTGCGTGTTATTGTCTCGCACGTGCAGTTGGTACGATTGCAGGCTGAGTGGATTCTAATGACTATTGGTTCCTTTGGTGAAGAGTGACAGGTCTTGTGAAAGCAAAGGTATTGTGTTTTTTTGAGATTAAGGGTTAGAAGATTTTTGTCCAACCAGGTCTTCAACGCGTACATGCCCAATTCTGCTCTCTCGCTAGCCTCAGCCCATGTGCTACCCTGATAAAGAGCCACAGTATCATCGGCATAACAGATAAGACCGTCTGTGATAGCGTCATGGATGTCATTAAGGTAAATGACGAAGAGCGTCGGGCCCAGCACGCTGCCTTGAGGGACACCGTACCGGATAGGAAGCCCTTTGCTGAGGTGCTCCCCAACTTTCACGCATTGTTGCCTTTTAGTAAGGTAACTCTTGAACCATTCCAGCGGCACCCCTCTAATCCCGAAAAACTCAAGTTTTTTTAGTAGGAGTGCCACCGAAATTGTATCAAATGCCTTGGCGAGGTCGAGGAACACCCCAACACACTTCAGTCCTTTATCTAGCTCTGCTGCTACCTCCTCTACGAGTAGGCCTATCGCGTCCTCAGTGGATCTGCCTTTTCTGAACCCAAACTGCCGATTGGAGATAAGGTTGTACTTGTCGAGAAACTTTACCAAACGCCTGTTCATAATTCTCTCAAGAATTTTAGAAAATATTATGAAAAGCGAAATTGGCCTATAGTTTTCAGGAGCAATTTTTGGACCCCCTTTATGAGAAGGGACTACAACAGCCAGTTTCCAATCTGATGGAAATACTCCATTACTGAGGCTAAGATTGTATATGTGAGTCAGTGGTATAATTATCTCACTTTTGATGGCTTTAATCAGTTCCACACCATAGTTATCGATGCCTGGTGCACTACCCGGTTTAAGTCTCTTTATTAGTTTATCGACCTCAACTTCGTCTGTAGGAGCAGTGAAAAAGTTGTTTGGTTGATGCAATTTTATGTCCACGTGAGCAGCAAGCAAGTCCTCTGTAGATTTACGGCTGTCGAGCAGTTTATCGGCCAGGTTGGCCCCAGCATTGGCGAAGAAATCATTACAAATATCGACGGATTCCTGCGTATCTCGCGCAATTTTCGTTAGTTCAACAGCCGTGCTACAGTTGGTTTTGTATTCTGCTATGTTTTTTATGGCCTTCCATAAACCTTTCGTATTACTTTTGTTTTTTTCTAGCTGTTCGGTATCGTAGTTTTGCTTTAGATTATGGATTAATTTAGTTAAGAAGTTTCTATATCTACTGTAGACAAGACGGCGTAACTGATCTTTCGGATGTTTACGGAGGTCTAAATGGAGTTTGTCTCGGTGTGCCATACATTTCAGCAGCCCACGAGTTATCCAAGGTTTTTCGATGTATTTAGTACGACTTACGCGTATTTGGGAGGCATGCTTTTTGATTGCAGATGCAAGAATAGAGTTAAAATGTCTAACTGCGGCGTCAACATCACGTGTTGCCATCACCGAAGACCAGTCGACATCTACGAGCTCTTCAACGACTAAATTATACTCGATTTTAAGGACCGTTCGATTTTTTGGAGGCTTGCGTTCTGTTTTGGCATAAGTTACTGCGACAATAGCTATATCATGATCTGAAATGTCCAGGTGACTAACTAATCCGAGAATTCGGCGGCACTTTGTACGTGCAAAGATATGGTCGAGGCACGTTTGCAGTCTTGTTGGTTTGGTTATTGCGGGTGTAAAGCCTAGCTCTGCAAGAAGGCAGAGGTACTCACAGGTATTGCTGTCATGTAGGTCTAGAATATTTAAGTTTATGTCTCCCACGACAAATACTGAGTCATTGTTTTTTATTTGAGAAAGCATTGAAGACAGGCTCTCCACAAATGGTATAGGCTGTGTAAAAGAAGGGGATCTGTAGATTCCAAATACTGTAGTGACATTCGACAGTTCAATTTTTAGACATTCTGCTTGCTCAATCGGTGGCTCCTCCACCGATGCGCTCCAAATATCTTTAATAAAAGCTGCCACCCCTCCAGCACGGTTTACGTTTTTGTTTGTGCTGTGTGAGATGTAGCCCGGGATTTGTCCAATATTGCAGTCTGTTAGCCAACATTCAGTGAGGATAATGATGTCGGGAGTAATTTGGATACGGTTGAGTGCGACAATAAATGCGTTAAGGTTGCGGTAAATACTTCGGATATTGTACGTAACAATTGTAAAGTTGTAGCCATCCTCAAGGATTTTACTGCAGCTCTCCAATGACTCATGCACCTGGCACTCTATGGTCAGATAATTTTCAATGTCGTTTAATACGTCTAGGTCTATGTTTTTCATAGGGAATATCTGAAAAATACCTAAAAGGGCAGAGTGGGGCCAGAGAGTGGGGCGCGAGACGACAGGTACAGAAGTGGCGTGCTGCGGTTGAGCAAAGAGCTGCAAATCCACCGGTGTGAGTGTAGATATGTGTATGTGTACGTGTAAGAGAGTGTATGTGTGTGTGCAATAAGTGTAAAAGACATGAACGAGTACTTAAAATAAATCTAAAAAGTTCCGTGCCACGAGAATTGGTTATCCAGTTCATTAATTGTCCGTATTTGCGTAGGGTTGTGTATAACATTTTAGTTATGTTGGGTTGCTTGTGAGTTATTAGCTGGCCCAATTCGTTCGTCGATGTCTGATGCAGAGAGAATGGAAAACGCTGGCCTTCCGTCAATCTTCCGGACAAATATTGTTCCATCTCGCACCCAACACTACTTGAAATTGAACAATTTTGAGCGCTGCCTCGCGTCGCGAAAAAGCAAACGGTTTCTTTTGGTAAGTCTCTCGTTCACGTAGACACGCTGAGGAAACCCGGGAACTATCCCATCCGTATCGGCGTTGCGTCTAACTTTTGAAGCTTTAAGCAACTCATTACGCATTTTACGGCGCACTAGTTTTACCACAATAGGGCGAGGGAGTGAAGAGTCGTTAGTTAGCTTAGAGACAGGTGGACGTCTAGGGCCCGCACGCCCGAAAGAATCTATTTCATTCTCCTCCAGGGTCACCCCGATTTTTTTAGCGGTAAGAATCACTAAATGACTTAGACTCTCATTCTCTATTTCAGGAATACCCACGATCTCAATTTCATTTGAAAGTGACTGGTTGCTCTTGTGAGTTCAGGTGGCTCTCAAGCTCTTCAATGGTAGACTTAAGGCTAATTATTTCATTTGCCTGAACCGTGATTTTATTTTCCATATCGGCGATTTTATCTATGGTTTTCTTCATACTTCCAATTTCCTCTCGCAATTGGCGAATCTCGACCAATAGCATATCGTTG
Source organism: Yponomeuta sedellus (assembly GCA_934045075.1). Classification (NCBI taxonomy): domain Eukaryota; kingdom Metazoa; phylum Arthropoda; class Insecta; order Lepidoptera; family Yponomeutidae; genus Yponomeuta; species Yponomeuta sedellus. The sequence continues at coordinate 15,679,522 of OW203722.1, read as the reverse complement.
GTCGTAGAGCCAGCAGAGCCTGTGACATGTTTTCTAGAGCCCCTTTGTACATTTACGTTCTGCGTTTGTTCTTTTAAGAGACTAATATTCTGATTTGCAATGAGTGTATCGTTTAGTCTACCAATGGTGGTCCGTATAGGTGTAGATGAGTTTATCCTTTTCGGCAGAGACGATACACACATCGGACATGTCCAGATGGATTTTGACTCTTCGGAAAGTGCAACAAAAACTGCCTTAGTTACATTAACACAGTCAATATCAAAGGGCAGCCCGCAGTGAGCACACATAAGGCTTGCACCGTCACCGATAGGCCCCATGCACGCTCCACAGTTAAGTGGGTTCATTCTACTTAAACAGTACCACTCAACAGTCGAAGGAAGCAGTGAGGTAGGCGGCGAGATTCTGTGCAGCAAAATCCGCTTAACGCGCACGCTGGTCAACCAGGCGCGTCTACTTGAGTATAAGATTTTAAATTTCAACTCGATACTTCCACGCGTTTCCGATACAAAGGGTAATTGACAGACACACGGATGGACGAACGGATGGGCGGACAACAAGTTGATCCTATAAGGGTTCCGTTTTTTTATTTTTAAGGTGCAGAGCTCTAAAAATAGTTGTCGATTAACCTAGGAAGTTTGTCATGTGCCAATATCCAATTTTGACTGACACTCTATTTTTTGTACACTAAGTATTGGCCGCCTTACACCGCGTAGAATTAGTGCATGCGACCACGAAAGTCCTCCACTGTATGGTGTGGTCAGACTTAGCCTACCCCTTTGGAGTCGTCTAAATGCTTAACCAGAGCAGAAAGTTACGTGATACAAGGGTAGGTCCTTTATTGACTGAGCTCGTGAGATTTTTTATGATGTTTCTATATGTTATCCGTTCGTGATACAGTGTTTTGTTCTTATAAAACTTGATCCATTGCGAGAAGTTTTTTTGCGATTAGCCGCCCCTAGTGTCAGGCCGCTTTAGACTGGCTAGTAAGGAAAGTCCGCCGCTGGAAAAAAATAATAAATTACCAGCTGAAATAGCCATCATAAGTCGCGACTGTTCGGCTTCTTCCTCAGAAACATCTTTGTACAAAGGCCGAAATGATACATGACTTGCCTCCTCTCCTCGGCCTTCGTCGAGCACCTCTATAGACACGGTCTGCGGAAAATAGTTGAACTGATATCAGACTAAAAAAAAGATCCTCGGTTTGAATACCTGTCGAGCAAAGTTTTTTTATACAGAACTGGAAGAAGGAGCAAATTGTACAGTATTAACCATGTCTTATTTCTTTATTTCATTCTTTACTAATGAACGATTTTAGTGTGTCAATATTAAGATTACCTAGAACAGAAACGAACACGCGATTTGGTAACATTTTTATTCCATAGCGTTCGTTCCTCAGTATAGACATTTTTACGTGATGATTTTATAAAAAAATCTAAATGAAAACTTAAATATTGAAGTAAAGGTCCAAAGCATGTCGACCTTTATATTGTTTTTGCAAAGTTTTTAAGGAGTTAAAGTAACTGTTTTTCTATTTATAAATTATTTATTTACAAAATACATATTGTATACAAAAAGACCCTCACTGTAATCTGTAGAGCCGAATTTGTTCGGTTTCACTTCGGGACACTTCTCGTAGAGCCGAAGTGAAGTGTAAATATACATTATTAGAGTGCATTTTTGTAAAGTTTGATGTGCCGTCGATTGTACGCTAAAAGAACCTACTTTTCCCAAATAGAAATTTGCGCATCAATTTGAACATAATATGTAAAGGTTAAGGAATAGCGTTCAGATCGCGTTCAGTGCATGGATGGGTCATCGTCTAGGCTGTCGTCGATAGATGGCAATCGCTAAGCCAAATCAGAGACCTTAGGGCGGCATGAAAACTTCTGACAGTAAGACCAGCCACTAGTCTTGTAAGCCTTTACCAATCCGAACTTGGCCCGCGTGGTGGAGTATGGCCTATACCTTTCTCAGAAAAGTGACACATGCCCCTCGGTGGGGACATAATGGGTTGATGATGATGATGTGAATGCCAGTATCAGCCTTACGATTCGTGTCCACCGGCGGTGGTCAGCGAGAATAACCAATCATCATACGTTACAAATGATGTTTTATTACGAACACTACCTCCTGAAAGCTATATCCCATGAAACAAGAAAACGCTTCGGCCAAGTGTTCGGTGCCCAGCTCCGGCTTCCCCCTCTTTAAGTGCAGCTCTCCCAAGAGATGTAATGCTCGACCTAGGTGCTTCCGTAGACAGTGCTCCATTGCCAGGGATCCCATCTCAGTCAGCATCAATGCAGCGTTCTGATGATCGCCTAATCTGCGAAGTTAGGAAAAACACTTGTTCAAAGCCTTTTCCTGCACTTATAGAGCACCCAGACAGGATATATTTTCATATTTATAATGTCCTTACCTGGTTACCACATCACAGGGTATCTTAGTTTGGGGCCAGGTCAAGTGTTATCAGTATCAGTTATCACATGATTTATTTTAGTCGCAAACTAAGGTACTCTTGATATATTTTGTTTTGAATTATTATTATTTATTATATCGCTTATTGGCACTACCCCTACCTTCTCCATATAACCTGTTGGTTGGCTAGAATAAATTACTAGTTTGTATTAAGTCCGCCAATTGTAAAATTGTAACAGAAAAAATGGTATAATAAAGAAATTAATAATAATATATGCCTACCTTTGCAAAACAGCAGCCAAGTGCATTTTTGCGTCACATATGCCTTTGATATCATTGATCCGAGTGTAAATGTTCAACGCTCCTTGAAAAGTTTTGTACGCATTGTTTAGATTTTTTAAAGTCATTTGACTAACACCCATCTCAATTATTGCTTCGGCTTGTTTGACTTCATCTTGAGCTGTAGGAAATATACATTGATTTGATAGTTCAAAATCTTCTAATAAGATGGGCCTTCGGCGTGGTAGAGCGCTGGTTCAACGCTCACCAAATATCGGCCAACGTATCCAATGCGGAATCAATCTTCTTTATATACAAGGGTAACCCAAAGACAGAATCTTATAAAGAGGGATTAGAGACTTTGCTAACACTGTCGCCGACGGTGATTTACCCCGGTATGACATAGACAGCAAAAAGCCATCAACACAGCTGAAATCTAGCAACAATGGGATCTACACCAATCACTTCATCCCCCACATTACGTGGATATAATAAGACCAGCTATGGCATACATATGGCGCCGTAGTATGGTGAACCAAAACAATGCAAAACACAGCAGACTACATAAAACCTCGTCACTAACTACTACAACCTTCTTTTAGCTTGTAGTGCAACTCTACTGTGTTGAACGTGTACTTTGTACAGTGTATGTAAATTATTCTGAGATGTTCACATAACTCAGCGACTGAAATGTCAGTAGATTGAAATTGGCAATCCGCGATGGGAGTGTGTCTCTGATTAAACGTTTATGCACGAGTCTCCATCATCAACCCATTATGTCCCCACTAAGGGGCACGGGTCTCCTACCTGAGGAAGATATATGCCATACTCCACCACGGGGGCCAATCCCGGATTGGTGGAGGCTTGCAAGACTAGTGGTTGGTCTTACTTTCAGAAGTTTTCAAGCTGCCCTAATGCCTCTGGCTTGGCTTAATGGCTGCCATTGTAGTCTTAAGCGCATGCCATTCACCTAAATATATATTATCTGCCTTAAAATATTCTTGTTACCATCGCTGGCGCGTCTCTCTGCGAGTCGACTCAGCCTCTCAGCTTGGTTCGGATCAGAAGCCCGTATCGCATTTATCTTAATCAGCAGCAAATGGTGTAACTGGATGGCCGACGCCACGAATACGGTCAAACTCGGAGGTTCCTCTTCGTCTTCTCCTTCTTCTTCCTCTTCTGGGTCTGTCTCGTAGAGTAGCCACGTCTGGAAGGAATCCCAATAATTATCATTATTACTTGAAATAATATATAAAGCCGGATACTGAACAACGTTACGTGGTGTAATATAAGTTATACAGCGAGCGTCCCTGCTGCCTGCCTGCGTGTTACGGGAAAACCAGCGAGTGTGCAGTTTGTGTGCTCAACCCGGCTTTCAGCGAATTTTAAATTACACCTTGTAACGTTGGTCAGTACTCAGCTTAATAGTCTGGATCTCAAACCCAGTCTGATGCCATATTTGTACAAATCGAAAACAGCAGCCTTATATGGGCATCGAACCAATGACCTTTTGTCATTGGTAATCAAACACATAACTAAATATTCAAACGTGCTACAACTAAAGTTGTGGTAAATGTCAAACTAACAGACGCAATTCAGGAAAAGTACTTTTGTAAAAACTCGGTAGACCTTTAGGAATGTGGACATCTGAGATACTCAGATTACTTCAAAATGTTTTCCTTCACAGTTAGCGCAAGGTACTGCTATTACTGCTATTAGAAATATACTCGTACATGATGAGAAAAATTAGATTTTGGTACATGTTTGGTTTTGAACCGGAGATTTAAAGGCTATAACTAAGACTACTCTTACAAAAAAATTGCGCCCTAATATTACGAAAACT